>NQMI01000021.1:0-218445 GCA_002270565.1 Stenocarpella maydis | reverse complement strand
ACTTACTAGCAATATAAAAAAGATAACTTTTTAGGCTAATATTAGACTATTATAGGTATAAGAAAGTAAAATCTACTATATAAAAATTAGCCTACATTTTAAATACTAAAATCTATTATCTATCCTTATATAAAAATTTATTTTAGAATATAACGGTTATAAGAAGAGCTGATGATAGGGCTTAAGCTATTATAATAAGGAAAATTAATATCTAAATCCTTATTATCTAGGTTTATATTATCTTTATTTAAAAACAAAGAAGCATGAATGTTCTTATAATTATTATTATTTAAATTATGAAAATTAGTTTTATATTTTAAAGAGATATTCTCTAAATAGACTTAGCTAGCATAATAATAGTCCTAAAGGCTATATAAAGCTTAAATATAATTAGTATAAGTACTACCTTAATAGTTAATAAGGCAAGTATAGTAGTAAAATTTCTTAATATACCTAACATTAGCATACTTATTGGTATACTTGAGTGAAAGATAATAGCTATAAGAGGTAATAAGGACTACATAAAAGTAACCCTCTTAGTGGAGAATCTTAGTAAATAGCTTTATAAGGGTTTTACTAAAAGAAATCTAAATCTTAATATTATAAGACGGCATTTATATAATATATTCCTTTTTATCTTAATTATTACATAAAAACAAAACTTATTATATAAAGATAAAAGAGTTTAAAGGAAACTTACATTAATAGAGAGGGTAATTATAAACTGCTTATTAGTAGAACTTCTAGTTAAAAGTATAAGCTATTATATACTACTACTGGTTTTATAAATAATAGGTAAGTATATAAAGCTAAAGGGAATAAGAAATATAATAGTATATAGGATAGAAAGAAGTAGATAATAATGGGATTATATAATACTTTAGTACAGGCAGAAAGATTATAAGATATATATATATATATAATGAAAAGAAAAAAACAAGTTAAGTACAGAAAGGGGAGAAGTTATATATTTAAATAATTTTTAGGATAGTATGTAAGTATATATTATTAATATTGTTTCCCTTAATATTTAAATAAGTACTTATTTATATAATTAATTTAGTAATAGCAGATAAAAAGCTTTTAGAAGGGCTAAAGAAGAGTTTCCTTTATTTACTATTGTAAGAAACTACTCTTTATATAAAAGGAGGAAGATAGAAGTTAAAAAGTATTATTATAATATCTACGGGCTAGCTAATCTTCTAGATATACTATATAATACTTATACTATGCTTAATTATTTATAAGTTAATTAACTTAACCTTAATTATAAAGATAACTTTCGAAAAGACCTAGTATATAAGTAATTTAACCTACTTAAAAGTGTGGTTTCTAAGGATATATAAATTTGAAAGAAAAGAGAGTCTGTATTGGATATTGCCTTATTGGATTGTATGTAATCCTATTAGGCTAGGCTGCCTGATTAAGCTAGGGGCTTAGTAGGGGAAGAGGCTACTTTTCCTGTTTATATGAAACGCCCCTGCTTCCTCCAGATAGTTGGATAAGCAAGCAATTACAGACCCATCAAACAGAGCCCTGCATATATACATACTATCGCTATATGGCAAAGGCCATTTAACAACTTTAGATTTTATAAGTAGATATCTAGCTTAAAAATAATAGATTTTAGATCTTATAAAGAAATATTAACCCTTTTAAATTTAGCTTTTATATTTTCTCTTATAAATACCTTATTATAAGCTACTTAAAATATAATAAAGAACTTAAACTATTAATATAATTAATTAACGCTTAAATAAAGGAACTAATCTTATTATTATATATATAGTTTAATTATAAAAATATTATAATACTTAATAGCTATAATATATAAAAAGAATATAATATTAATGTATTCCACAAGTGACCCGGCTACATAAGTAACCCGGCCACTTTCCATCATTTCTATACGACTTATCTTCTTTCTTAATTTTCTCCACTACAAACTATGCTACAACAATCATTCAAAAGCAATATTATTCTAGCGCTAAATACGCTTTAATTAGACCTAAAATTAAGCATACAAAAGGCTGCATGGATCTATAAAGTCCCTCGTTTAACACTCCAAAACCGATAATATAGCACTCAGTACAAACGCAATACCTATCCACCTTCTTAAAAATTAACCTTATATAAAGAGGAGAGCATCATATAATATATAATCAACCTAGATTCACAATTATTTCCGCCTCACCTTAGTAGTATTTAAGAAATGGCCAATCAACTCCTTCGCGAACGCAACGCACCACACATTAGAACCAACTAAACTACAAACTTCATACAATAATAACCCAAGCTCCAAACGCATTTTAATCAAAGAATCAACTACCAGAGAGTCCTCTACAAGGATCCAAATACATATCACGCATAGTTTTTACTTATATAAAATATAATCGCGAAATATAGGATCCATAATGATAATATCTACAACTTTAATAAAACAGACTTTATAATGAGCAAAATCTCTGCAGAAACTGTCATTATAACCTCTAATCAACGTGGGAAGCCAAGAGCCATATAATAAGGAAACCAGGAATAGGTTATAGTAATCCAGGGCATTACATCATACGGCTATTTAATCCCGCCCTATATCATCTTCATTAGGAAGGTCTATCTTAACTCCTGAACTATAAATAGCCCTCTACCGCACAACTAGGTAATTATACTTTCATAAAACAATTAGACAACAAATAAGAGAGGCTTAGAATGGGCAAAACACTTTGATTTTCATATAAAGCGTCATACAAAGGGCACCTACCGCCTCCTTATCCTTAACGGCTATAAGAGCCACCATTCAGTTGATTTCAAGCTTTATTATAAGGAATAGAACATCATAACACTCTATATGCCTGCTCATTCATTACATAAGCTCCAGCCTCTTAATATTGGGTGCTTTAGACCTCTAAAACGGGCGTATAGTAAAGAAATTAAAGGTCTAATGCAGGCGCATATAACCTATATTTCAAAGGAGGACTTCCTCCCAGCCTTTTATAAGGCGTATAATGCTATAATAACCAAACCAAACATCTAGGCAGGCTTTCAAGTAATAGGCCTAATACTATATAACCTGGATTATATAATTTTGCAGCTAGATATAAAGTTTCATACGCTAACACCTCCAGTTTCTGCCAAATAACTACCTCCCTAGGTCCTAAAGATACTAAATAATCTGATTAAGGCTGAGTTACAGATAGAGTATATTCAAAATCACATCATATAATACCAGAATAGCTTACCATTATCCATTATTATAAGCCTTAAGCAGCTAAATAAAGGCATCTTAATGATGGTATACAAGCAGACCCTTATGCGCCAAGACCTTACCAAACTTTGAGATACAAATGACCGCCTTAGCTGCCGTCATCATATGAAAAAAAAGCAGCTATAGAAAGGAGGGTCCCTTACTATTAATCAGGCAAAAGATTGAAAGGCTCAAATTAATACAACGCAGTAGTTAGTAGGGGAAACAAGTCAGAGTAGTAATTATATAAGGAGGCTTATAACACGTGCGCGATAATGTAGCATCTGCAGCAAGCCCGGCTATAATGCTCGTATATATTAGAAAGTTATATCTACCTCTGAAGAAGAGGATTCTAAATAGTTTTAATTAATTTAAGGTATTGTAGTTAAATTATCTTACATTTTGTTGTATGGGTGGTTGAAGGATGGCCGGGTCACTTGTGTGGCCGGGTTACTTATAGAGTACGTTATACTATCTTTATAATATTACTTAAACTTTATTATCTTATAGCTTTTATATTTAAATGAAATGAATATTTACTATTTACTATTAATCTATATATATATATATATACATATTTATTAAAATACTAAATTTATTTTATTATTTATTTACTTATTTAAAGTAAGCTTATATATTTAATTAAATAAGAAGCTAAACTTGATTAATTAATTAGAAAAATAATAAATACCTTAAGTAAAAACAAATAATAGAATACATTAGCCCTCTAAGTTAATATATTTAATAGCTATTACTTATTATTAGTCTTTATGTAAAATACATGTAGCTTTTTTATATTAAATAAAATATATAATAATTATAATTAAGGTTTTTAGCTTATTATAAAGTTAAAGTTATAAAGATTATTCTTTAAAATTCTATACTTAGCTATTATATTATAGAGTAATTAAAACTAGTTCTTAATAATCTTTAGATCTTTATATCTAGCCCTTTAATACTTATATATATTGGAATATTGCCTTGTTGGATTATATATAACCCTATTAGGCTAGGCTGCCTAACTAAGCTAGGGACTTAGTAGGGGAAGAGGCTACTTTTTCTATTTATATAAAACACCCCTGATTCCTTTAGATAGATAAGTAAGCAATTATAGACTTATTAAATAGAACCCTACATATATATATATATATATTATTATTATTATATGGTAAAAGCCATTTAATATTAATTAATAGATAAATTAGTAATTTATAGATTAGTAAAATTAAAGAAATAAACTTTATATAAAGATAACGTAATTAAGTTTATTAAATTAATAGTTTTGAAAGAATTCGAAATTATATATTTATATTATATTTTAAATATATATTCTTTTTGTGGTTAATAAAGCATTCATAATAATATAAGTTAACAATTATATAAGGAAGAATGAATTCTGAATAAGTAAACTACTTTAAAAACTTATATTTAATAAAGCATTTATAATAATAAAATCTAACAATTATATAAAAATATTATATTTAATAAGGCTTCTATATCAATAACACCTAAAACTTATATAAGAATAAGTGGTAAGATATATATTATAATATAATTCTATAATACTAAATAAGATTATTTATTATAGGCTTTTTATACTAAAACTAATTCATTTATATAATATAATATAAAGATTATTATAGTTTTAAGCTTAAGAATCTTAAAAGAATAGTAATAAGTTAAGTTAATTATTAACTAATTCAAAACCTATTTAATATATTAAAGAGTTTAAGAAGGAAAGTTTATTAAAGTATTAAACTAAAGGAGATATATTAACCTTTTAACTTAACATAACTAGATTGACTTTAACAATAGCACTATCAAAGTTTAATTAAATACTGATGTTAAACGGAACCGTTCAGCAAGGAGTTACCCTAGACTTTTTAGCAAGGAGTTACCCTAGACTTGCGAGTCAGGCGATTTTCGCTAAGTACGCCCAGTGCGTGCGTAACGCAAGATGAGTTTGGTGGCCGTAAGTCGATTATTTTGGCCTGCATTTGCACCTTAATTCAGACCTCTGCATTACCCTTATTTCTTACCCAAAAGGTATATAACTTAGTGCATTAGATAGCCTGATTTCTAAAGTTTATATATACTTAATTTGGGCATTGCTAGGGCTATGGTTGGCTGGTTGCTTGGAACCAAAGATGTATTAGAGGCAAAATTTTCCGGGCATTTGCCAATTGCCTAGGGCCTTACCGCAAGGCGTCTGCCCCGCGGGGGTGAGATTGATGATCGGAGGGTATATAAGGAGGGCCTTAAAGAAGCCCAACTTAATTCAATACAAAGTTATCAGACCATTGTGATAATCGTCCACCAATTCGCCTCAGAGCACCATGAATAATTTAGCGTGCTATTTTAGAAATAGGTAGATGATCTTTTTGGCGTATGATAGGTCCTATTTCTTCAGGTAGAGTTGCGCCCTATACCTCTGGGAACGACTTTATAGGGCCCTAATTAGGGCTCGTATATACTCTAATTCCCCAAACCTATAGTGGAGGTCCCCTTCTCAGAACAAGTGCAGGTAGCCTAGAGAGAGGCCTTCTTGGGGGGTCTATTTGGGACCCAGCATGTTCTGTAGGGCCTGAGAGAGGCCCTCCTAGGGGGTCTATTTTAGGACCCAGCAGGTCAGCGTGTGTAGGGTCTATATCCTATCTAGAGGGTCAGGGACCCTCTAATACCCCTTCTAACCCAAACCCCTACCAGAATCTATACCTGCTTTAATTTCTTAAAATCTTTAAGATAAAGGTTTTAAAATAATGCATATTTAGGGATTATAATATTAGTATATATAATTTTTAATATCTGAATGAAATTTGTTGCTATAGAATCAGCATTCAGTTAGCGTGTGTGTGTTTCTGGCAGGGTCGCAGTATAGGTGCTCTGAGGCGAATTCGGACGATTGACAGTGGTCTGGCACAACTTTTATTGAATTAAGTTTGGGCTTCTGTAAGCCTCCTTTATATACCCTCCACGTGATCTCACCCCTAGGCACGCTAGCAGTAGGCTCTAGGTGCAAATTTCAATGGCCGGAATATTTCGTCCCTTCCAACACCACCATCTTGGTTCCAAGCACACCAGCCATAGCCCTAGCATTGCCCAAATTTAAGTATATATCAAACTTCAGAATCAGGCTATCTAATGCACTAAGTTTATATACTTTTGGGTAGAAATAAGGGTAATGCAGAGGTCTGAAATCTAAGGTGCAAATGCAGGCCAAAATAATCGACTCACGGCCACCAAACTCATCTTACGTCACGCACGCACTGATGTATACATCTTAGCGAAAATCGCCTGACTCGAAGTCTAGGGTAACTCCTTGCAAGAAGTTCTAGGGAAACCTAAACAGTTAGGGTCCTTGCTGAGCGGTTCCGTTTAACAAAATATCTGTAGTAAATAGCCGTCCTCAGTCCCTTGGGCTGCTTGTAGCCCTTCTGATACTTTTCTTTAGGCAGGAAGACCTTATAGCCGATATAGTACTAATTATAGTAGCTAACTATGGGTACTATAGCTATATATATATATATATATAGACACCTACTAGCTATGCGGGTTATGTCTATAATAATATAACCTCCTCTATAGTAAATTTTACTATAATCACCACAACCTACAATCATATTGCAATATGTGACCCATCCAACACAGAAAGCAAATGTTAAGTGGAAAAGAGACTTGTTGCAGGACATTGGGTAAGCAAACACCTTCAGAGCCTGTTACTCCTATGCAGAGGCAATAGGAAGGAAAGCGGTGGCTAGTGTTCTTTATCAGAAATATGGTGCCTATAGGCCTTGTTACAAACAACAGGGTTCTGAATGGGTCCTCTTTACGGGAAAATTTCCTAGTAGTTCAAGAGCCACAGTATGCACTCAACTTTTACACTCACATGTTGACTTCCAAGGTTAGCAACCTGCTCGCCAGGTTGCGTGTAATGCCTGCTTAGCAACATGCTGCTATAATCCTACCCATAATCTCATCCAGAAATGCCAGTAACATGCCTAAGAAATCACAGTCTTGCACTTAGAGAAATGGATATCACAAACATCGCCCAATACACACCAACGGCCGCTCCTATAAGACCGAATCCTACACCCAAGATGTCTCAGGAGCATAGTCCATCAACCCAGGTAGACATGGGAGGTGTGTTTTAGTCCTAAAGAGGACACTGAAGGTAGGCCGTTTGTAAAACATATGGCTGCTTACAATGCTAGCAACGCCTAGTGTGTAGAGTAATATGTCAGCTTCTCCTATATATTCTTAGATAGCTCAGGCGCGGTGGTGGACCTCGAGGGTGTTTGAAACTGAGAGATGGTGTTAAACAAACAGCGCTTGGTATTCCAAGTTGAACCCTCTGAATGTGCTAGTAGTTGTTGAGGACATGAGGATCTATGCACTATGGTTGCTTAGGCTGTATTGGGAGACTTCTGGTGCGGGTCCACGAGCATAAACACTTTTATCAACTTATCAAGAGCATTCCCTGTTGGCCAGTCAAGGTAAAAGTTAGTTGCCGTGGGAAAGCCCCAGTGGATTCACCCAAGAAACAACCTAAACCTGACACACCCAAATTGTTTGCACAAAAAAGACTTGGGTGGTCTCGGGGAGGCTTATCAGTGACAGGAAGGCAGTGATTACACTAGACTTGGAAGACAAGTACCTCCTGTCAGAACCCAACTTCCAGGAGTCAACCCAACAGTGACACCAACTGAGTGTCCGTAAGATCAGTGCTGAGAACCCACAGCAGCTCTCCATCAATTCCTTGATACTTCTTGATATATCAAGCACCCGCCACCACGATGCTGTTCATTTTGATCGTCCTCGCCTTCCTTGCTCACACCCCCCTCATTGCCCTTGCCGCTCCCCACGACCTACGGGAAGCAGGAGGCGGGGATTTCACACCCCTCGAGAAACCGGCAAACGATTTCCTCCTAGCGGACGAGCTTGTGCTTTTCTCTGGCCCCTGGCCAAACTTCCCAACGATGAGCCGATGGAAGCACTTTGACGACATGGTCAGTTCCCCTTGGGCATGAGTAACCTTCTTCACCCAGCTTGTCTACCTGTCCGCACAAGAGAGCACTGTCGCGGCCTGAAAGTTTCACCAGAGTCAGTGACTGACCGGGCCCTGAAACAGTTCAACGCAAACGTTGCTTTGATGCTCACAGTCGGGAGCACCCAGCAGGATGGCAAGTGGAATATATGTTTCTTTTCTCTCAAGACTACTTGGGTGCCGCGGCCCACCCTTCGGAGACTCCAGTCTTGAGGAGTTTCCACAAGGTGCTGTGGCCGATGGCCCTCCATTGGAAGAGACTTTATTCTGTCTCCGAAATAACCCGTCGGGAGGTCCCAAGTCAAGCCAATCAAGACAAGACCAAAAACCCACTGACGCAACGTCTTCAAGTTGACCGCATTCGTGTCGCCCTCACCACCGTCGGCACAACGTACAGCATCGAGGCCCGCGTGCTGCTCTGCATGATGATGCAGGAGAGTCACGGCTTCGTTGGCGTGTCGACCACCTACAACGCCGACGGCGTGGCCACGGGCGGCCTGATGCAGGCGAGCGGCTGCCACGGCTTCGCCGGGCAGAACAGCCTCTCGCAGGTAAGTAAATTCAACAACCACCCCAGCTTCTCCGGCCCCCACCCCCTCCCCCAGTCTCACGAGAAACAAGCCCCTCTCCTTCTTCTCATCCCTTCCCTTTTTCTTCTTCTTTTTCTCTTCGTTCCCCCCCCTTTTTTTATATTTTTTCGTTTTCGGTTTCTTGCTTTGCTAACAATATGTTGAACTCTGATCTCGGCAGGCCGACATCACGTACATGGTCGACTGCGGGGCCCAACATTTCAAGACAAACCTCGCAAACCAGGGCGGCCAGGACTTGGAGCAGTCAATCTACCCTGCCCTGCGCGAGTACAACTCGGGCAGCGTCGTCGTCGCGGACCTCAGCGTCGCATCCAACGGGGCCGGGGACCCAGCATACGTCAGCAACATCGCGAACCGGCTTCTGGGCTGGGTCAACCACGGTCCTTGAGAACAACCACATACCTCTACCATCTTGCAAGCCATGCAGGTCTTGGTTGAGTTGGGGATTGTGGTTTTGGGAGGGCTTTCCCATGTCGTGGCACAGGAGTAAAATGGTCTTTGGAGCTTTGCTATGAACACATTTAAATGTTCACAAGGATGATTCCATGCCTAGTGTGTGCCCACCCACCACCTGTACGGCATGTTTTACTGTCAGGCGCTTGTGGGATTTTAGACCTGATTTACAGCAGAAAGGAAATGAAGCAAGCTTCTCAGTCTAGGCTCTTTCACTGCCTATTTGTGTGAGAATCTGATGTTTTAGGATAAAGCTTTAGCATTGGCCAATTTGTTTCCATTTCTCTCAGCCTCGTTGATGTTTGCAAAATGAGGGTGTAACAGGACATTATCATTAGACCGGCCCGTTGGCTGTAATTAGAGCCAGTGCTTTCTGGATTTATTGATTTTTGTTTTCCTTCCAGATCCTGAATATCTGGGGTCTTATCTCTGACAGTCGTCCAGGGGATCGTTACATTTGCATCATCCCCCAAACGCCAGTCCATTAGAGCCACTAATAACTGTTCCGTTATTGGAGTTCTCCACCAAGGACCTTGCCTTGCAGCAGTATATCGTGATGTGTACATCTCGAAAAAGTCTATCTCCCAGTGGTCCAACACTATGTTCATGCAGTGCTCAGGATGTACTAGTTGCGCCGTTCGCCTGAAATGCATCACCCCACTCAAGGTCCAAACACGTGCTGGGTAACCGTCTAGGACTTGGGTCCAGACCTGGCAGCGCTCTCTTTTTGAGCTGCCCCCGTCATTATGCTGAAGTGTCGTCCACCACCCTACATGTGGAGCGGGTTGGTCATCCCTGCTCGCTGCGCTTCTAAATTGCAGTCGTTCCGTGCCATACTCATCATTGCCTGGTTGACTGCCAGTTTTGCCGCTCCGATGGGTTCTCCCACTTGATGGGATGCACAAGCATGCTCCGAAGACAGAGCCGGCCGGTGCTGTCAGCACGGCTTTCCTCTTCCTTCCCTCCTCGTAGGGCCCCCTCTCCAGCTCGTCCACCATTGTCGCCACGACCATCGTACTGAGCATAACCTAGCCAGCGACGCCATAAGAGGCCACCGAACTCGCTGTTATAGTACCAGCTAGTGCCTGCATGGTTGTGTTCGTTATTAAGGTCGTAGGGGGAACCCCGACCGCTCGTGCTGTGGTCACGGCCTCCGTTGAAGGCCCAGTCGACTCTCTCAATGTCCCATTTCCTGTCGATGAGAACAGGATGTGGCGCATACACAGCCTTCATGCCGTGGTGCAGTGCCATCGAGGCTGGAAACATCTCAGAAAACATACTGTGGTGCAGGCGCCAAGTCTCTTCGTGCATGACCTGGAGAAGGCGCCTGGACAGCCGGGAAGCTGTGACAATTGCGCAACGTCGCGGTGGGATGGGCATGTTGAGATCGTATCCTGATACGTCCTTGGCAAACACCCACCCGGACTCATCGGTATCAAATATTGGGTTCAGAGTGATCAGATCTGCCTCCTCGCCCATTCCGCACTCGGTGACGTTTTCTCCCTTGGCGCACGTGTCAGGCATGAAACTGAACCCATGCTCCTGGGAACGCAGAGACTGGCGACCGGGGAAAATGACGGGGCCGAAGATGGTTTGCCGACCAGAAGCCTCGGTTTCCTGGTGGACCACCTCTGAGAAATTCGACCAGCTGCCGTGGTACCCTGGGATGTAGTACTTTTGCGAGCGCTCCCATAGTTCGACACGGCTCTGCTTCTTGGCCCAGGAGCCAAGCCGGTCGAACAGCTCGTAGTAATTCCCCACGTAGCGCATGTCCATCTCCCAGTTCCAGAAGTGCTCGTACTCGGGATGCATCATTGCGAAATGCTGCAGTGGCATGTGGGCTGAGCGATACACACCGTGGATATCTTCGTTTGAGTGGTTCTCGAAGGCGTCGCCGAAATGTCCAGGATAGAGCAACTTCATCTGCGGTTCAGACCACAGAGTAGTGATGGAGTGGAACTCTGGTGGCATATTTAAGTCAAGTATCTTCTGGACGGTCTCAGCATCCGCCCAAATGGGCTGCTCCTTGTCTTTGACATGGAGGAGGAAGTGCACGTCGTACTCGCCGCCTGACCGCAGGGATAGTTCGGAGATCATGGCGCGGAAGTTTAGAATGGCAAGGTGGGTCCATTGGAACCCGACATAGGTGCGAAGCACGATAGCGACGCGCCCGATCTTTTGCTTCGAGTCGGTCCCAAGTCGTGACTGGGCATCTTTCTCGCTGTTGGTTTGCTGGACGTCTCGGTCTTCGGGCTCCACGAACCTGGCACGGTTCTTTTGCACACAGCGCTGCTGGAGCTTCCCCCAGTTCATGTTGTGGTAGTCGATCCTTCCGGTCTTGTTCCATACGTGCTCGCTTCCTTCGCTCTCGGTATCCATGCCCTCTCCGACACCGCCCTCCTTGAGGCTGTAACCTAGGCCGTAGGGGCCATACCTGCCGAATCGGTCATAGCATATGTCATCTCGGATCCCAAGCAGCTCATAGGATCCCAGTGCAGGCATTGCAACGCCTTGCGGAAGCCCGTTGTACACGTACAAGTCAGGGGGCAAAACTTTCTCCTCCTCGTCAAGGTAGCATTCCTGGACAGGATGATACTTCTCCTTGTACTCAACTGACTGGTAGTCGGGGTGTGGTGAGTAGACGGTGGGGGCTGGGAGGGCAGTGCTGAGGGAAGCAGTAATGACAGGTGGTGTGTCCGGCTTGGCTGGGAACTCAGGAACGTAGTCCTTCAGAGACACCAGGGTCTTGATGCCGTTGAAATAGCCATCCATGCTGCAAAAGGGGGGTTGGTCATCTGACAAGTGATCAAACGCGGTTTTCGGTTCCAAACTTACTGCTTGTACTTGATCCAGTGGAGGGGGTTCCGGGCGCTGTCGTCGCCGCCCTTGTTCTCTTCCTCTTTGGGCTTCTCGATGGTCAGCTGCTGCTCGATGGTGCCAGCTCCTGATGCGAGGCCGGGGTTTGTGGTCTCGAGGTGGCTTGTGGTCTCGGGGTGGCTGCCTTTCCTGAAGTCGACCAAGTCCAAGATCCTCCCATGGCGGGTCTGCGCGCCGCTCGAAAACAGTGCCAGGCACAAGAGCATTGTGACAGTAGTGGCCCATATCATGACGCGCCGGTAGAGGCAGTTAGTCAGGAGGGCCCGTATGGGAAACCTCGGGGACGCCTGGACGGGTAGGGGCAACATGAATTCTGATTTCCGCGTGGCCGGCGAGGACGTTCTCGAGTTTGGTTTGGAGACCGGCAAGAACGACGTTCTCTCCATGGTAGTAGCCAGCCGCGTGAGGGGTGGTGTGTGGTGTGAAGCGGCTCCCGACGAGGTGTGGCGGGCGGGGGAGCAGCTTGAAGAAGTCCGGGCGTGACTTGACATGTATCACGAACCCGATATACGCCGAGGGCAGAGGGGTATGGTGGTGTTTTTGCAGGCTGGGGCAGTACAGCCAGGCCTGCCAGCTCTAGATGCTTGGTGTCTGATCAACGCGAGCAGCGAAATACTGGATGGCGGTTATGGGCACGCCTCGGGGCAAACCTGTGTGCTTGTGTTGGGCGAGGTGTCGCGCAAGCAGAAGGAAGTTGACTGGTGCCAAGACACGGGCGGGAAAAGGGGAGAGGGTAAAAGAGATTGTTTTTGAATGTTGGGTTGAAGATGGTAGAGAGAGGATGAGGTCGCTTGTTTGGGCTGACTTGGGACTCGGTCCGATCAGACCAGGGGAGAATGGGCAGGAGGGGCTGGCTGGCAGGCGGGGCGACGAGGTGGAAAGGGAAAGCACAGGCCGAGCCAAGATGGGCAAGACAGAGACGTCGGTTGTGGCAGGTGCAGTGTAGGTGGATGGGACGATGCTGTGACGGCCTGCGGCAGGTCGACATCCAAATCCAGGGTAATGAATGTACAGTATTACCCACAGGTAGGTATGTGTGTATGGGTAGCAAACAGACAGGCCTGCCGGCAACTCGTTGTTGCTTTGTATCGAGAAGCGAAATCTACAATATAACCCGCCAGGCACCGCATCGCAGCGGACTACAAGTCACATGAGGGCCAAGCCAAGATCATGTAATGCGGTCAGAGAAGAGCGAGGGCGAGGGGGTTCAAGAGTGATGACTGATGGACACAAGCACATGCACAGGAACAGGAACAGGAACAGGAACAGGAACGGGCACGGGCACGGGCACAGGCACAGGCACAGGCACAGGCACAGGCACAGGCACAGGCACAGGCACAGGCACAGGCACAGGCACAGGCCGAGATGGTACGGAGCCCGCCAGCAGGAAACCCTAGTGCAACAGGTGCAACAGTGCAACGACAGAGAGGCTACATGGCAGAATATCCCGTACGCCATGCGCCGAGGTCTGTAACGGTGGATCCTCCGACGGGCAGGGGGTACTGTCTGGACGGGCTGCACGCAGTAGTGCATATGCCTTGGTCTAGTGTAGGTAGGTATACCTAGTCAGGATCCATGGCCTGCGCCAGGAGCAGCACATCTATAGTGGTGTAGGCGCATTGATGTCGGGGGCCATGCTGGCTCGAGCCGCACGTACCGGCCACGCGGAAGAAGCTAGCTCCCGATCGTGCACTGCGCGCCGTGCAGGCTGCAGCTGCCAGACACACACCGTAGCGGAGCCTCACTCGGCCCCACGTGTCTGCTACAACATCTCGGCCGGCGTCCCTCACATGCATCGCACTGGCCCTGGCACGGACAAGATGACCTCCAAGTTGTGTCTGTCGGTCGAGGCAGTCAAGATTTGGTGTCCCTTGCCAGGTCACGTAAGATGGTGACACTGCATGGGAGCAGTGCCTTGGTAGATTGATGCATCCAGCGCTTGGGGCTTGCCATGTCCTCAAGCACATACCTAGGTACTGATTAGCACACATATGTGTATCAATAACAATACATACCTGCTTAGGCACGTATGGAATCGGTAGTGTAGTTAAGAACGAGCCAAGAAAATGCTGGGTGAGGCTCCCTAAGCCAAGCCGCTAGTGCCATGCCAGACCAGGCAGTCTGTCTGGGGCAAGCCGGGGACTAGCATTAGTCTAGTACCTAGCAGCACCTAGCAAGCCTAGGTACACTGCACTAGTGTGTTGGCGCTAACAGACCCCAGCCGACCCCACTATCTTAAATAGGCGAGACAAGAACTTGGATCTGTTACTGCGTCTGCTTGTGCTTGACCTTGAATGAAATGGCCCTCCCCCCTTCCGAAACAATCGGTAGGGAGCATGATCCTTCCCCTTCTAGAAAGCCTCTCTGCGATAAGGTTCTGATGCCCTCTTGCCCCCATCTCACTTTATTATTCATCCACCGACATCTTGACACCTGCCCATTCATCCCACCATGCAGCTACTCCAGCTTGCTTGTCCACCGACCAAGACATGCCTCGTCAGTACCAGGGCCGCCCCAGCACCGCCGAGTTGCTACGTATTGGAAGACAGGCTCCAGCCACTCGTCGGCAGAACCGTCATCGAGGTCAGGTGGGGGCCGAGGGGAGCAGAGGCACGCGCCACTGCGCGAGTCCCAAGGCTTGTGAAACATGGCTTAACCTGCTGAGACTCAGGTTCGTGCCGCAGTTTTGTTTCAACCTGGAGAGCTCGAGCACCACCAGTCAGCCTGGTCTATTAATATCGTCCCCACCAGTCACATAATACCCGAAGCTCCTATCCGCCCCCGCCCCCGTCAATGCAGCCATACCGCCATTCGTCCCTTCTTGGGCAATTGTTTACTACCCACCCGGATACGACACCACACCATGCGCTTGGTCGCTGCGTTGACAAATCCCAGATGCATCTTCAGACCAGCACACTCTTGACCTCACTTGGTGCCAAGGTGACCCCTACGAACACGGCTTCTCCCGCGGGGCTGCAGTTCTATACTGAACCATCTATCGCCAGTGACCGAGCCAGCCTAATGGAAAGGAAAGGAACCACCGCTTCTCAATCCCCAGACCAAGCATGATAACTCATCGGATGGAAACTATAGCTTGGGAGAGGCTGGGTTCAAAAGACTCTTCCTGTAATACTCTGTCCATTACAACCCAGTCACAACCGTGTGATGTTTCATTCCCGAGGGTCTCTTGACGGCACATACCAGTCGCACAAATCTCTTCAACAAATGTGCAGTAGTACTGCACTGCTTGGGCTGTTGTCTCCTGAGCAACCTGTCACGGGCTGGGGGGCCATTTCCGTTTTCACAGGCTCTCACCTCATCCGGATCCTCTGTCTACCGAGCTGCCGGCGGCCAACCTACTCCGCCCTTCCGCTTTGTCATGTGCCTGATTAGATGAATCCGTCTTTCGTCTGAATTCTATGCGATGGCCGAGTACCAAGGCAGGCACCCCATGAAAGCCCATGCCGGATACCACCACAGAGCCCCCGAGGTTTCCCGATTGGCGATGTTGACGCGAGGTCCGGTCCGAAGGCGCAATACAGAACATCTCGTTTGGTGATCTACCCAGTCTGCTCGGCGATAGGGCAGAAAACAGACAACGGCAGTCACCTTCTCTGCGGAAAACAGCTGGTGCTGTCAAACGGGCAGATGACCCAAACGGGCTGAGGACCACGGACCGCCAGACCTTCCGTCTTGGGTGACATACAGTGGGAACGAAAGGTGTCTCGGTGGCTCCTATCCCATCACACACACACAATATACGGTACTCAGCGTAGCCGGGCGGTCTGCACCCGCCTGCGCCCCCTCAAAAAGATGGCCTGACGGGCTGCGCAGACCAGCCGCGAGCTTCAATTACCAGGAGGGTACGTAATTTTGCCTTGATTCCGGTTATGGCCAGGATTAGGTAGGCCAATTTCAGCAGAGTCGCCGAGTATACTTCAGTGTGGCACTGGAGCCACCTTGCGGTGCTTCTCGCAGTCTCGTATGTTTATGCGTGCCCAAACCTCGACCATCGCGGCCCTCACTAGGGTGTAGCGTGGGCTACCGGAATATTCTGCGCCTCGCAGGCGCTCGGGCGTGGTCTGGTTGGCTGGCCGTCCATGGTATTATTCCAATCTTAAGTGCATCGAGACCTCAGGCGTTGCCGTTGTCTCAACCTTCACGACAGATCCCCTGTATACGTTGTCGCCGCACGAACAAGTGGCGAGATACGCACGTGCTGACATCACCGAGTGCCTTACGGCCCATCTGCCGGTGCTCACACACCAGGCTTTGCTTGTCAATAGCAAGAGCACGGCAGTGGAGTTGCTATCCAAAAGTGTTCCCTCCACTATCTACCTCATGTCGTCCGTGCTGCACTGTCGGCCTCTCGGTATCGAGGCGCCCACATGTGTCGAGGGTTCGGCATGCTCCTTCTCGGGATCCACGTGCTCACTCGCGCGCTCGCCGTCACGCCTGGCGAGACTCGACGAGCACCTGGCATTACCCTCAATACGCCTCGGCTTCCTCTCCGCGCCCTTCTCCTTCTCCGCCCGCGCCAACTTCTTCGCCCTCCTCTTCTGATCAGCCTGGTCTCTCCACCTAGCGCCCCAGGTGATTGTAGCGAGTACGCCCCCGGCGCTGCACATCAGGAACAAGGCGCTGATGGTGCTAAACCAGCCGACACCTATGCTGTTCACAGCGGGCAGCACGACGCCTGTTCCGAGGCAGCCAAACAGGTACCGCACGGCGTAGTTTCCCGAGATCACGTCGCTCCCCTGGCTCGGCATGACGTCCAGGCAGTACGTGTTGAGGCTGGGAAAGCAAAACAACTGCGCAACGCCCTGCAGGAACAGCACGATTACGGCCAGGGGTATCCCCCCAACATCCTGCTCCACGCTCCACCCATAGATGAGCACGCAGCCAGGGATCACCAGGCCCATGAACGGGAGCGCAGAGCGCAGGCGGTCCTCGGGTATCCGCGTGCCTCCGGACTTTTGGATGTACTTCTTGACCACGTGGTCCGCGTACCGCCCGCCGATGAAGGTCCCGAGCAGGTAGCCCGCGCCCGGGGCCAGGTAAAACAGGCCGGACTGCATGGGTGTCGTTAGGTTGAAGCGCGGGTTGAGGACATACTATGATAACCCATGGTCAGCCAAGAATCCACCGAGAATCAAATCGCACGGTGTCCGAACGGGAGTGAGATCCATGGCGCCCCAATAGCCAGTTCCCCAAGCTGCGGTCTAACAGATTCATACGCCAACTGGTCAGAGCAGTGTCCAGAAGCGACTTACACGAATCGGCGTGAGGAGTGAGTACATATTCCAGACAAGTGACGATGAGGCAATCCCAGTCAGAATCCTAGAGACTCAAATTAGTATTTGTATCTCGTGAGGCGGCGGCAGTGAATTAGACCAAAGCGAGAGGCCGCTCTAGCGATCCCAAGAAGACGTCCCCGCCGCCGCCCGTCTCACGCAAGACGGATCCAAAATGGTCAAGAACCTGCGCAACATACAAGTTCGGGTAGACCAAAAACAGCTTAAGCACCCTCCACGGGTTGATCATGTCGGCGAGCACCGAGGCCTTCCTCCTCACGCCCAGGCCCTCCAGGTCGTCGTACTTCCTGTGGTGGATCGTCTCCGGCAGCACCAGGAAGGCGCCCAGCGCCGCCAGGCCGGCGAGCCCGGCCTGCACCCAGAAGATGACAGTCCAGTCGGTGTAGGTGACGATGATGCCGCCCACGAACGGGCCGACGGCCGGCCCGATCAGCGTCCCGCTGAGGAACCACCCCATCGCGGTGGCTCGTTCCGTGGGGCGGTATATGTCTCTGATTGCCACATGTCAGTTGAAGATACAGACTCCTTCCCTCCCACCACCCTCTTGTATTCATAAAGAAAAAGAAAATTAAAAGTACAGGAACAATAGACACACATACTGTAGACATGCCGACCCAACGAGGAGAAACGCCGTTCCCTCAAAGGCCGTCAAGATGCGGAAGATGAAGAAGGTGGCCAGGTTGGGTGCCAGTGCCGTACCGATGCTGCATCCGAAGAACAGGAGCGCCGTGGTACAAGTGATCTATACGTGCGCCATAAACATCGGTCAGCATGACAATACCCATTCTCATGGGGCCGCTTCCGCTCCACCCACAACACCAAGCTGTATATATATGGCCAAACTCGACCGCAAGAAACATACCTCTCTATCAAAGGAATGAATTTCTATATATATATATATAAAGAGAGAGAGAAACAGACAGAGAAATGTATATAGAGGGGAAAAAAACTCACAATCTTCCGCCCCCAGACCTCGCTCAAAGGGCCCCATACCATGGGTGACAGGCCCATGAAGAGCATATACAGGGCGTTAGACAGCCCGATGATGGACCCCGTGGTCCGGAACGTGGCGGCGACCTCGGGCATGGCGGAGAGCACGGTGGTGGAGGAGATGGGGGCCAGGAAGGAGCAGTACGACAGCAGGGCGACGATGACGAGCTTGCGGCGGGGCGGGATGCGGTCGTAGACCGAGTCGGGCACCTCGACGTACGACGTGTAGTGCTCAACGGGGTTGTCGGGCCCCAGCGAGACGTTGGTCGAGATGCGCGCCACGGGGCCGCCGCCGGTCCCGGGGCTCTGCGCGCGCTGCTGCTGCTGCTGCTGCCGGTGATGGGACGGGCCTGGCCCCGGCCGGGTGCTGCTGGCGCTGCTGTGCCGGCGGGAGGAGGAGGTGGACGAGTTGGTGTCATCGTCGTCGTCGTCTGAGTGCTCTGGGCTCGAGGGGGCTGTCGAACGGTGGCCCCCTTCTTTCGTTTCTGTTCGTCCGGTTTCTAGGTCATGGTTGTACCCGGTGCTGTGTCCCCTGCTGTGCTGTTCACCCACGACTGGAGCATTATGCTGTTTCTTGGTCTTGTCCATCATGACGTGTCATGGGGTTTTGGCCCGGGGGAGGGGGGAGGGACTGAGAGACAAGTTTGTCTATAAGGACGATGGGTTGGGAGAGAGGCTATCATCGCAGGCGAGACTCCTTGTTTGCCAACGGAGCTTCAACAGTCACACTCCGCTACTGTGAGAGAGAGGGGGAGGGGGGGAGGATGGGGCGCATATAAGGTGGGCAAGAGATGACTAGTACATCCCATCTATCGGGACAAAGCCGGGAAAGAATGGAGACCAGGACGACTGTAGTCCGGGGCTGGTTCGCACCATATATGGGGAGACGACATCGGTAAGGCGGAGCCAGGTACATGGCGGAGAGAGACGAAAAGGACTAGCCAAGGGGGCCGATCCACCATCTGGTGGTGGCAGCAAGGCACTCACTCGCCTTATCTAGACTACTAGACTGTATTCGCTCCTGTGCATGTGTTGCCAGTGCGTGCGCCGTGAGCATGTGGAGTGCGAGCTTAGAAGTCGCATCTGTGTACAGAGGGATGGGACACCCCATACTCCCTCCTAAGGAAGTAAGTTATCGGCTACTGGCAGCGAGAGATGCGCCGGTGGATCGTGGATAGCTTCCTGTTTCGAAGAGGATGGGGGTGGGGCCCGGCATACAATGTGTTTTTTTTTTTTTTTTTGGGGGGGGGGTTTTTTAACATGCCAGCCAGGGCACAGCGATTGACAGAATAGCAAGAGACTTGACGACGGTTGCGGCCCGAGTATCGGTGGGAAGTTGGCCACTAGGCTCCGGCTCGAAGACCAGCATCTAGCCAGATAGCCAGACGGGGAACCAGTTACACGATGTCCTGGGATCAACATGTAACTGAGCGGCCATTGACTAATGGTAGGTAGCTGCAGGAGTGGCCCCCCCCCTCTTTTTTTCCCCCTTCTTTCCTTTTTCTTTTCTTCTCTTGGAGTCTGGGGTGGCGTAAGTGTGCGTGAGAGAGAGGACAAGAATCAAGAATTCAATTGTTCCTGGTGTCACGGCGGGCCATTATCCGCGGCCCCAGTACACTAGCCCCTTCGAAAGTCGAGTCGAGTCACGGTGTGTTTCTACACTAGTGTATCTACTACGTACACTACAAGCCAAGCATACTATTCCTCTCTCGTCATGGTGTACAATACGGCCCCATGGGTGGGACGGCAGTTTGACGGGTGACGGATGCTTGGTTCTGAGGAGCGGGCAGCCTGCTCCATCGGTTGTCGCACAGCACAGATCCTGCGGCGACTACCCCGCCGGGGATATATGATGTGGGTTGTATCGCCAGTAAACCAGACACGCATATTGCGAGCGAGGCCCCTGTGTAGAGCGAGCCAAGTCGTAAGAGAGAGAGAGAGAGGGACGGAATAGCGCGGCGAATGGGACCTGGCCAGCCTGTCTGCCGACTTCCGGCCTCGACCGTCCGATCGCGGGTCCGAGTCACGCTGGCATTCGGCGTCTCCCCTGCTGCATCGCCTCAGCGAGGGCTGGCAGTTGAGAAAAGGGCGCGCTGGCCCTGTCGATATGTCGATAACCTTTCGATAACCGACCGCATCACCAAAGTGCGACCGGCCCGGGGCCCCACAGTGGACGGTGCTTGTCAGGTCGGGCGGCACAGGGCCGAATAAACCAGCCAACCCGGTCGGAGTCGAGACCATGCTGAACTGGCGCAGCGATCAAGTCGCAAGCACCCGCCTCTTGTGTACGGACAAACTGGTCGTCCAAGTCGTCAGCCATGGCGGCCTCTGGACTCTGGTCCGAGTAATACAGCCCCATAAGATCAAGACCGTCACATCTCGTGCAACCAACCGCCCGCGGCATACAGACCTTGGCTGTGTGGGGCCAGCGATGCGAGTGTCGTCAACCCTTGTCTCTGTACAGACACCAACTGGTGAGGCTGAGAAAGACGTGCTGACAATCCCCGCCTCCGAAACTCTCCGTGATACTCGGAGGAAAGGAAAAGGGAAGGCCTGCGTGCGTGCGTGTCGTGCGCGCCCCGACGACAATGTCGCACAGAAACGCGGATAGAGCAAGCACCCCTCTCGCCAACCTCACCGCAGTCCACACCTATATGTCTCGGGCCATGACGGGGGCCACGGGCACGCACCTTTCCCTCCTCAGTGACTCTCGGCCAAGCAAACCTCCCTTCGCAAGCAGCTGCAAATAGTGCTGCCGGAGCACACCTGCCGCTGACGTGATCTTCGGATGCCCGTGCAGTGTAGAATGCCCTCCTCACATTCACATGCCTATCCCTCAGGCGAGAGGAACGCCGTCAATGACAAGCACGCCAGCTCCACCCGCGTCCTAGTCAATCTTGTTTCTCCTCCCCCGTCGCCCCCGACCCCGCGCCTCCGATCCTGCTCTCGAGCTGTCTTTTACTGCCCCCCCCTCCTCGCCTGGGACCTCATCGACTCGCTCCTTACAAATGCCAAAGTCAACACCGCGGCCAGGCCGAGCGGTCGGTCAGACCAGACGGTGCGTGGTCCACCCGATATGCTCCTTACACGTGTACTGCGGAGCCCGGCTGCCGCCCCACGCACTTCTGATCCTGGCTTGGAGGACCGCCACGCCAGTGACTGGCAATGCATAGGGCGAGAGCATCCTGGGGAGGCGGTCAGGCACCAGGCTGCCAGGGCGGTCGGCGTTGCTTTGACACCAGCTCGTCACCTCCACCGACTCCAAGATGACCTGCATCAAAACAACGGGCATGACATCTGGAGCCGAGGCCAGAAACGGAGCCGGGCTGACGGGGAAAATTTAATGTTCGATTTGCCCTCGTAAGTTCCCCCTCATATTTGCAAGGTATCTTCTAGGTAAGCCATTAATCAGCTGTTCTCCAAGCGACACGAGCTAGAGCAAAAGAAAGCCTCCTTGCCCCCCCCCCCCATCGTCTCCCTCCCTCTTGGCCAAAAACAAACAGGTATGGCCGGTTACTCAAAATCAGTAAAAAAGAGGCGGCAGCAAAAAGGATAGCAAAAGAAGAGCCCATCAATGTCGTAAGCCCCACTAGCTCCGTTCTCCCTCGCGAAGCCAGACGCGCTGAAACAAGCCCTGATGCCGCGAGTGCCTCGTCGATCATAAAACGACACTTTCCGCCCTCTCTCTTGCGCAATAGAAGTAACGACTGCGTGAAATCAAATGGGGAATCGTTCGCATATGGGTATGTGGTGTCGCGAGTTCAGAAAATCGTCTTCGATGTAACGAGGCGTAGTAAGCGGCCGGATTTTGTGTCGAGTTTTCAAACGTCCGTAAGAATTGAAATAGAGGGTTTCCTCCGAGTCTTCTCGGCTGACCCTGTCAATTGTAACCAGATACTCCTTATAGAAGAGCCCATCCCCTCCCTAACCCTGCCGAGTGGGCGTCTCGTGAACTTTGCTGATGGCTCTCACACCTGCGGTAGCGCCGAGGCTGATCGCGTGCGCCTGTTTATCCCGTCGCCTACATTCGATGTGGAAAAGGACAACTGCGGCCCTCGCAGCCCCTCACAACGCGCTGCTAGCGCGAGGGAGCTCCCTCAACGGGGCTGATTGGGGTGCTCCTCAACCCGTTCAGGTCCGAGCCCGTCCTCCCGAGTGCCTGGCTCATAGTCTCGACATTGAGCTCACCGGGAAGGCCAATGGCAGGTATGGAGGGAGACATGGACAAGTTCGTTGACACTGGGCTAGCCAAGGGTTTCCGGCTGGGCGATGTTTCAATGCCTCTCAGGGATCCCGTTTTGCTTGTTGGCGGCGAGGCTCCAGCGGCCGAGGACACTGGCGAGCGGATGGGTGACGGTGATCGATTCATGGCACCACCCGCAGAAGAGAGACTGGTGAGGCCCGCGAGATGGATTGACTCCCTGGACCCGCCGAGCCCAGCATGGCCCTGGTGCTCGGCCTGGACCACGTCCGCGAAGCTGATGAAGCTCAGCCGCCGGATGTCGACATTGTCCAGGCTGCCGTAATTGCTTCCAGAATCAGTATGGTCATGCACCGGCCTGAAGTCCGAGGCGGCCAGGCTGGAAGCCAAGTCGTCCTGCCAGCTGTTGGACATGTGGTCAGACACGCCAGTGACCGCCAAGGCGGCGGGCTGATGGCTCGAGTGGGTGATGATTTCGACGGAATCGGGGTCCAGATGGTCATCTGTGATGGCTTGAGAGGCATCATCGAGGACAGGCGGCACGTGGTTCTCGGTGATTATGTGGCTTGGGATCGCAGGCGAGTTGGGGACATGTGCGGCCTCCTGCACATCGCGCTCAAATATCTGGCTGCCGGCTGGTGACGCAAGCCTCGGGGACGAAGACGCCCCGCGACCTGGGGAAGATGGCGTCTGGATCGGTGATGTTGTGGATTGCCGGGTCGGAGGGTTTCTGTTCTGTTTGGCGGTGCAACTGGCAGCATTGGCGGCAGGGTCTGACCTCGATGGTACCTTGACAGGCTCCTCCGTCTTCTTCTTGCCGAGCCCGAACAGCCCTCGCATCTTGGTTTTCTTCTCAGGCTCATTAGCACCCCCCTCGACGGCCTCTCTAGTTGCCCCGGTTCGTACCTTCTCAGCCCTCTGTGACTTGGGCTCGAACGGCTCCGCTAGTGCTGAGGCGGGTTGACTTGACGAGCCGCTCTGAAGCGGCGCGGTACTGGCGAGGCTCATGGTAGGTGCACGGGATCCAGGTGTAGGCTGCGGAGTTGCAGGGCGGAGCAGGACGATACGGACACGGGGAGGTATCCGATGCTGTGGTCGTGTCTCAGTTATAGGCTGTGGGTTGGGATCTTGCGGAATGCCGGGTCTGCGGGAAACCTGCAGGAAGCAAACGATATATGTCAGCAGAGTCTCCTGAGGGCAGCTGGGCCGGTGGTGCCACAATGGCGGCTACTGATTGGGACGGGGCGAGACGGTGGAGAGATAAGCAGAGGGAAAACAGAGCAAGCGAGCAAGGAGGGGAAATGGACTGCGAGGTGGGAGACTATTGCCAAAAAGCACCTGCGGCGGCGCGTGACCTGAAATTACTGAAAGGAAAAAAAAAGGTCATAAAAGGCCCCAGTGGGCGGCTCGCCCGCCTGGAAGCTTCCCAAGATAGAACGAGATCGTGACCAATCCGGCGGCTCGCAGGGTGCTCCTCCCAGGCGGCTCCGGTGGGGTTTCTCTGCCGCCGAGGCTCGGTCGCTCACCCCCTCTGCAAGAGGGAACAGGGCAGCGGATGGGAAAGCAGGAAGATGACGATTCGAATTGACTGACCTAGGCAGTACGCACACACCAAGCACGGACACCTGTTGCACGTTGCGGTGCCAGTCAAGCGAAGAGGACGACAAGACGTGGGGAGTGCAGGGTGTGCTGTGGGTTCCGGGCTCTCGAGATCGATGCGGTCCGGGTCTGGAAGCGACTAACGACAACTCGCAGTGGGTCCCGGAGAAGCTGCAGGAGAGAGAGTGAGACAAAGAAGTCTTGCTGCAGGTTCAGGATACGGATCTGGTTCGGACTCGCAGGCTCGTGATTCGGCTCCCTGTCACAAAGACAAGAGCAACGGTGGCTGAGATGGTGGGCGGGTCGGGAAGCTGTTGGCAGAGTGCCCAAAGGTCGCACTGGCCGTTGTCGATGGCGTCGTCAGGGCCGAGTTGGAGGGTGGAGAGCGAGGTGCAACGTGGTCTGGCTTGTCAGGCGGGTCCAGTCGGGCGCTGCTTCTTGACCTGTCTCAAATATGCTGGTAAAGATATTTCGAGGATGCTGAGTGTGCGACCCTGCAGGAGGCCATGTATGTAAACATGCAGTGTCTTGCAGGCAGGTCGAGCGCAAGCAAGGATGGGTGGATATGCCCCAAGATGACCAAAAAGGCACGGGTTGACGCGAGACAGACGGACGGACGGACAGACAGACAGACAGACAGGTGGCAGGTGGTCGGGGTGTAATATTGAGGATGATCTCTAGTGATATCTGCCTGATAAAGTGCTGGCTCTCGGATGGCCAGCGAGTCGAGAGGAGAGAGGGAACGAACGGATTGGGACTGAGCGAGCAAGCCCGACCTGATAGAAAAGCTTCGATGGGTTTGCGTGACTGGGGCTTGGCGAGACAGGCAGGGAGGGGCCGGGGGCAGCAGGATGGGGGCCCCCCTGACAGA
Source organism: Stenocarpella maydis (assembly GCA_002270565.1). Classification (NCBI taxonomy): domain Eukaryota; kingdom Fungi; phylum Ascomycota; class Sordariomycetes; order Diaporthales; family Diaporthaceae; genus Stenocarpella; species Stenocarpella maydis. The sequence goes on along the minus strand of NQMI01000021.1, from coordinate 193,264 downwards.
AGATCAACAACTTAGCCCTGGGAGAGTTGGCAGGACAAAGTGCAAAGGTTTGGCGGGCTGGGGGCTGACTGGCTGACCTGGTGTGCCTGGTGTGCCTGGTGTGCCTGGCTGGCTGCACTTACTAGATAGAGGGACGAGTCCATGTACCTACCTAGGGTGTCTAGTCATGAGGCCAGGTCACGGTGGCCTCGGGAAAAGGATCAACGGCACACAAGATAACGAGCAGGTTTTCCCAGATGATGCCACAGTACAATCAATGTACGTATGGCAGATACCCCACTTCTACTTTTGTTTCTTGTTTTCTCAGTCCTGGCCTGGGCACCAGTGGACACACCACCAGGCATCAACACCAGTGAAAAGCCCGATGGGGAAACAAACGCTGTATACACGGTCAAGGCCCAGTCCCCCACGGGGGTACCTATTGCCCTCCCGTTTAATCGGGCACTGGTAGGTATAGTGTATGTTCTAGATAGATGCTGGATACCAGATGCTGGATACCAGATGCTGGATACCAGATGCTGGATACCAGATGCTGGATACCAGATGCTGGATACCAGATGCTAGAATTACACTCTACATAGTAGATGGGAACTCGGAACCTCAAGGTTATTTATTCTTCAGATAGGAACTCTGCGCCATGTCTCTTTGGTGGCACCAGACCAGAGCAATAGACACAAAATAGAGTTTCGTGGTAGTTGGGCGGGGCCGGCCACCACTACGTAATCTCCAATCTCCCAAATCTCCCACGAGGCACATCCCATCTCAAATCCTCCAGCTCCCTCTCCGAGCCAAAACATACGAGAGGGGGCTGCCCGCATCTGCTCAACTGCTCTCTCCTCAATCAAGGTCCAGCCCAATGCAATTCGGCTCCACCGCTGTCACTGCAGGTGCGACAGCTGGTGATGGGGTCTGCCCCGGATATGTACCGTCACAGCTCAGCGAACCTGGCACCAACGCGCACGCCCGCCTGCCTCACTCACTCGCCACTCGTCCCGTCTGGTCTGCCTTGCAGCCCCATCTTGGGTTTTCGTCGTCGTCTCGCTAGCCACTGGCCACGCCAGGGAGGGAAGCGAGGGGCGGAAACCAGCTTTGTGGCCCCTGCCGCATGATATCCGGCTGGGCCACCCTGCCACACGCTTTCAATGGGCCCCCCCCAAGGGCACCTCGGCGGCCACTGCATAAATTCTCTGAGATGGTTTCATGGCCGCCTGCCCCGGGCACACGTCACTCTTTGCTTTGCCTCCCGCCGGCCGGCCCGTTGATTGACTACTTGCATCTCGTTTCTCCGAGGGCAAAAATAGATCCCTGCCCTCACATCGCGGCGGCATGGCGCAGCAGCCCGCCCGCTGTGTTCGGCATTATCAACAATCCCCAGACCTTAAGGTTGATCAGCCTGCTGCTATCAGGCCTCCCGCTCTGTTCCAGGTACCCGCCTCATGCAAGGGACTCGCATCACACCGTCAGGGCAGACCACCATCTCTATCTATTGCTGGCTGAAACCAAGAGGCGCTGCGGGCCTCTGCCCGTGCAACAGCTGGCAACAAGCGTTCCCAACCCCAGCGTCGGAGCTGAGCAGGTGGATATTGGGCATCACACCGGACCACCTCGTAGATAGCGCCTTCGTCAGGCACGCAGCAGTGCGTCCCTCTCCTGGCCCCAGGCGAGGGCGCTCCTGGCCACACAGCTCTCAAGGGCCTGCAGAAAGCTTATTCGAGTGCCAATCGGATCATGACCTCTGGCCGAGGGGAGAGAAAAAACAAAAAATATCAGGGACCCCAATAGCGTCACTGCTTGTGACCGAAGGTCTACCCAACCGAGGGGTCGCTTGAGGGCATCAGCAGCAAAGGACCGATTCAGCCTCACTCGGCCTTCTGGCGCATTAAACAACCATCCTCCCCTGCGCCCGGCAAGAAACCAATGGCGGTCTTACTCACCTGTAGACGCAGACCCCCCTCACATGCCTGCCGCACTATTGCATTGTCCCCGTCCTGCGTGCACCTCACCTGTCCTTCTGGAAGCTCTTTGTTTCTTGTGTCTGGCGTCCCCGACACGGCTGACGGGCCACCGGCCGGGCCACGCGGCTTTATTACCACGCCCACCGAGCGTCAGGGTCTTCCCCTTTGGGGCGAAGACGAGCGGGCATCTTGTGATATGCAATCTTCCCTATTCTCGGTCCTTCATGTGACCCGGCACATGATCTTTGCCTCCAGAATGCGTGCATACAGCCATTCAAAGAGGGAAAACATAACGACTCGCCCCGAAGTCCCGCAACCACGCCCGGGCGAGCGAGTCCGCCCGCCATGCCTTGCGGATCCGTGTCTATTTAGCTAGGCACATTCCCGATTTCTTCGCTACTTTACCTTCTTGAAAGGAAGTACGTCACCTCTCGAATACAGCATAGATATTCCGGCCAAAGTAGAAAGGTGGGGGGGGTTGTGTTCGAGCTCATTCATGCGCGCGTCGTCCGAGCATGGCCACCTCCCACACCCCCCCCCGGCGCACATGTCAAATGTTCACATGTCAGTTCGCTCGCCCGTGCTCGGGCCAGCAGCCTGGCCCGGAAGAAGCAGGTGTGTATTTTAACCTTTGAAGGCCATGAAATTGAACAACAGAATGAATTATTGGGAAAATATGTTGCCCCGCAATGCTCCTAGGAGTGGTGACCTGTTGAACATTGAGAAGCTTGTAACGACTTCGAACATGGTATCAGTACGTATCTGATACCGTAGGCCGGATAGCTGCACGGCCAGTTGTTAGCACGCCATATTGAAATCCTCGCAACGATACTGTCCAATACAAACCCTGCTCCGTTCCAAACAAGCGCACTGAGGCTCCATACCAATCCCCATGTCCATCACCACGAGACCCATCCGGAGACACCCATTCCCAAGTGGCGCTCTTGATAGCCGCCAGCCTGCCTATCCAATCTTGGCACTGCCGATCAAGACAGTAGACCGCGCCATCGTTGTCGAGGTCGACCAGCGTCCCATCGCTCCACGTCTAGAACCTGGCCGTCTTTCCTACGGCGAACAGCCCGAACTTGTGGCGGGAGAAGGTGGGATCGGATCGAGGTCACCTTGCAGCTGGCCTGTCCAATCAGGTCTCCCAGAGCTGGCTCTGAAGTAATCAGCCGGGATATCGCTCCAAACCCTCATAGTCTCTGCCTCCGAATGCTTCAGTGTGAGCCTACTCTGAATACGCCATGCCATCATCGGAATAGCCATATACTTACTGTAGATAATTCTAAGGAATCGGTAAGGACATCAGGGCTTCCATGTTAACTGGTAGTATTCTGAATTTCATCGCCAGTTTAAACGTGAGCTGTCTCGCGAGTCGCGACTGTGCTTATGGAAGGGAAGGCGGTTGACGCTGTCGGTTCCTTGAACCTCGTGTTGCTGAGGGGCTGAGAGAGTATGATGAGTATTGAAGACCGAGTTTCTATAGACATGCGGAGTTGTAAGTGGTGTTACACAAATAAACAAGTGTGCTGGGGACAGTATATACAGCAGGAAGATGTCCTGGAAGCGGGATGAGAATGATTCTCTTTCACATTGTTGAAAAGGAACTATCTGGGCGCGTATTTCATACCAGAAATACTTAAGACGGACTTCACCATTTGCCCTGCCCATACCTAGGTAACGACTGATGGTGCCGATCCTTGAGGCTATCCATGGATGTCTTGTAGAGGGACACCACACCTACTTAAATTCCCATCAAAGAGGAGACTTTCACCATAGATGGACTTCAGGAGTTTTAAGAAGTGGCAGCACTTGAGAAGCTCAGGTTAGATCGGGGCAGGTAGGGGGGCGGCGTGCTTAATTATTTATTGATTTCCTGGCCACCATGGAGACTCCTAGGGGCCGCTTCCGCGCTGGTGGGTAGCTTTCTCACCATGATATAATCAGTCCTCGGTTGGGGTCCTCGCTTTTCTCGCTTCCTCTTTCGCTCATTCATTTCTGGTTTGCGACCTTGACAACCAGTGTACACCTGCATTCGTCAAGGATGTCGTTCTCAACCCGGTCAGTAATGACAACCATGGCAGCGCGGTAACGGAGACAGGCATCTCTAGCCATTTTGAGGACCAGCTCGCATTTAGACCTAGTCAGCGGATCCGGGGCTTCCAGTTCCACTGCTCCTTCTTGGGTCTTCTCGCTTGCGGCGAGGCTCACGGGGCCACACAATATGAGCCCCAGGCCCTTTTCAATATCTCAATGTCATTTCCCTATCGGTATTGAGTTTACTGTCCAGGTGACTAACGCTGGCCTCAAGCGTTTACGGCTGTATGAGGGGACCGCCTGCAGCTCCTTTTATATATATATATATATATATTCCTTTTATAAGGGTATCGTAATCAGATTAACAACAAAACCAGCTTAGGGCAAAGGTGCTCATTATGAGCGCTCTGTATGGGTTCTGTTTTCTTCTGTATGAAGATCCCCATCTGTAAAAGATTTAATCGGTCGGATCTGTACTTTTAGGGCTCTAGGGGGGTGCAAACAATCCACACAGAGTTCCCTCCGGCTAAGAAGAACCTAATGGAGCTTTGAGAAGGCAATCTTCAAGCGGTTTCATGGGAGAAACCGAGCATTGCCACCCACAAAAACTGGTGAGCATTTATGGTTCATGTCAATAATTGAAAAAGTTTCAACGAACTGTGCCGATCTACAGTCATATCCTTCCAGCTGATATAAGTAGCCCCAATAGTTCTCGGCTTAAGCCCTCTGCGTGTTCCCATCAACATCTGGGTGAGCAAAGATAGAAAAATAGAAGACCCGAGTACGCATATCGTTCCCATCGCTGGACCCCAGAACCCACACGCAACAAGAGACAGACCCGCGAATATACTCTCGATTATCGACCGAGAAGAGAAGAAGGGGGGGGGGAATCCACTGTTCACAAAAAACAGGGCCGCCCGCTGGATCCAACAAACCGTGATCATCCAACTTCCACCCACCGTCTTTCAAACCCACGAGGCACAGCTGTCGGCATGCGACGAGAAAAGCTCAGGTTGACTAATGAGACCGCCCTCATGTGGAATAGGGGCTCGCTATGTCTTGATTTTAGCAAGACCCAGCGCAAAAAAGAATCAAAGGGAGGTATTTCAACGAGAAGGGAGCCCTAGGGCCTGCGACGCCACAACCGTAAACGCCTGTAACACCTTCTCTGGGGCGCAGTGAAACCCACCACACCCGGAGATTGCACGCGTGCCCCACAGAGTCCAGTATATAGTCCAAGAAGGCTAGTATGTCACAGTGGTGCGGGACAGGCGCCGTTCTGGATGACGGCCAGGTCACACCCCGCCCACACCTAGCGAGAGCTCTACTTCCGCAACACGGCGTCATAGAGGCTCGCAATGCCAGTGATTGCGGCGCCAACAATGACGCCCTTCCAACCCCCGTAGACGGCCGAGTTGATGCGAGCCACGGACGTCTGGTCAACCCAGCCGCCAAAGGTGACACCCTGTTGGTAGATGACATACGTGATGATCGCCTTCGCGATGCTGAAGGTCAACAGATCAACAACGTTCTCCGGCTGCGAGCTTCCCTTCCGCGACCAGACTGCGAGTGCGCAGCCGAGAGGTTTGAAGTAGATCCGAAGAAGAGGCACGACGACGCTGTAAAAGCCAGAGCGGCGCGGTTCCAGAACGACCTGGTCAGGCAACAGAACATATCGAAACCTCGACGGGGTATCCAACGTCCCCACGCCGATGCGGGATGGTGAAGCGTACGGTCCGAGAGGATTTCTTTCGAGTGGTAAGCTCAAACGCGTAGGAGAAACAGGATCGAGGGGGACTTGGACAGCGTGTGCGCGCGTGTTGTATGCGACCTCCTATGCCTGATTCCTCGTAGAGGCTCGACGCGCTCGCGGAGCGGACGGTGCGCTCGTCCACGACGGCGGCAACGTCGCCGGTGAGGGGGAGGGGGAGCGCGGGCAGGACAGCGGGGGGCTGGCCCTCGCGGGTCAAGGCCAGTTCCGAGTCATCTCTGGTCGCGCGCTTATCAGTATTGCCGCTCCTGTTTACAAGGGCTGACCCCCCGGGCGCGACAAGACGCGCCGCGAGCGGGGCGTACGGCGCAAACTCACCCGGCAGTGGCAGCAATGTTCTGTTCAGCTGCCTTGGCGGCCCTTCGCTTCGTGGTCTTGGGGGCTTCAGCAGGAGGCGGTAATTCCCTCTTTACTGGTGAGCCTGTCGCGCGAGCACGCGCCTGGTAGTAAGGCAGGGCTGCTGGGTTCTTGCTAAACTGGCTCGAGTTCTCGGCGAGGTAGTCGTCGAGGGCGACCTCGAGCTCACTTTTCTTCAGGCCGTCGGTGCTGGTTTCAGCATCGCGAGTTAATCACCCGATGGCCAAGCTCGAAAGGCGTAGTGGGAAGCTGGGGTTTGCGCATATGGCGACAGCGCGCATGCGTGTTTGCGACGCAAATACATGCCCAGGTCGGATGTGCGCGATGCGACAGACACAGCGCAACCCCGCACGCCGCGAAGCGACACGGGAGCGGGAGGCGAGAGCTTGACAGGAAATCAAATACAGACGTACTTTTGCAGACCAACAGTCTCGGCCAACTCGAGGAGGCCGGACTTGCGCTGGCTGCGCAGGAAGCTGTTGGACGAGCTCGACATGATGTCAGTGCCGTTGGCGGCGTGTGTCTCTGTGTGCAGATGATAGCGTGGACCTGCGACGAGGTTGTGATGCTTGTGAGCTGTGTGCGATAGGCAGATGTTCTGTCTGCGATGAGATTGTCTGCTGTATATGAGGAGCGACCACGGCGCAAAGAGGCTGGGCTGGGATGTGTAAGTAGCTATTTGTGAGTGTACATAGGACACGAGCGAGTGGTGCAGGCGGGTTATGTTGTTGATCTCAATGTTTTGGAGGGGGGGGTTTGGCTGTGTATGCGGTGACCCGGTGGAAAGGGGCGTCGTGGGGCACTGTGACCGTGAGAGCGGGGAGGCTAACGGACAACGCGGTCCGCTGAGCTTGGAGCTGGGCCACCCCTTCTAACCTAGTGTACCTTTTTGGAAATCAGGGGGGCTGGAAGTGTGAGCTGGGCCTGGCGCCTACTGTGCGTACCACGAGCTGGAGGATAAACATGCCCTTGGACTGGCTTACACAGCCCAAACAACCCCTGCTCTGTCGTTCCAATCATTCCATCCCATGGCTGCATTCTCATTGCTAGATGTCTCTTTCCAGTGTACTCCGTAATTAGTGTTGGAGCGGTAATTGTTATTTCGGATCGGGCTCAACCTTCGGTTCATGATGAATGAGTTGCCTACAGCATCATGTCTTCACCTCTCAGGATATCAGACTCCATATGTATGCTACACGGCACTGTGCGCGTAGAACTCCCGTGCTGTAGATTCCTAGAGCCGCAGCTTGCCTAGTCTGACCAACCACTTCCCGCCCAGTCTGTCATCTCAGACATCCACCTCATTCACGAACCTCTCCCGCCCTCGCCTCACCAGCCGGACAGGAACCTTGAGCTTCCCGTGAAGCTTCAGCGTCAGTACCGACGTCGCCTGCCTGATGGTCTCCCGGGACTTGGCCCTCGCCTTCTCGTACACATCCCTCCTCTCCTCCACCGTCATGCCGGCCACCTCCTCGTCCGACGCCCACTCGTCGACCGCGAGCTCGATGCTGTACTTCTGAAACAGCACCGCGAGCGCCGCCAGCATCTCGACCTGCGCGATCCGTCGGCCCAGGCACGAGCGGGCACCATCGCTGAAGGGTATGAATGAGCCCCGCACGGGCCGGTATAGCTGCTCGCTGGTGTCGCGCCCCTTGAACCCGCCGAAGTCCTCCACCTCCTCGTCGTCCTGCGCCTCGGCCGCCTTGCTCAGCGAGGGGCGGTACCACCGCTCGGGGAGGAACTCATCCAGGTCGTTGCCGTCCCTGCCGGGGGCCCCGCTCTTCTGCCTCGTCGGCCAGTACCTCGGGTTCCGGTGCACCCCAACCGTGTTCAGCACGACCATGGTTTTCTCCGGCACCACGTGCTTGTCCCCGTTGAGAGTGATGGCCTGGTCCTGGCCCGGGCTGACAATCTTCGGGATGTCCACGACCGACGGGAGGAGCCGCAGCGCCTCGTTCATGCACGCCGCGACGTCTGACGCGCACAGGGCGTTGATGTTCTTCTCGTAGTTCCACGTGAGCGGGTCGCTGTCACGCCCGAGGAGGCGGTCCACGTCCGCCTGGAGGGCGCGCTGTGCTGCTGGGTTGTTGGCGAGCTCGCACAGGGTGAAGTGCAGCGTGTTGGCAGTGGTCTCGTGGCCGGCGACGATTATAATAAAGGCATTTCCCTTGATCATCTCGTCAGTCATCTTCAGCGGCTCGTCCGCCTTCTCCTTCTTGCCCTTGCCCTTGCCCCCATAAGTGGCCCGCACCAGCTGGCCCATGATGTCCATACCATCACTGCTGGCGCCCCTGCGAGCTTCCTCGATCTTGTCCTCCAGGAACTCCTGCATATACTTGTCGTAGTTGTTGTAGGCCAACAGCGCCTCCTTGGTCGCCTTGAAAGGAAGATGCCTCAGGAGCCACTGGGGAACGAGCAGGAGCACCAGGATCCTGTCGAGGACCGTTGCCAGCGAGTCCACAAACGTCATAGAGTGACCCTCTGGAGGCTCGAAGCTGGCATACTTCTTGTTCTGGGCACTCAGGTCATCTGGCAGCGTCTGGCTTGGCCAAAAGAACCTGAGTCCAAAACCAACGTGGGCTATGATGTTCAGGGCAAGCGTCATGGTGTCGTGCTCAATGGTGTTGATGGTCGCACTGCTGGCCCTCTGCTTTTCTTCCGCGTCGTCCCCCATCCAGTGCGAGATCAAGCCCTGGGTCTGGTGGATTGACTCGCCAAAGATGTAAGCAGCATTCCGCTCGTTGAAGCTGGGCGAGACCCCCTTGCGGTGCATCTTCCACTCAGCACCTTCGGTAGTTAGCATGTTCCGCCCAAAGATGGCCAGGATCTCATAGGCCGAGGTTTCCTTTGGAAAGGCCTCCCGCCGAGCCGTTACCTGGTGGATGGCTTCTGCGCTCGACGTCCACATGATGACCTTGAATGGTGTCACTACCAGGAAGGTATCCCCGAGCCGATCCCAAGGCTTCCGGAGGTCGCGATACGACCAATCAGGTTGCATGATGCTAGTTGAATGTCTGGTCAGCCGTGCTGCGTTGTACGGTGATGGTACACACTCCTCTGTCTTCCCGTGCAAGGGCTTACTCTATCCACCTCTCCCACCAAGACTTGGGCAGGCATTTGATCATGGGCGTCAGGATCCGGGACGTCAACTGCCAGAAATGGCTGAAGGGCGACATAGCTAGTACAATGGTAAGTAGCAAGTTCGGTCTCATCAAGGACGAGGAGACGTGTGGGTACTTACGAGTAACCACATAGGGCAGCCCTGACCGCTTAGCGGCGGCGATGCGAGAGCGCAGGCCATTGAAGACGGCCGAGGCGCCGTATACCAATAGGGCCCCGGCCAAGACATATAATGCGGACAGCATTTTGAGCCTGGGGATTTTTCGACTGCCGCTGTGTCTGCGGATGAAGGTTGTGCAGGCGAGAGATGTCTGCGGCAGCAGACCTGCAGACCAGGGGTCCTCCACGTTGGGATTGATGAGGATCCGGCAATGCTACCTTGGCTGGCGACAGCCCTGGAAAGGAAGTGTCAACGAAACAAGAATCGGCTATCGCATGTGAAGACCAGCACTCGGTCGATGCAGAAGGTTGTCGTGTCCAGAAGACGCCATCCCTTCGGGAAAGGGTCGTTGGTCATGGACGTGTCCTAGCGCACAGGTCCAGTGACGACCCGCGGGGTGGCACTCGTTGTGTTTCATCCCCAGGACGGCCCTCAACTCGGTCGCTGAGTGGCGAGCGGGCCAGGAATAGCTAGAGCCAAAGTCCGGGACAATAAGCAATCAGCTATGTCCAAGACAGATAGAGCCGGACACATTGCACTTGGGAACCAGATAGTATGTTGCAGACAGCACGAAATCCCAGGAAGAGCTTTGTTACCTTGTAAACATGTTTCTGATGTTAGCAACCTTAATCGGGCCACAACACAGTGTAAAGTGGGATCCGCCGAGTCGGACGTGACGAGGAGCAGAGTACGTGGACGGCTATCTCCGCGGAATATGAAATGGCAGGCGAGGCTGCTAGCACAAGTGTACTGTCGCGCAGCGGTCGCAACGATGAAGACAAAAGGCAACCCTTCCAAGCAGACAGGTTATCCCAACGTCCTACACCGCAAACCCAGACTACCTATTCCGTTGACATACCTAGGTGTACTTAACATTGGAAGTAGTCTATCGTGCCTCATATATGTATGCCATGGCATGCCCTGCACTGCATCTCCCGCGGCCGACCCGACTCGTCCAAGCCCACATGCGTCCTCCACACACGCTGGTCAAGCTTCTCCTCCCCGAGGCATGGGTTTGTGCATGCCTCGAATCCGGGCGGTGCCGCTGACAGCCTCACCCCCCCTCACTTCATCTGAATTTGGTGTACGTGGGGCGGAGTTATAGATTAACGAAGGCCCCGCACAAAGGCCACCCATCGCAAGGCACTTGCTACCACCCTCCCCCCGCGCTCTGTGAGTGTGCCTCCTGGGGACTTGTTGTTCCCATTCGACGCCCCTCAGACAACGGCATGGCAACATCCCCGTTAAGCATGACACTCGGTCAGCTGCCAGCCCCAGTCGCCCTGTGCGAGCCTCGGCAAGTATAGTATCCCAATACCCTGAGCGTCGTCTCCGTGCCCATCACACGTCTGCATGATCTCCGACGTGATGTAATGCCGCAAGGTTGAAGATGTCGACGGCGGGTTGGGATTGATGCAGCAATAAAAAGACAGCATCCGGTGCACAGTGCTCCTCGTGGCTTCTCGAACGATGTCTGATCACGGCGACCGCCCAGCGTGCCTGTGTACACTCGCTCTTGTCCAGCCAACCCACCTCTCGTCGTGCTCAGCTGGAACCCTGGCTGTCTCTCAAGAACGACAGCATGATCTCAGCGCTCTTTTATGCCCTGCTACTCAGCACTGGGGCTGGGGCAGCCCCAAGGATCAAGTCTGCCAGAGAGAAGCGGCTGTTCGGCCCCACCGTCAGGATCACCACCCCCGAAGCCACCATCGAGGGCAGCGTGCTGCCGTTTATCGGCTCCGCTGGCGGCTTCGTCGAGAACTTCAAGGGCATCCCTTTTGCCCAGCCTCCTGTAGGCAACAACCGCCTCAGGCCTCCCGTGCCCCTGGACCCAAACCGGCCCATGGGAAAAGTGGACGCCACCACGTTGTTGCCCAAGCAGTGCCCGCAGTTCTTGCTCGGCGAGGACATACAGATCCCCAATGTCCCAGGGGTCGCGGCTGGTATCCTGGAGACGATTGTCGACTCGCCTCTCCTCAAGAATAACATCGTAGGCGGCCAAGAGGACTGCCTGACCGTCAACGTCCAACGGCCGGCGGGCACAAGGGAGGGCGACAACCTGCCCGTGATGCTGTGGATCTTTGGAGGCGGCTTCGAGCTCGGGGGTACGGCCATGTATGACGGTTCGAATGTTGTCGCGCGGTCGGTCGAGCTGGGCAAGCCCGTTGTATTCGCGGCCATGAACTACCGCGTCGGCGGGTTCGGGTTTCTTGGGGGCAGAGAGATTCTCGCTGAGGGCAGCGCCAACCTGGGCCTTCTGGACCAGCGCCTGGGCATGCAATGGGTCGCTGATAACATCGCGTCCTTTGGTGGCGACCCGGACAAGGTCACGCTGTGGGGCGAGAGTGCTGGTTCAATCTCCATCTTCGATCAGATGATCGCAAACAATAGTAAAGCCCCCTCTGGTTTTGGCGCGGGGTCGAGTTTTGAAGACTGGCTGACTGGCCATGGTTGACCCAGGCGACATCACGTACAAGGGAAAGCCGCTCTTCAGAGGGGCGGTCATGAATTCCGGCTCCGCCGTGCCAACAGACCCAGTTGATAGCGCCAAGGCACAACAGGTCTACGATGCTGTGGTTGAAGGAGCGGGCTGTGCCGGACAGGCAGACACGTTGCAGTGCCTCCGTCAGGCCGAGTACCAGGTGAGCCATTGGTGCATCACCGCGCTGCCTTTTGGTCTACCATCTGCGGTGCGTGCTGTTCTTATCAGAGGCTTTACTAACACCAGGTACATTCCAACAGAGACTCCTCACGTCCATGAACTCCGTGCCCGGGATCCTCTCGTTCAACTCTTTGGCACTGTCATATCTGCCACGGCCAGACGGCAAGTTCCTGGTGTCGTCTCCCGACACCCTCGCGGCCTCTGGAGACTTCCCACAAGTTCCCTTCATCATTGGCGACCAGAAGGACGAGGGCACCCTCTTCGGCATCTTCACTAGCAACATCTCTACGTCGGACGACTTCAAGGACTACCTCAAGACGCTGTACTTTACCAACACGGACCCCCAGATCGTCGACCAGTTCGTTGATCTCTATCCCGAGGACCTCGCCCAGGGCTCCCCCTTCGACACTGGCAGCGACAACAACATTTACCCCCAGTACAAGCGCGTAGCCGCCCTCCTCGGCGACGCGGTCTTCACAATGCCACGCCGCATCGTGCTCAACATCACCACGGGCCTGCAGCCGGGCGTCAGGCGCTGGTCGTACCTGAGCCAGTACGACCAGGGGACGCCGGTGCTGGGGACCTTCCACGGCAGCGACCTGCTCCAGGTCTTCTACGGCATCAAGGACAACTTCGCCGCCTCGGCCATCCTCAACTATTACCTCAACTTCGCCTACAACCTCGACCCCAACGATGCGGCCGGGGGCGCGAGGGCCACCGACGGGGAGACGCTCATCAACTGGCCCGACTGGGGCTCCAGCAGGCAGCTGATCCTGTTCGACGCCGACGCGGCTAGCCTCATCCCCGATGACTTCCGCCAGCCGCAGTTTGAGTTCTTGCTGCGAAACTCGGCGAACTTGCACTTTTGATTCTTTGAGATTCCATCTTGCCTTGTGCAGCGGGCAAACGTGCACCTTGTTTTTGTTCCCCTGGTATTATTGTTGCCTCTTCCCCCCTTTGCGTGGAGCACAGTATGTACTGGACTGACGGCGAGCGGGACTCGTGTGTCCCTGGTCCGAGTCTCGTCTTCTCATAGACCATGAGTAGTTATCTAATGAAACCACATCGCATCATCAGAAGCCATAAAAGTACTTGGTGATTGCCCACAACAGGATCTGGGTCCGTCCCCGTCGCCCCGTGGTAGCTGGCCATCACATGCCAGTATGCCCAAGAAGCCCATCCAGCCCCGTGCTGTGAACACAAGCCGAAAAATTTACTCCTCTTGCCTCCCAGCGCACCAGAGCATGAATCGATATTCCCTGAACATACCCTCCTCTCACATGTGTTTCTGTCTCCCCTTCTTTCCCGAGGCATCGGGCCTACCCGATCACGCCTCCCACCCGCTCCTTTTGTTCTCCATCCAGGTTTCACCACATCACATTTTTCCGTTGCAGCACATGCCCCCCCCCCTCTCTCTATGTGTATGTACCATGTTCTATGCTCAAATTCATTCGTCCCAGATCTGGTTTCCGTGGGCGTCTCTATGTTGTCTGTACACAGTCCCCCTGGCAGAGAGCTTGCTCCCCCTTGCTCGGTACTGCCTCAGGGCATCGGATCGTACGGTGGTGGTATGGCCGGGTTTCATACCCTTGTCGCATCTTCTAATCGCCTTCGAGATGCAGTGCTCTATTCCTCGTTTGGTATTGCTCTTGGCCTGTGTGTGCTAGTACTGTGTATCCTTGGTCCTCTCCTGTGCGATGATAGCTCCCACACCATGCCCACCCCCCCGGCACCGGGTCTACGCTGTTTCTATCCCTGCTTATATCTCTCTTTTGTTGCCTTATTTGATTTTAGTAGTGCCTGATGGGCCTCAACGAAGCGACAAAAGGCAGTTTCTTCGTATAAGCGTCTGGCACCTTGCAGGGTTGCCGTGACTGGTGTGCCTCCAGCGGTCCTGTGACGAGGTAGAGATCATTCAAAGCGAAGAACGCTGATATTGTACATATTTGCACCCTAGCATATTGATCTGCCTCCAACCAGGGCCTTGCCAACTCCCGCGCCTATCTGGAGCGTCAGTGACTAGTATTTACATGTATATATATATTGTTTGTAACTTGACGACTTGGGCGATGACCTTCTTTCATTTCTTTCCACGGGAGCGTCCAGGTCTCCCTGCCTTCTCACCTGTTTTTCGCCGTTCCCCCGGTATGGGTCTTTGTATCAACACCTACAGACTGCTAACACCTCAGACTCCTATTTAGACCGAGGAAGTCATGATGTCAAGTTAAGGATGTTATTCTCCGGTGGGCGCCTAATTTCATGTGGGCGGACCTCGTGGCGAACAACATCTTGAGTGGCAGTCTCCTGTTGGGCAGCCTTCCGTAACTGCCACATGGCATGACAGTGGGTAGGCGTTGGGGCGTCAGTAAATAAAGGGTTATTCGACCCATCTTTCTTTGCTTGTTGAGCGTCTAGGGGCCGGGGAAGCCCCTAGGGTGCATTTGTGGGAGCCGTGTTTGTGGCTATCAATGGCAGCATAATTTCCTTGTGACATGTCGGGACTCGGCAATCTCGAACAGGCAAAAACAAAACCTTCACCGCGTTTGATAGAAGATATGCAGATGTGAGACTGCCAACATGGATACAAACAGAGGGAAGGCAAGTGTGCAGCTGGAGCCCTGCATTTGGTCTGTGCCGCCTGATGGTTATCTCAGCTAAACCGAGACAGGGACGAGATGAACCACAGCATTCACAAACGCGGGGAACAAAGTGAATTCATAAAATGATTTTTAAGTCCTTTGTCTAAGAATAATATTGTTGTTCATCATGGGCAACGGGATTGCAAAGCAATAACCACTGCAAGTGACAGCCTCATCTTTCCCCCCTCAGCAGGCGGGTTTGATCCCACCAAAGCCTCCCCACCTGTATACCATCCTTCAGATAGAGTCTTGCAAAGGACCGTGCTAGAGTCCCAGCAGTGTCCTTCCGAAGGGGGTTTCCACTGCTAGACCGAGCGGGTAGGGAAGAATAGCGCATTAGTGTAAAGGAATGTCATGAAAGACCACATGCATGAAGTGTGTCTTTGAATCATGTCGTCGTGAGGCCCCTGACGCCGCCCAACCGTTTCGCCTTTTTTTTTTTTTGAATGGAAAGAAGTGCAAAGAGGAGCATTGACTTCGGATATTAGGTAGGACCGTATTGAAAAGAGGAAGGAAAACGCAACATGTGGTATCTTGAAAACCGGCCTGACCAGACTGACTCCTGAAACCTCTTGTCCCCTCCGATTTAGCCGGCTGTCCCCAAATCAACAGATGTTCTGACGCCGAAATAACACCAAAGCACATCGACCATAGTCCCAGCCGTTGTTGAGCGCCCAGGATTTTAATATCCAGGGCTTCGATCTCCGAGGTTTACGTATCGGACTGAATCCTTAGGAATTTGATCTTCAGAGGTCGGAGCCACCGAGCTGCTGACCCCACGGCGCGGGCAATCCTAGTAGCGAGCCTGCTGGTGCTGGTACTCTCCGTAGCCGTACGGGGACATGCCGTTGCTTCCCATGCCGTTCATCGACGGCAGGGAGCTCATCGAGGGAGGACCACCAGACATGGACAGGTGTCGCTGCATATGCGCTGAGTGCATGGACGAGGTGCTCTGGACGCGGGCGTGGCCATTGCGCGGGCTGTCCCAGTCCGCTGCACCATCGAAGCCATCCATTTGGCCGAAGAATCGAGCATTAGGATCGTTGGACCCCATGTTAGGATCATATCCCTGTCCCTGGTAGGTCGGAGGTCCACCGTAGCCCTGAGGCGGTTGGTAGTTCGCGAACATCTCCTGCTGCTGAAAACCGTGGTTGGGCTGCGAGGCATATGGGCGGAATCCAGTGGGGCCGTGGCCCGAGTTGTGAAGCACAGGGTTCTCTGACACGCTTCTAACGTGCATGGGACGGCTCTGTGGCGCATACGACTGAACCGGGGTGGTGTCCGCGTTCATGGGAACATTGACGTGGCGCTGAGGGACAGGAGCAGGGAGGACAGTGTTGCTGTTGTAAGGCTGAGGGTTCCAGAAGTTAGGGTCGGCTTGGGTCTCTGCGATGGCTGCAAAACCGTTGCCCATCTGGTAAGGGTAGCCTTGGCTCATGCCACCGAGGGTGCGGTGGGCCAGGTTGTGCATCGGCATCTGGTAGGTGCTGGCGCCTGTGCGGAATCGCTTGTTATCCTGGCCGAACGACATACCAGGGCGGCCATTGTAGCTGCTCATGGAAGGAGGCGCTCGGTAGACCTCAGACTTTGTGTGACGGTGGCCGTTGCCGCCAGTGCGTCGGACAGTTGCCTTGGGCCTAGACTCATTGCCATCCGTAATGATCTCGGGCAGGATCTCGATGTCGGGAATCTGCTGGATCTCTCCGGCGTCCATTCGGGCCTTGACATCCTTGATGATGGCAAGCATCTCGTCCGTTCCGTAGTCCTTGTTCAGCTTGTCCTGCAGCCAGCCGGGAATGGCGGTTCCACTGCTGAACTCCTGGTCGTCATCGTCTTCATCGTTGAAGCGACGCTTTCGGGAGTCAGACTCCTGAAGACGCTTGGCCTCACGCTTACGAGCCTGCAAGGTCCAGTGCTTGAGCACTCCTTCTCCACGGCGCCCAGCCTTGATGTTCTCCTCACTCCAGCCATGTACCTTCTCGATCTGGATCAAGACAAGCTCGACTTGTCGAATGGCGTAGTCGGTGGCGTTGCGGTACCTAGACCGCTGGTAGTGCTTGCGGCAGTAGTGGACCCAGATTCCATGAGGAATGGCCTTGGTGCAGAGCTTGTTACGGCCAAAGATGTGCGAAATGGCCTTTCGCAGCGAAGATCCGGTAGTGCACGGGTCGACGAACATGCACTTCGGCTCAGCGGGGGTGGAGCGAGGCAGGACGGGAGCCGCCTGAGTGTTGTCAGCCGGGCTCGTTGACACCGCAGCATCAAAGCCGACCGCCTGCTGCTCATCGGCCTGGGGCGACTTGGGGGGTGTTGGCTCCGCCATCGGTCCAAAAGATGGGTAGTGATGGGACCGTTGCTGAAGAGACGGGAAGTCAGGAGCGGAAACTGTTCGCTTGTGGGCCCTGGAAATCAAGGCCGTGGGTGAATCAGGCCGCAGGAAAGAATTGATAATCTTGGAATCGCTTGGGCTGTTGTTATCCCAGTTAGCACAGCTGGTTCGGCGCGTTCCATCTGTTGATGGAAGGGAAAGGAATCCCAAGAGATGAGGGCCCGTGAAGTTAAATACTTCCTGTAGTGTGAAGTGAACAACAATAGCAGTGAATAAGTCATAAACAACAATTGCATCGTGAATGGCTCAATGGGATGGACAATACAAGCAAGTGAACTGAGTGACTGGGCTTGGGCGGGGGCTCAACAAAACTCGAAGCTATTCACCAAACGAACAATAGGCGGGTCGCACATTGGACGAAATTGAATGACAGGAACGGCAAACGGTGAATGCACTCCAACGTACCTTGCGCTTTCCGCAAGCCCACGGTTCCGAACCAGAATTGCATCTGAGGGCGAGTGAGGTCGGTCTGAATGCATTGGGCTGTCATTGTCCGAGGCGTAAGGCGACATGTCCTCGAAGCCCCTCCTCAAGGGTGACGGAGGCTGAATCTCGACGACAGTTGGGCAAGTCATCCCAGAGTCGGGATCGGACACCGTCCTCTCAGTTGGGGTAGAATCAGACATATGTGAGCTCATCGGCTGATACTCGCTCACCGTTGACAGTGACGAGATCCTCGAGTGCGACCGACTGTGACTCGAGGCATTTGACGACATCGTTGTGTACGAGGAGAGACTGCTGCGGCTGTCTGAGAACTTGTGCTTTGGTGACTTCGGGCTGGTTGAGCCGACGCTGTCGACCGGTGTCGCCTCCGCGTAGAAAGATGGCTTGGCTGCTGGCGAGGTTTGCATGCTCTTGACATTTAGAGTCAACGGTAGAGAGTATCCTCCAGCATCCCATGGCGTCCTGCTTCGGCCGGGCAACCTTGATTCACTGGAAGTCCGCACCGGCATCACCCTGTCTCCTGTTTCATAACCACCCATAGTCACGGGGCCAGAAGCCCGCCTTGCGCCGGCGGCCTGCGCCGCCCCCGACGTGTTCAGTAGTGACGTGACGTTCATTGTGTCACCGGCGGTAGAGGTAATACCTGTGAGTATATCAGCCACGAGCCACTCGAACGACAACAAGAGACAGAACTGAGGAAGTGTTCGGAGTCGGAGACCGCGGACACCATGGACAGGGAAGGAGTTATATAGACAACTAACCTCTGCTGTGAAAGTATATCAGGATGTGAGGGCCTGATCGATGTGGACAGTAAACAGTCCTGTCCTTTCGCTTTTTTATTTTTACCACCTCTTCGTTTTAGGAACACCCTGGTGTATGAGGATTTCCAGCCTTCTTGGGCAGCCAGCTGTCTTATGAAGGAAGATGGCAAACAAATTCTCGTCACGCCAGGCTTGGTTGGGTAGTCCTCAGCGTGTTTGTCCCGAGACGTCGTACAAGTCCTTCAGTAGGTGGTCCTTATGAGGCTCACACCGGTATCCAGGGATGTCGTCGTTATCGATGTGTGCCAAGCAAGCACTAATCAATCATCGAGGGCCACCAAGACGAAAAAATGTTTGCCGGCTCTGGTCCGTGACGCGAGACGGTAGTGAACAACAGATTGATAGGGCCAGCCAATGGTGTCCTTGTTGTAACAACAAGGTCGTCGCTTCCTGGAGAGTGATGTAGAACGCGGGGAGAGTAGGAAGTGGATGAGGCCCAGTAGGGGTTGTCTAGATATTAAATGCTGTGGGTTTATCTGATGAAGCAGGTGGGGGTGTTGTCAAGTGTCACGGTAGGGGTCGGATGTGGACGGGATGGGATGTCTTATTTCTTTGCAATGCGGTCCGTGGCTGGGTTAACAGAGAGGAATAAGGTTGTTGAACTCCAGGACGGGATCAACGTTTGAGTGGCACTGACAGTTCCGAAGTAGATTCAAACACTTGAAACGCCAAATCCCAGGAGCCGGAAAGGTCGAGCAATGGCCATCCGAAAGGTGGCAGAAGACGGTATGGCTTGAACCCCCAATCGAATCGGAAACCGAAGAAGCCGAACGAAACAAGCAACAAGTAGCTGTCCAGGCTGGCTGAACGGATGCCCTTGAGACGGATGAGACACGCTGGGACGATGACTCCGGAGTCGAGTGTGGGCCAGCCAGTGACACCCGATGAAGTTGGCAGAGCAAGCCACCGTCGATGAGATCAAGATCAGGATCGGGCGAAGAAATGCGTCGAACAGATGTGGTAAAGAGTCTGGTCCCAAGTTCGGTATGCTCCTATGATCGCCCGACGATACTGACAAAGAATTTTGACAATTCACTGATAGGAAAAAGCACCAAGGTGAAGTCAATGTCGTCGGCGGCGACGACGATTCTCGGGAAGAAGACCACGGCGGCGGGAAGTCACTCAGCAGGAGGGAGCCAGGACCGCCAGGCACGAACTAGCAACGGCGCCAGGGGAATAGAAACAGGGCAGTGCCGACAACGCATAAAGCCTGGAGAGGTGGCTGAGAAGGAGATCTGTGTGGCGATCCGAGAAGAGCAAGTCTGACATCCTGGGGAGGAGGGGAGGGTTCAGTCCATGTTCCGAAGAGCAAAGCAACGGGCCACCCAGCGCTGAGGGCGACTCACCCCTGTCCGAATCAATGCGCCGAGGGTGTGTATTTGGAAGGGAGCCCAGCTCTCTCCGGTGGTAGCAAGCACCAGGTACGTACGAAAGGGAGAGGGGAGGTCAAGTGCAGCAAAGAGTTTCCCAGTTGCGGCAAGGTAAAAACAGGGCGCCTCACGCATTGAGTTAGAGACTCCAGAGAATCTCGACGAGTCCCCACAGGTAGGTTTTGACCGGGGGTGCTCTTGAGCCTCCCGAGTGGTGGACCCGCCCAGCGTGGTGGTCCCTGTCTCGACTATGGATATGGATCTCTGGTGTGGGTGTAGGTGATACGTGCTCGCCGAGGCCCGCCGTGAGGGTAGTGCATCCACTTGCCGGTGCCGTTTGAAAATAATATCCTTGTATCAGATTGGCTCCGGTTGATCATGGCGTCAGATGCTCGTCTGATCCGGAGGGCGATCGCCACAGGGAAATCCACGACTGACCACTAGCTGAGAAGACCGCGGACAGTCCTTACTCCCTTTGTGGGAGCCATGCGAGGGCGAGCCTGGTCAGGTACGTACTCGGTGTCGAGGCGCAGCAGCAGGGGAGATTTGCAAAGTGAGACCCGGGGTGGGCTTGAAACCCTTCGCGTGGGCAGAATCGTCTGAAAGCACGAAGCACTCTGGGGGAGGGGGAGGAGCTCAGCGGCTTGCTGTTTATCGTCTAGTACCTGATCGCATTGTGCCCAGCGTCATGGGCCGGATAAACATGACGACAAGTCTTGTCGCTGGCAGGAAACACGAGGCAGATCTCGAAGAGCCCGAGATTGTGGCCCGATTCGCTCCGCGGCCTCTGGCAGCACCAAGTTCCAAAAGGATATCTGAAGAATGGTGCGGATTTACAGAGAGCACCAGAGTGACTGCAGGTGAGCGCGGGAGAAGCCGCACAGGGTGCAGTGGTAAAACCTCCGAACGGGGGCGAAGAATGCAGCGGGACCGCGGTTGCCAATCCCAACGTGCCTCTTCGCAGTCGCGGTCCTGTGGAAGCGAGCTCCGGAAAAGCGGTTCGCTGCGCTCGGAACCTATTAGTTTGCTACTGTGCGGTATGGTACCTACCTACATGTGCGTGAATCGCTAGTCCAGCACGCCCCAGCAGCGTGTGAAGAAGCAAGGTGGGGTTCCCCATGTAAGCTAAATTCCCACATCGCCCTCAAGCCGTGGGACCATGCTCGTTTAGAAAGACGGCGCCGAGAAGCCTGAGGCAGAGTTGGAGATGTGCATCAGATACCCGTTGCGTAAGGAAACGGGCGGCCGAGGTTAACAGCACGCGTCGTCTAGTTGATTTGTCGTGCCGGGCCAGCCTAGAACAGGACTACCGCCAAGTGCCATGCACCACAGCCGACAGGAGTCTGTCTGGGTGAGAGCTGTGGGTGCTCGTGGACATGGGGCCGTCAGAATGCTTGTGCAGGTTTCCGCCGGCCTGGTGTCTCCCATCATCTGGATTTCCGAGATGGCAGCAAGAGATCTGGGAAAGTGCCGTGATGGCTGTCAGACACACACTTGACGTGAGATTCGTCAGTCAGGCTGCGCGGCGGGTGGGCCCAGCGGCGGCACAGGGAACATGGGGTGTCGCCGATGGGGGGTGGAGTGAGGGCGAACGCGATTGGTCCGTGAGATGTGCTGGATGTTTCAGAAGGACCTGAGGCAGGTCAAAGGCGGACGGTGGTCATTACAGTGCCCAAGGATGAGAGAAGCGTGTGGGACCTGAGAGAAGAAGGTCGGACGCACAAGGGATTGTGAGTGGGTGGTCAGTGGCCCGGCAGACTTGGGCCCAGGGTCGCAAGCATGCAGAGAGAGCAGCGCTGAGCAGATGCAGATGCGGGGCCCCCCTGTGCCCTGTGGTGGACAGGGGTGTACAATGCAGGGCACTGGGCTGACGGGCATGGGGACGGGGCTGGACTGCGCATCCGTACTCTGCAGATGGGTTGACGGTGTGTCACAGGCGCAGTGTGGCGCCCGCATATCTGCCAGTCTGTCGATTCTCTGTGTGGCTGCCGAGCGTACATGGTATAACCCCATCTTGGGCCCCGGCCGGCCTTGGTCAAGGCATCGTGAGTCGCCAGGGTCGCAATAGGGCAGGTGGTGGTGTGCGACGAGGGCTCCGGTGTGGTGGACACTGCAGAGGTGGAGTGCTCAGCCTGTGTTTCAGCCGAAGTCTGAAGAAACTCGTCGCCGCCAGGGATCAGGCATCATCACATTCATGCGTCGGTGGCCCGCCGCCCGCCTCTCTGGCTGGCAGTCTGGCAGGTCGGGCACTAGCCCAAGGTGTCATTGATGGTCAATTGACGTTGGAGCGGCCACGGATAGACCCTGCACGCGCCCAGATAGGCATGCGATGGTTCCAAGGCTGGTTTCCCGTCAGAACCATCAGACCAGGTCGTGTCATGTCAGGCGGGCCGGCTGGCGCAAGATGGATGAATACATGGGCGAGCGTTGAAGCCAAGCCTCGACAATAATGTGCCAGTGCTAATACACTAATAATAACAAAGCCCCGGCTGTCAACACCGGCGATCAGCAGCAGCAGGACCGCCGTGGGAGAATGGACCGGGCCCCTTGAGCAGGTGCTCGGCCGGGGGGCACAAAGGGGGCTGGTCCTTGCCCTTTGCCCGCTGCCGAACGGCGGACAGGAGTTGTGCTATATCATAGCTAGTATTGGGTATGTGGCCCTGTGCTGCGCATCACCCAGGAAGAAAAGAATCCCGATTGCAGGTACGCGTCGGTGATTGATTGCTCGTAGGGCTCGTCAACCGGGGCAGAGTGGGAATGACGCGCGGGCGGTTCCTAAAATTAGAGTAGCGACGGGACAAAAAAGAACAAGGACCTTGTGTTGACACGGCCTTTTGCAATACCATGGTTGTACTGTTATTGGCCGGGTGTGATTGCTGTAGACCACCCTTTTTTTCCCCTGGGGCACTTGGTCCGTTGTCAGTACTACCGCCAGAGTTGGCAGATGGGCTTAAAATCTCGAGCGCAACGGGCGCAGAGCCCTGCAGAGTCGTGCCCGGCTCCTTCCTGTCGAATGGTGGTGTTGATGTGATGGTGGTTTCCCTCTTTCCTCTGCCTTCCCTGCCTGGGTACCCACATGCCTTCCTCAGCCTTGTGCAGGCTAGGGTGGGCAGGCGCCGAACAATCAATTGATAAGAGGCATGCGGTGGCCAGTCGACGTGCAGTGTGCTTACGAGGTATACTATAGTATACTTACACTACCCCATACCACGGACAAACCACATTCCATGTCACCACTGTCGGCCCAGCTTGATGCGGTTGGTAAGCCTCGTCTGGGTTCGGGTGATGCTTCAGATTCAGATTGAGCTAGTGTACAGTACATAGTGTACTACACTAGCCAGACCCACATTCAAGTCCACATAATAATGATCCCCACACCAGACCCCTCGTCAACGTCAACGTCAAGGACATCGGCAAGGACAACCTCAACCTTTACCATGTACGTAGTAGTTGGTATACAGGATTATGCGGTCCAGCATCCAAACTCGGTGTTGCGACTCGTCCGGCTGTTGCTGCCAAATGATATCCCAGGACCGCATGGTTTTGACTGACACATCTATATACGGAGCAGTGTTCGGACACAGGCACTTGCTTGCAATGTACATGCGCGGGCTGGGCATGGCTGGCCCGGAGGTCCGGCCTGGATGGAGGGTCAAGTTCGGCAGATGAGATGCGCAAAGGCCAGCGACCATGAGCCCAATGGCGTGCCTCGTGTCATCGTCAGCCGTGTCCTTTGCGCCTTGAGCCTCAAATTCTTGAGCCTCCAATCTTGTGCGCTGCCCTTCGCTTACCACTTACAGGGCCGAATGGGTTGATCTCGTGCAGCAGCCGCCGCCAGCCTGGTTTCATCTGATGTCTCCTGAGGCTCGAGGGTTAGGCCAGGTTCTCTTTTGGGCCAGGCCAAGGCTTTGGCACCATGACCCATGGCCTGTCTTGCCTGTTCAGTCCTTGGAGTGGAGGCTCGAGTCCCCAGTCTCGTGCCAAGACTGCGTCGTAGTGTATGCAGTCCCTCCTTGAGTGTCTGTGCTGTCGTCCGCCAGGTGCGTGCGTCCTCCAGTCCTTTGATTGCCGTCTCATGCTTACCTCATCCAACCCCAAGAAAACCCTCCCCCAAGAAAACCCTGCCCCCAGGGCACAAACCCGATGCGACGAACTCGGACCAAGCTCCCCAGCAGCGGGTACCTCGGCGCAGCAGCCCTACACCTAGTGCACTATGTACACTACCAGACCTGGGTACCTGATTACCTTTACATTACTACGCACACTATAGGTAGTCGCTCGGCCGTCAACTGGTCCTCCTCTCCACCAGCTCACGGATGGAAACGGATGATCGACCGGCAGCTACCAGGTGAAGCTGCAATGAGCAGCCAATCGCGTCCTCGTTCTCTCGTCCTCAACCAGCTTCCAGGCCTGCGCCCCTGATCCACATCATCAGATTAACCATCTGCAGCGTGACTGCTCTCACCCGTGTTCGCGGGTCCCAAACAACAGTGATCGTCCACGATGCGCCAGTCTTCTGGTCGACGACCCCGGCTTGGGGTTCTGTTCATGCGGTGGGCAGCTCCCTCGTCCTGGTTCCTGGGTGGGCTTCGTGAAACCCAACGAGACAGAGACGACAGTTGACGACGTCCTGCACCGACCAGGCTCGGCAGCCTACCGAATCCGACATACAAGGCACTCGCACCCGCACCCACACCCTGGCCACACCGTCGGCCGAGTCGCACGCCTCGTCCGTCTTCCCGCCGCATCCTCACCTCGTCCAACCTCGCCTCACCTCACCTCACTCCCCACGCCTGCCAGCCCTTCATCAACCACCCTAGCTCTCCTTGGCGAACCGGTCGCGCTTGTACCTTCTGTTTGATTTACCTCCTCTTTATGCCGTCGTTTCTGTCATGCGTGCCCCAGGCCCTGGTGAACCCCGCGCATTCCCGTATATATGAGCCTGTCAACCTGCCCTGAGGGACCAACATCGATTTGAGGATCAAGGCTGCGCCACAATTCTCCACGTAGCAGCCAGGGTGGCTACTATCGGACGAGTGACCATCGATGTAAAACCCGAGGTTACATACTGGTTCGAACCACCCGGCCAACATCTTGTTCACTGAGCCAGCCCGCCCTATACGTTTCATCACTCCCGAATCAGCTCGCTGCTAGCGTCAGATGCTCCCAGCCGCAGCGTCCAAACTCCAGGCTAGCCCCACTCTGGTCCCATTCACACGCAGGTTACGATTGGCTAATGAGATGTGCTACAGTTCTGCTTCTCGTGATCGGCTCTGTCTTCACCTTGGGATGACACTCTCATTTGGGGAATTCACCGTTCTCGGGAACATGATGACAGCCTCTACCACAGGATGCCAAGCCTGGCAAGAGCCTCCCGGCTGTTGTTTCGCCGGCGCCCTCGCGTCTATGCTCTCCTCCCTGGTGCGCATCCTAACCCATTCCACGACTGTCAGAGATGTCGAACCCATCCGGCATCCGAACTCTTCGTGAGTCCTTCTGTTTCTCCTGCAAGTCAGTGCCCGAAACTAAACATTGATTGATCCGCAGTCTCCTAAACACGTCAAGATCACTTTCAACTTCTCTTGGAGAGCTAATTTGCCGGTTGTTTGGACTAGGAGCACGTGCCCCCGATCTGACGACATCCAATGTTTGGTCCCATGCCTCCTATGTCCAAGCTCCCAGTTTCCGAGGCAGCCTTCTTCTGGAGGAAGTCGAGGCACTACGAGCTGTTTGCCCATGTTCTCGCGAGTGCGTGAGGGTGGGTCCGCTTGTACTACCTTGCCTATGGGGGCTGCTGCGAATGGTGACTGGCGCCTCAAGCCCATCTTGGTTCTGGGGGTAGACTTGTGACGAGAGGGCAAGGTTCGCTCGCTTCGCCACACTCGACAAGACAGGCACTGGCCTGGGTGGTCGCCCACTTCGATCTGAACGGTGTTCGTCCTAGGTCGGAAGGACTACCCGTTGGGCTGCACCGGCCTACCCGTCTAGGAAGGGGAGGGAGGGGACGAGGGGAGCTGGAGGCGAGGGGATGGGGTGAGAGGGCGGGCATCCCGGCTCTACTGCATGGCCTCCATCCGGGAAACGGATGCTGAGTGAGCTACCTGCCCAGCGCAGTTCGAGAGTCACGGCACACGCATCGTCTCACGCTCCTCCTCCCCACGGCCCCTGGGTCGGTCCACAAAAGCCAGTAAGACTGCTTCGACGCCCTAGCACGTTGCCTTGCAGCAACCTTCCGGCTACCCCGGGGTATTGAGCGCTAAAGCGCAGGGACTCGGTCGTTCCTTGCGATTCTGCGAAGCTTAGGCATGCTTCCTATGGGCGTGGGAGGTGTCTTGGGGACGATTACCGATGTGGTACCGTACCGCCTCGTACCTTTCACTCCCCCCCTTACCCCCCCCCCCCTTTTTTCCCTCACCAACACCAGACGCTCAGTGACGATGAGGATGTCGTGGTGCGCACCCCGGCAATTGGATCGCTAACGGCTTGCAACGCAGATCGAAACGATCAGCAAACTTAGTCCCGTTTCCAGTCCTGGGCTCGAAACTAAACAAAACTGCCGTGAGGTGAGGGCTTATGGGACAGATGGGGCATTTCATGCTCACGGCGCATAAGGTGACATTCACGGGCAGAAGGACTTTGAAACAAATAGCACCCTTGAAACAAACCACTACTCGACCTCGCATCGCTCTATCGAATTGGGCACGAGTGATGACTGAGAGCTGGGGTCGAGATGCTTGCCCTCAGAAGAGGGTAGCTGTGCCGCTGGAGGCGAAGAGTGAGTAGCACGGGTCACAGCGAGGCCAGGCAAACAAAACCTGTTACTCATGACTTGGGTGGGCATGGCGGCCACTTCCCGGCAACTATGTCGACCTTTGTTGCCATCAGCCAGTGAGTCAGGAGAGCCTAGAGGAAGGGTACTCTAACTATCCCCAACACCTTGGCATATCCCTCACTTGGTCCCGTCTTGGGACGACAAGCGTTGAGAGATAGATCGGTGAGTCACCTTTGCCTACCCTTCAGCAGGATTTGGCCCGATACGCCCCAGTGTCCAGGCTTGCTGGTCAATTGCATGGTGGTATTGGCTCCTGGTACCTGTGCCCATCTTCAGACAACATTCATCAGAAGAATCAATCACACTCAAGCCAGCCCGTGCACTGACCCTCGTCTTATGGACTGATCCTCATCTAATTTGGGGGCGAGGTTTTCCCCTGACCCATAATTTACTACCGCTGCCAGATTTCATAATGAGCACAAGTCTACGTACCACGGCTATACCTAGCCCTCGAGTGGGGCATGATCTCGCACCGGTCCTGCAGTCTAATGACACTCTAATCCTCCCTGCAGAACGCAGTCCCCAAAAGTGTTGCAAAGAGCCATGGCGACGCTAGGGCGGGCCCTGCGGTCAAGCGGGGCCACCGTGGATGTGCGTGGCCAACTCCCGCCGCCGAAGGGGTGGGATGAACGTCGGAACAAGTCTGATGATGACTGCTTCTGCCGTTACCGTGTGTTATTCGGGTCTTCGAGTCCCACGACCTATGCTCGACATTACCTGACATCATATCCAAATGGATACCTGAGGATTCGACTAGTGCTGCGGCAGTACATGGAGAGTAACAACGTGATCCCACGAGCAGCTCATAGAGTACGCCATCTTTGCGTAGAAGCACGGCCAGCAGAAAACACCTAGGCTTGAGTAAGCGCAGCTGGAAATTGCTACGCTGGCAAGGCCGTGCTATCACGGTCTTTGCCACTGGCCTACCACCACCATCAGTGTTGGATGCGCCCGACCTCGCTGATTGATGCCGCGGGAGTGACATTGTATAACCAACCACACAGCCTGTGCAGTCATCAGATACGCTTTGCAGAGACTTCTGTATAACCAGGACATAAGCCCGCCCCCATCTTGTGTTACCACTTAGCCTCCAATGCCGCCGGGATCTTTGCGCCGGCCACATGTGCATACGTGCTGCATATGTATCGATCTGTGTGACAGGAGCCTTCAAACCACACGAGCGCGGGGGAGCGCGCACACACACAGAAATCACTCGATCACTTAATCCTTGCGCGTACCGCTTGGCCGCCAGCACGTTTGATAGCTTTAGGGCCACTCTTCCCTTCTCATTCATCTGTCACGCTCGAGGGGGGGGGGTTGGAGTGCGTGTTTGCTTGCTCAGCCAGCCTGCGCGCCCATACCATCTCTCCCTCACGAGTGTCCCCGGTCGCTCGGCTGTGGTAAGAGGCCCAAGAAGAAGAGGCGTGTGGTGGCTCACCATTACGTTTGTCTCCCCCCCCCAGGAAGACGCACTGCCTTCATCGGGGTACAGACATGAAACTCATCGATGCGCCACACGACACCCGCGGGGTGGGCAGGCGAGTGAGACGGGTATCAATGGAGTGGCCCGACCCGCCGGGCGGCCGCGTTATCTTCCCGTGTGTTCAAATATGGGCGAGGCACCACCGCTCGAGGCCTGGAGGTCTGAAGCAAGTAACTTGTTGAGGTGTTGAAGAAACCAGTACATTTGTTTGGGGGGCCGGGGGATGGGCTTTGGGGAGGTAGGGAGGGCAGGATGGTGGTTGAAACCGAGTTCGGGCTCGCCTATCGGGGAGTTTTGTGATTCCCCATCTTGGTGACAGCAGCCCCAGGCTCCTCTGGTGTAGGACAAAGGCGCGGTTGGTGCTTGGAGGTTAGTTGAGCAAGGCGCGCGATCGGTGATCTCGGTCCTATCACAGGGGCCTGGCGTCTTCCTAGGCCCAGATACCGGGTGGGGGTGGCGGCGGCGGCGGTTGGCGGGACGCTGCTGCTGTGTAACCCTGGCACAGGCGAGGGCTTATTGTGGGTGGTATTTCTTGTTCTTTCCCTGGATCACACGGGCAGACAAACACGCGGTCGGCGCGCATCAGGGCCCCGGTGTCGATCGGTGAGGGGGCATTGGCTGAATTTACTCCCCACGGGCTGGGACCATCATGGTGAGATATCTGGCTGCCGGTGGCCGTCGCGGCGTGGGGCGAGGAGGGGAGGAGGCCGGCAAGTGTTCTCCTTGCAGGGAGAGAGGGGATACGGGCGCGATGGAGAAGGAAAACAGATGTGGGATTTGACAGGACTGGGTGATTGTCTGGCTGCATTTGCCCTTGGCTGCATCCGGCGAATGAGCGGACGGGGCTGCCTGCCTGCCTGCGTGCCTTCAAATGGGCGCACGAGGACGTCACACAAGGCGGACGGACAATAGGCGGGAGCGCATCACTCGGACCGCCGCATGGCACTTGTGGAGTGGCGGTTCGATCGTGCAAGCCGACCACGCGCGAGGATGCAGAATAAGGGTATCATGTATGTGGTGCACAATCCATGTGGCTCACCGATGCGCAAGTGGCTGCAGGTCAGTCACCGTCAGTTCGGAAGAAGAAAGAGAAAAGAAACCCCACGAACTCATACTCAGGAAGTATCCCTTCGCTAGGTGATCCCATCTGGGCCCCCTTGAAATCAGCCGAGGAAAAGCCGGTGTGCCGCGACCTCTACTCTCCGCAAACACAATGCCCCTGGGCGCACAGGAAAACGGGCGAGAGGATGCTTTGACCGCCGGTAGGTGCCAGCGAGCTCCCTCTTGGCTGAGCAATCAAATCAGTTCAAGGGACCAACCGGGGGGGGGGGGTAGGATTAATAAGGCACGCGTGGCCAAACTGGTGGAGGGATGCCTGGGCCCGGCAACGTTACGGGGCACCCGTGTCGATATCCGCGTGTGCGTGTGACGAGCCGGGAGTCATGCAAGATCGGGTGGGAGAGATCGGGAGAGAGCAGGTCCAACCGGTTAGGTGTGTGTTTGTGTAGGTCAAAGAGGTTGATGGTGGTGGAAGCGCAGACAAAACGGCGGGTCGGGCTGGCGCGGCTTTATGTCAATGGTGTATGTTATGCACGGGCTGGCGTCGTACTGTGGTTTGTTGAGGGAGGTAGGTTCTGCGGATGCCCTCGAGAGGGAGGGGGGGCGTGAGAACTGGTGGCTGGCTGCTTTTTGGTGCTTGAGCTGGGCCTTTATCGTGGATACAAATCGCATGGGGCCAGGTGGTTATCAAGGTGTGTGAGATGAGTTAAGTCAAGAATTAAGAGGAAACCTTCCTTTCTGAGAGTGGTGGTAGATGTAGTGTCATACTGAAGAACAGTCAGAGTCTCTGGAGTAGGACCTGTCGTGGGGGGGGGGGTGTTCGCATTCCGGACGTGTCAAGAAAACGTGAGCATCCGATCCGAACTGGACCAACAGGCAACTGCTCACTGAGTGGTGTCAATACATCTACCCTTGGCCTAGAGACCCCACACACTCTCAGCTCACAGAAGAAAGCATCAGAATACGTGGGGGTTCGGCTGGGACTTTGGAGAAGAACAAGTGTCTGAGGCAGTATGCAGAATAATTTCAAAATAATGGGGTATCAACCAGTCAACTCCGTAATTAGACAGAAACCCTTGGTTCAAAGCACGTCCGAGTCGTCGTCATCATCGTAGATGAAGATGGACGATGACATCCTCTTCTCTGTGGCATTATCCTCCTCCTTCGCGGCCGCTTCCGGCTTCGCCTCAGTCTTGACCTTGGTCCTCGAGCCACTCGGGGCAGTCAAGCCATGCTCATCCACATTGACTCTGCCCGCTCGCTCCCCTTTCACACCTGGACCACCGACCGTAGTCCTTGAATCTAACTCGCCATCCTCTGGCGTTCTTGACTCTGCCTGAACTGTGGTCTGGGATCCGGGCTCCTGTTTTGGGTCACCAAGCAATTTCTCCATTCGCCTCCGGTAGAACGCGTCCAGGCAGTCTCGCCTTTGCTCCTGCGTCCAGCTTTGAACGACAACGCCGAATTCTGTGGCGTTGCGATAGCCAAAGTGTCGTGCCATTGTACAGAACTGTCTGCGCATGACATCCTCCGGAGGGTTAAACAGATAAGTGAAGGCGGGGCCATCTTCGAAAGCCTCGTTCACCTGTTTGTCTCCAAACAACAGGCTACGTCCCTCAGGGTCATCAAGATCCATTTCGTCTGCGAGTTCAGCGCGCCTTGATAGCTGTGCCTCAACTTTGCTGGACCCGATGACCTCGGAGTTCTCGTGGGTGTACTCGACGCCAGCGGAGGCGAGGATCGCTTGGATGGCATCCTTTTGGGGTTCACTGGCCCCCTTATCAGCAAGGTCGTCTGGGATTTTTGACTTGACCAGGGCGACAAGTTGGCTGGCACCGTGGTCCTCGTCGTCATCACCCTTCTTGATCTGGCTGGACTCAGTGTCTTCCTGGACCTTGGCCATATCGACATCGAACAGGTGCACGCCGGCTCTCGCCTCAGCGATGTTGGTCGCGTTGACAATCTCCCTGAGTACAACCTTGTCGGTTTGAAATGTGAACAGGTTTCGCAGCCCGAAAAGCTCGCCCCTCCTGGACGAGTCCTCTTGCACGCCCTTGAAATAGCGACGCTCGCTCGAGGCATTATAGCCGATGTTGGCCTGCTGTTGCTTATATATTTGCCTGGCATATATGATCTCCTCTATCGTTCCAGCGGAGACGAGGCGGAACACCTCGACGTCGCGAACCTGACCGATCCGGTAGGCTCGGTCCTGAGCCTGGAGGTCGTATGAGGGATTCCAGTGTGGGTCGAAAACGACCACCTTGTTTGCCGACGTTATGTTCAACCCGACGCCGCCAGCTTTCGTCGAAATGAGGAAGACGAAGCGGTTCGGGTCTGAGTTGAAATCATCAACCACCTTCTGTCTGTCCGAATAGGACAGGCTGCCATCCAGAAAACTCATAGTGTACGCCGTGGTGCTCGTGAATAAATGATGCAGGATCTTGAGGAGACGAACGCTATGGGAGAATATGAGAACCTTGTCAGAGTTCTCATACCAGAAGCTGAGCAGCTTCTTCAGGATCCTCCACTTGCCACAGTATTTCGAGTCAGCAAGTAGCTGGAGCGAATTTCGATTCTTGTAGAAAGCCTTCCAGTCCGGGACGCACTCTGAGAGCCTAGCCAAGGCGGCTTCCTTTTTATCCTTGGGCTCCTCGTCTCTGGGTAACAGAAGGCTCAAGTGGTTGGAGATCTTCTGCATGGTCATG
Organism: Stenocarpella maydis; assembly: GCA_002270565.1. NCBI lineage: Eukaryota > Fungi > Ascomycota > Sordariomycetes > Diaporthales > Diaporthaceae > Stenocarpella > Stenocarpella maydis. The sequence goes on along the minus strand of NQMI01000021.1, from coordinate 161,457 downwards.
ATTGCGAGAAAGACGAGCTCCTCCCAGCGCCTCCCGTCCGGCAATGTCTTGCCGCAGCACCAGCCTCGCTTCTTCGGCCTGCCGTTGGCACCGACCGCACCGCAGTCACAAATATCGGCACTTCCTCGGACAAGCTGGACTTCCTCGCTCTCCAGGTAGTTTTTGTATGCCACGGTCTGGTACTCCGTCAGCGGGCAAAAGACAACCCTGTCGGATTTCTTTGGCAGCTGATGAGCAATCAATGACTTCATCCTGCGGAGGAAGAACTCGGGCAGGAGCCTCTGCACCAGATTGTTGGCAACTTTTCTCGCCCGGCTCAGTTGTTGGACTGTGGCATCGTGAGACTGGCCCAATGTGAGCGGTTTTGTGATTATGTAATCCCATTCGAACTTGGACCCAAAATGCGCAGGGTTGGTCCAGTTGAGGAGGGTCCAGAGTTCATCGTACTTGTTCTGTATGGCTGTTCCGGTCAGACCAATACGGCAGAGGGCATTGACGTTGTTCATGGCCATGGTGATCTGGGTGCGGGGGTCCTTGATCTTGTGGCACTCATCAGCAATGACGGCGTCCCACTCGACCATGTTGACCTTCTGCTCGTCGTGCCTGTATGTTTCGTACGTCGTGATCATGATCTCCAGGGAATTGCTGGCCGCTGAGCTCAGCGCGCCCTCCTTTCCGGGGCCGTGATAGAGCGCCATCTTCCACCAGCCCCAGCGGTGAAGCTCGTTCTTCCAGTTTTCGATGAGTGAACCGGGACATATGATTAGGACCCTGGGGTACGACTTCTCGCGGCCGCGGCGCGTCATCTTTCGCAGCCTCTTTGAGTCCCTCTCATCCCCAGTCTTTCCGAACGCAGCAACAAGGAACGCAGCAACCTGCACACTCTTTCCCAGCCCCATGTCGTCGCCTAGGATGCATCCGGTCTGGTAGACGAAGTGATAGTGTAGGAACTGGACGCCTTCCACCTGGTAGTCCCGGAGATACTGCGCAATGGACGCCGGGATGACCCCGCCTGAAATATCCAGGTCGATATCCTCGGGCGGCCTGCACGGCTCGACGTCGTCGAATTTGGGCCGCCTCTCCAGTTCTTCCGGATCTCTCTCGTCGTCGGAGAATACTATGTCGTCATAGCTAGGCGGCAACTTGAGACCGGCATCGAGCAGTTCTTTTCTGTTCTCGTCAAACAGCCTTCGTCGTCTGAGAACGTGCTCGGGCACCAGTTCACGGACAAGGGCGTCTCCGTCAATGAATTCGACCTCGTCGCCGCCGCCGCCTTGAAGCCCGTCAGGAGTGTCCGCCTTCTTGCCTTTGCCCTTTGAGGATTTAGCGGCGACGCTCTTGTCGGCATTAGAGACCCTGCCGCTGGCCCTCTTGCGTTTCTTGCTCTGCAGGAACTTTTGATAGAAATCGTCGGGGTCGTCGGCGAAGATATCGCGTGGGTCTTCGGATTTTCGTTTGCCACGGCCGGGAGAGACCGAACGGCTGTTGTCTGCAGTGGAAGCAGTTGGTTCATCGTCCGAGATGTCCACAGGTTCTGTTGGCTGTCGTCGAGATGCCATGTTGGTTTGCCAGTACTCGACCACGAGAGCGGCTCATGGGCACAGACGCGGAGCGAATGTGGATTGGCACTCGCCACGATCCCAGGGGGTTTGGTGACGAGATGTGTCGAAATGGGCAAGAGTTTAAATCAAAATACATTGCCAAGGGAGGGGACGCAGAGCAGGTGCGCCGCAGTCTTTGTGGGTTGTGAATGACCAAGCCACCATGGCGTTGAAAGAAACGGGCGTTGAACATGCGACGCGCTTGATTATTTAAGTGCCTGCAGTGTGGTCGTTACCGAAGGCGCGTAGTGTAATGGGCAGCCTAACCAACCCCACGGTGGGGTCCAAGCAGTCCAGTGTCACTGGGTCCACGGCAGCACTCACGACGCACCTGCAGGCCTTGCAGGCCTTGTCCTATTACATAGCAAACGGCTACCCACAAGGCTACACCACCCACTCTCGGTCCTACCATGGAACGCCCATCGACTCGGTTGATAGCTTTCTAGGCTCCGAACCATCCTTAAGGTTCCTCACCCAACTCAACTTGCCCCCCGGAAATCCCTCGCCACCACCCTCGAAATCGTTGCCTCCCTCGAGCAGCGGCGTCGAGGCAATGACCTTGTCGACCATGGCGTCTTCGTGGTGGTAGATGTGCGAGGTGCACTGGGGCACGAGAAGATGGATTTCGCTTTCCAACGACATAGGCACGCTTGGGGTGGATGGGAACTGGAGAACATCCACGCCCTCCCGCTCTCTCCAGGGAACGTCCCGCCGTCCACCTCCCCTCCACCAAACTCACACATCGATGGCTTACACTATTCCCCCGAGGCGCGAGTGTCGAAATACGCCCCGGCCCGTCGCTGGCCCGAGGCTGGGCCCCACGGGGATAAGAAGGGGCACTTTGGCCGTCGCTGTGGGCCATTGGATCGTCAGGGACATTACTACTTCTGATGATCTTTAGATCTTCCCCCACTGTCTAATCTACGACCCGCTCCATTGTGAGAATTCCACGGCGAACCTCAGGCTTGGCTGGCAGCTACGCTTTCGGTGTCTCCATCACCTCGTACCTGTATCCCGTCAAGTTCTGTGCTCTTCTGAGACATTTCACCCCTAGGCTTCAGCGCTTGCGCGTGGATATGAGAACCAGGTTGCTTTCCAATACGCCTTGCAAGCACGAGGCTGGTACAAGCACAGCAGTTTACTGTCTCATGCCAAAAGCAATCATCCCACTAGGTTCGAAGGGGAGGACGACCCTAGAGTCATCATCAGCACGCCTCTCATAACACATAATCTCATAACTCGCACTGGCAGTATCTTGGTCACCTAGTCAATGGGGCCCTTCGCTCAAACCGTCAATTGACCCCGTCACAAGACCCAACAGGCGCTGCACAGGGCCTTTTACGCTCCTCTGATATGAAGCGCTCTTTCCATACTCAGCTTGTCATTCCCAAGTACTACACGCTATGCGTGCATGTGATTAACAGACTACTAGACGTCTCCAGAGGATCCCACTCCTTCAAATCATCATCTCAGATACAACACACATACACTGCTATTCTTTATCATTCCGGAAAGGCGTCAGAAATCCCTCAAAGACTGTCTCTCTAATCTGTGGCTGACACATGTATTGAGATAAACAAGTCCCGAATGCTACGCTCCAGTAAATACGTCGAAACAACCAGCGGCGGACACCGTGCAGACTGGAGGGTGGGTGCAAATAGCCGATGAGGCCTGTCAGCCAGGTCTAAGCGAACAAGAAGGTGGTGTGGTTGCATGGAACGGCGACAATCGCGATTTTGACCTGACCTCAGAGGCTTGAAGGACTGAACCAATTTCAATCATCAGGGGGCCCTTATCCTATTTCAAGACTAGAGATTCAAGTAAAACCCAGAGCAGCCGTTCTTTGCTATTGGCCGCAGTGTCAAGTAAGTTTAGTGCACGTTATAAAGGCCATCGATGAACGCGAAGGCGATAGAAGAAGTCCAAACTGTAGCTGCCATTTTCTTTCTTTCTTTTTTCTCTCCAGCCTGGATATCCCCACGGACCCCATGTCCAGCTCCAAACTCATTGCCTGAGCCTTTCTCTATGATTGCACATGTATTCAGCCACGCTACAAACAAGTATATCAGAGACCTAGACAGGGCAGCAAAGAAAGTGAGCATATGCCCCAAGGTGTGATGACCATACTACCATACTCATCCAAGTCTCGCTGCGCAAGATCTACTTTTACTGCATGGCCTCGGGAGGCGCACTTGTTTCTTGAACTGTTCTGGTACAGCTTGGATGAATTCAAGTATGCTAGCTCCTCAGAGACCTATGCGCTGTGGGCTGTCTCATTGGTGACTACAATTGCCAGTGGTAATCTGGCCTGAACCTCTTGTCACTGAAATAGGCCTGACGAACACAATTGACAATAGCTCTCCGATAAGATCAAGACTACCTAGCTCACGGCGTCAAGGTGGATTAATTTTGGACGTACATCCGCATCTGACTGTTTTGGATGTTGCAGCCCGAGGAGAAAGAGAAACAAGAAAAAGAGCCGCATGGATCAAGAATGATACAAAGCACAGAAATGATGGAGATCAAACATTCGTGTTTTGGTGAAAGCTGCAGTGATTACTTGGCATTTACCTCTATGATCTATCTACTTGGTCAATGGTTTTGCGTAGATAACTAGGCACGCTTCATCATCACCACTACTTGGCCTCAGCGGTGACACCCAAGTCCTTCTCCACCATGGCCCTGCAGATGGGGTGATAGAAGTCCTTGTTCTTCTCAAAGGTCTTGACAGTAAGCTCCCTGTCGACCTTGTTAAGGGACCTGAAAAGCGGGCGTACGAACTTCATGCGCCCAACCTCGCCAAGAAGCTCGGCGACGAGAGGGTAGGTGCTCGTGACCTTGGAGCGCAGGGCAATGTGGAAATAGGCCGCCTTGAGCTCGACATTCTTGCTGCCGAGGAAGCCGTACACATCCCCCATCTTCTCCGCCTGAGCCGCGCTCAAGGGCTCGCTGAAATCCTGGACCTTACCGAGAAAGACAAGCTTCTGGTTGGCGGCAAGGCCTTCTACGTCTTTGGCAGAGGGTGTGAAGTCCTGGGCTCTCGTATTAGTATCAGGCATTGGGCACAGGTAAGAGGATGCGATTACCTCGTCCTTCCATTGGTCTGCCAGCTTGTAGCAGACATCGATGAGAGAAGTATCGAACTCGGGCTTTGGCGGCAAGCCACGGCTGTAGAATCGCGTCTCCCAGTCGATGCCAGCTATCTTGTCTTTGAGGTCAGAGTACTCGGGTGCGCCAAAGAACTCTAGGAAGGTGGCCTTGAAGTCATACGAGTCTAAAGACTTCCTGGACCACTTCTTGAAGTAGTATGGGATGAACTTGTCAAAGTTCGCCCTGCCAACGAGCCTCTCCAGGTAGTATATCATATGGAAACCCTTCTCATAAGGCACCGTACTGAAAGCATCATCCGGGTCGATGCCCTTGTGAGGGATGGAAAGCTGTGTGTACTCATGGTCCTTGCCATATTCCTGGATGGCGTCCTCTAGGTATTGGATCAGCGGGCCATTGCTTCCTTCACGTGGCGAATTTACCAGCACTTACCGAGGTGCTTCCATCCGATCACGGCAGAGAAGTCAAAGTGAGCTGGGCCGTGTATTGAGGCGTTGATACGACGCTCCAAATACATGGTCCAGCCCTCGTTCAGCCAACTTGTCATTGTCAGTAAGCAGTCTCTGATATACCAACCATGAGAGACTCACAAGTGCTCCCAACTACAGCTCGTTACCAAGTTTCCGCTCCAGCTGTGGCTCAACTCATGAGCAATAACGTCCACATTCTGGCGGTCCCCAGAAACGACGGTAGGTGTAGCAAAGGTATAGATGGGATTCTCCATGCCCCCGTAAGGGAAGGATGGGGGCAGGACCAGCACGTTGTACTGGCCCCATTGGTAAGGGAACACCAGCTTCTCAGCGGCTTCCATGAACGTCTCCATGTCATGTTCAAACTCCCACCTGGCACCATCCAGCTTGTCAGGGCTTGTAGCCACCAGGGACCGGGGGCCGATTGAGGCCGTGGCGATGTCTCCCGAGGCGAGAGCGAAGAGGTACGAAGGAATAGGGACCTCCTGCTCAAAGCTGTACAGCTTGTCACCACTGCTCTGAGTCTCGGGCTCGCCCGAGGCGACTCCGCTGGCCACCACCACGTGGGGCGAGGTGATCCTGAACGAGTACGTGGACTTGACATCTGGGGTGTCCTGACAGGGGAACAAGGACCGCGCATGAATCGCCTGGCACTGAGAGAACACGAAGGGGGCCTTCTTGTTTGAGGTTTGCGCGGCCGTCAGCCACTGCAGCGCGGTGCACTTGTCCGTCGTGGCCAGCTCGATGTCCACCTTGACGACCTCCGACTTTGCCGCGCCAGCAGGCACAGAGATGTGGACCGGCGAGCCCAGTGGTTCCGCTCGGTCCTTAATATGCCAGTCAGACTCGTCTAAGTTGATTTTAACCGAGGACACGGAGAGGTAGCTGGAGTCAAGGATGATCTCCTTGGACCCTCTGTCCGTCTGCGACTCGAGCTCGAGCGTGACCACCCCGCGCAGGACTTTCTTGTCGAAGTCGAGCTTGAGCTTGGCCGTTGTGTGCTTTGTCCGCCACGCGTCGTAGTTGGACACGGTGCTGGGGTCACGGACAGCCATGTCGGGCTTGTAGAAGAAGCGGACCTGGACTGAGGCTTTGAAGATCAGGGGCAGATGGTACGGGGCCTGGGCTGGGCGGCAAGCACGAGGGGACGCGGCTGAGAAGATGCGAGGGATCTTATTGACTCCCCGGAACAGAGAGGGTCCCCGCAGCAGCATAGACAATGTATCCTGCAGGCGACGATTGTGGCACGACGACACTTGTCAGGGCACTTTTCGCTTTCTGTTGGCCCAGCAGCAAGGCTATCACCGGCTTCAGCCCGACAGCAGCGACCCTACCCACTTTCCTGCTTACATAACATTGGTTGGCAGTGGGGTGCATTTTTTTTTGTTTTGCTAATCATCTGCTCTCCGCACAAAAAGACCGTCGTGGTCCACAGCCTATTCGCATTGAACCCCCTTTCCATCCACTGTCCTTGATTCATGAGCCTCGTCGCACCCAGAGTGCTCTGCGTCCGAGTTGTGGATATGATCGCAATGCTGCCGAGAGCGTCCAGCTGACAATGAGTCCGAGCCGGCGTGTGCCGAAACATGTTTCGGATAACTCCCGTGGTGAGGAGGAACACGAGAAGGACGCTGCCCTGCAGCATGCCCTCTTCGTCACGCGGCAGAGCATTGAAACAACCATCGTTCTGTACGCATCATGGGACGGGAAACGGCCAGCCCGAAGATTTCGTTTCAAGGCGATGTGAGCTGCCAAGCCGTTCCAAAAGGAGGGGCGGGCTGGGGGTCGACGCCCTTGGGATGAAAACGCCCCGATCCAGCTGCTAACCTCACAGCAGAAGAGGGAGAGGATAGCTGTACCCATGCTTGCAACACGAAACCTCATGCTGACTGGCGGTTTTGTGATGATGTTCCCCCAGGGCCTCCCCGGCAACCACTGACAGCCCGGATGTCTAGTGCCTGTGTCAAACGTCGTCGAAGCGACACACTGCATTGAGTCCAGTCCCTCATTTCAGGTGATGACATTCTCTTGCCATCTACGATAACCCACGCTGCTTTATCTCTCCACTTTGGGGGCTTGGTCAAGTGACAGAGAGGAGACGAGCGCTCGGATGCCGCCATCCATCGTGTGCTATTTTTCCCCTGCTGCCTTGCGGCCGGGTGCCTTGCATCTTGCGCTTGTCTGAAGGACTGTGCGGTGATTATCACGGCACAGTCCTTCACGAATGATAGCGCCACCCACGGGCTTCGTTGCTGGGTGGATGCCTTGCTGCACATCACCCTGGACGCCTGGCAGCATCTATGGTGATGCATCACCTCCGGACTAGAATGCTACTCTCCGCGAGAGTGCTCTATAATTTTTCCTGCATGGAGCACCTCCACGGAACGTGCACCTCGCCTCATTGGAACGGCACAGTGACGAGCGACAGCGACAAGACGAAGGCTACTGTCTTGGGCGCGGGCATGAAGCTTGTTTATGGTGTGGCATAGACAAGACATCTATTGTCAAGTCCAAGTTCCAGGGACTTTCGGTAAACCCGCAAGAAATTCAATACTTGTGCGCAGAGGAGAGCCTGTGCGCTGGACTTGGCTGGTCAAGTTCACCTGACAACCACAGGCACGAGCTTACCCTGCCAGTATGGGATGAATAAACTAAAGCCTATCCCTTTCCTTGTGGTGCAGTAAGCTTCACGAGAGATATGACCAACCGCTACGCTGTTGTCCAAGGTGCACTGGGCATATTTTGTCGACAGCTCGCCGCGTTCGACTCGCCCACCTTGGGCGATATATATCATTGCCCGGTCTATGGCCGGAAGTCTCAACCTGCTGTGCAAAAGCTGAGGGTCGGTCGTCTTTCCGATCGTCGAGCAAATTTCCACATCGACCTGATCGACTGGAAAGCCCTCCTTCCCCAGGCGGTCCGTGCTCTAGATATCCTCCACGTCCAGCCCTGAGCCTCGCATGCATGCTTTGTGGGCCAACTGCTACTAGGAACTGTCACGCACTGCAACGGATTTACAAGTCACTGACTCAAAAGCATAGACCGTGTGTTGCTCCCGGATAAACGATGATCTCTCGGACGGTTCGCTTCATCTTTTCGGCAGGCCATGGTCGCCGTCCATCTATACGACGACAGCTTCTAGAAGATATGTTCCAGCGGTCTCAGCACCGTACAGGGTGGCAGAGTGCACCTCAACCCCCTATAACAGCTTGTCGCAGGACCCTTGGCGCCCAGGAGGGAGTCCTGCGCCTTGGCTTGGGGGTCAAGCTTTTCTCGCCGGCCCCTGGCACCGGGAGCGCGCCCTACCGACACCCACTGCAACGGCGACGGTGACGATGAGGGGTGACGATGAGGAGTGACATAAACACGCAAAGAAATGCACGGAGTAGTAGCAATCTCGGCGGGCCTACCACACTGGGTGCTTAGTGCTCGCTTGCGGCGCTTTGATGGGGAAAATACCGCCTGTGGACACTCAAGCCACTATCACGACTCGTTGTGTAGTCGAGTGACCACCTGAGGGGGTGGTGGGGGGGATGAGGGTGTTGGGGGTGGACGCCTTGTTTGCTTCATTGAGTGCGATGAGGAGCAGTACTGTACTCAGTATCACTGCAGCACCAAGACCACCTTGGGTGCATGGCCGACCCACACGGTGGAAGCCAAGGCCACCCTGCCTCCGACTGACCGAGCTAGTGCCCCGGTAACCACCTAGGATATTTCTTTAACCCTCGAAGGCTTGACTCCGTTGAAACGTGGTTGTCTCCGTGTCTGCAGGAAGCTAAAATGGCACTCTATCCAGGCTCCTGCACAAGGGAGAAGCTCCCATGCAGACTATAACCCTAGGGAGGCCGGGAGGTGGGGAGGGGCTTTTCCCAAGCCACCCCTCATAGTTCCTCGGGATATTTTCCATGCTTATTAGCTCTGTCCCAAGCGTTGGAGCGGAGGGCGTGCATGGCACACGGAGGCATGCATGCAGAGCAGGACGTCTGGAGGCTGCAGAGCGTCAGAGGTAGAAAGGCCCTCCCCCGGAGGCAAGGGTCTGGTTGACACTGACGGGATGATGTTAAGGTATGCTGTGTCAAAGCCAAAACCACACGGCGCTGGCGGGGTGAGGAGGCCTGGGGCCCCCAGGCAAACTCTATTCCGACAGGCCCCGTGGTGCAGGGTCCTGAGATCTTCGGCTGGGGGGATGTGCGTTTAGTAGATCCCCTCCCATGTGGTTGGGGTCACCTTGTCCAGTGACGGGAAAACGTCCGAATACATCGGCCTATGAGAGGTCCCCTCGGTGACAGCGTCAGGCAAACAGGGTCCTCCGACCCCCGGTGCAGTAAATGCACCCCCTGGGCATGCGGTCGGTTGGCAGGTTTTCTCTACAGCCTGCATGCTGCGTGGGTGTGAATGCGGGTGAGGACGTCGGGGTACGAGATATTGTTGAGCTGCTTCTGGCTCACCATCATGCCTCGCGGTCGGATATTCTTGGACCTCCACTGACGTTGCGATGGAGTAGTAACAAGGTGCGCTCACCTCGCAAGACAAAACGAGGCACAAGCCGTACAGCAAATCCAATCTGATGTCGCACCAAACGGTCTCCAGGCCTGGCTGCGCTGATGCCAGCTGTTGATGGACCAGGAGCATCTGCTCAGGGTACCCCAGACATGTTCAACGGCCGAGCCCTCCACGAGGTTCTTGAGGGGTTTGGGGGTGTTTGGGGGCGAGGGGGAACGAGGAATGAGAAGATTGAAATGAAATGTGGCTGACAAGACGTGCTGAAACAAATCGTTCTCGTCCACCCCACACAGCATGCGCTTGCGACCAAAGGGAAACAAAAATCCTATGCTGCTGGCCATGCTGACTAGCTTGCGCCGCTCCGGAGATTGGCGCCGAGCTGTCGGGGCTGGGCCCAGCGCAGCGAGGGGTTTCTCGTTCTAGCCTGGGGCCGGATTCCTTCGGGGCTTGTTCGGACGGTGGGACAAGGTGTTTCTCATCATTGAACCGTGCTCAATAAAGGCAGAGTCGAGGCCCAAGGTCCGGCTGATTAATTCATAGCCAGCAAGGTGCCAAGAACCGACCACTTGCGGGCCTCGCCTATAGAACCGAAACCTTATTCCTTGGTGGGTGCCCAGGGCAGGGGACGCCCGCCAGACCAGGCTGGCTGTCTTTCTATCAGAAACCACGCTCCGGCTGGTGCGGGCTCTTGGTTCTTGACGGCAAGGAGCCGGCCTGCTGCCGACCTAGCGTGGTGGTGCACCACGACACAGATAAGACCGTTGGTTTGTGGGTGGGTTGAGCGACAGCGACAGCTGTGTGTCTCACCTGCCATCCAACACAATCAGTCCGATCCCAGACGGGCGGGATCGAGCATGCTGCGTTACCCTCATTGTTCGGACCATGTGGATTGTGTCTCGCGGCGCGGGTGATCGGAGCAGCAAGAAATTGATGAGGGTGCATCTCAGCCAACCCGAGACTGCCGGCTCCGGCCTGGACGGCCTCATTGGCGGCACAAGGCCTGGCAACGCCGGGGATGCCGCCGATTTGGCCCTCCCATGCCATGCAGTTGCTATGGGCATTGCCAGCCCCGGAAGTACTCCGTAAAGCAAGAGATTCTCATCACGCCTCATTTTGAGTGATGCTGCGCCAAGTCAGAGCTGCTCTCACAAGTGCCATGCATGGTTGGTATATTTTTTGGTTTTTTTTTTGTCTTCTTAGGTTTTGCTCGACGTACCTTTCTTTTTCTCGCTTTATTTTCCAAACACGGCGGTGATAATACCGAGAGGCTGCAGCCCGTCCCGCTCTAGGCAATCTGATCAGCGCAGCGACGCCGACTGAATGGACGAGGCCAGTCGAGTTACATCCTCGGCGATGTTGCAACAACCAGATTTACTGCCATGCCGGTTTCCGACTGTGCGCTCCGCCTGCATTGGGCGGCTGGCTAGCCGCTCAAGAGCCAGACAGCAGCGTGTTTGTGAGAGCCATCTGCTGGTTGACACTGGGGACAAGCAAGGTGCTCTCGTGTGCATCACCCTGCTTGAGCAAGCTGTCAGAATCAACCATCCCAGTCAGAGCCCCCCACCTACGCTGGGGGAGAGCGGCAAACCGCATATGCACTTGCGCGTTTCATCCGATGCCAGCTCTCGAGGGTTCGTTTCCCTGGTGGATATATTATCAACTTGCAGGAGCATTTGTTTCGCCATTTCGACGAGGGGCCAAAGACATCCATCCGGGTACCTGTATCTCGCGCCCCCGTGGACGTCAGATTAAGCTCTACTTCAGATATAGCCAGATATAGCCATGTTATAGCCCCTGTGATGGTATAATCCAACCCATGAAGGTGTAAGAGAGCGTGTTATTACTGCACGGGCGCGGTGCGGTGAGGGGTTTATAGATATGCATCTGAAGAAGAACACCGCAGTCTCACCTGACTGATAGCAACCTGGCGAGAGGCTTGCCCAATCGCTCAGGCACAAATCGTCTTTGCCGTGAGTCTCGACAGACTCGCGACTGGGCCGGGGGATTTCAAGATCTGTACGGTGTATTTTCTGAGCTGGATCCCACAGTGTGATTGGTCCCTGTCGATCGGTATCTTGATGATTAGCGTGTGCTTTTCAAGGTGGACACCGGCATTGAAGCCAGTGCCAAGCCGTGGCCTGGAACATCTGAGGGCCTGAAACAGTGAAGCATCAAAGATCAAGTAAACGAATCGGCCTCTGAGGCGCTGTTGCCAAACGGCTATCGAACCGATAGCAGGAGCTTATCGACAGTATATGCCGCAGTGGAGGGCACAGTGGGGCCATGAGATATCGACGTTCAGTGGCCCGCAGCTTGGGGGTCCAAGGTATAGTGAGCTGCAATATATGCTTGTCCTCTGCGTGTACGTGAGAATAGGGCGAGGCGAGTAGTAGGCTCGTGGGCAAGCGGGCGACCGTGCACAGGGCACCCGCACATCGAATTAATTGCCGGGAGAGGGGACCAAGGACGCTCCCTCCCTTCTTCCCTTGATCAGCCGATGAGACAGCAACGGCGGGAGGGATGGGGGAGACGAGGGGTTGCGTTGTGTGGGGGAGGGACGGCTGGGTATGGGACGAAATGCGACATGGACGGTAACAGTCTCTCGAGATCAGCACTGCACCGCACAGCAGCTGCACCGTGACGGCAGGGCAACACGAGTGGGCCGATGTGACCCTCCTCCCTCGTCGTCCAGGCGCAAAGTGCGGTAGCGATCGCAGCATGGCCAGCCACCTCAAGCTAGCTGCGGCTCGATACCGCGCATTGGGAATGAGCGCCCTCTCTACGTCTCTCTTATTCAATTCTCCGGTGTGTGGCTGGCCTTGACGGGGCGGTGAGAACCAAATCCCTTTTGCCTGCATTGTCACTTCCGGTGCCATCGGGAATGCTGGTGATGAGGCGGTCTCTTGTCTGTCTTGTGTGTGTGGGAGCGCGCGTCATGGGTCGACTTTGGGAGCTGCAGCCTGCGTGCCTGTGCCCGGCCATCACTGTTCCCGCAAATCGGTCGATGCGACGAGTTTCTCCACGAGTCCTGGATATTATCGTGGGCGAATGATAAACTAGTGGGTGTCGAGAAAGAGCATGCCAGCTACGCAGTGAGTGGCTGGTGCTACTGGCGTGTCGGCAGCCGTGCCGATGAGGCGCAACTATAAACGACGAACGTGGGATATTGCTGCTGCTTTGTTTGTCTGGATCCCCTTTCGGCTCATCTGTTAGTCGCTGGTAGCGCCATCGCGTTGCAGAGCTAACTTGATCATGCTGATCTTGGTTTTTTTTTTGGGGGGGGGGGTTAGGGTGGGCGTTTCTTTCTCAACGTCGTACAGTCCCAAACTTTGCTCGCCACTCCCTTTCTTTTTCTTTGGTCCTGCTGTAGTTCATTTTTCAGCCTCAATCGAGTAGATCAGCAACCTCGAAACACCTTGGTCCTAAGAAATTCCGCCACACGCACCAACATCACCGGCGTCATCACTCTGGCAGAAGCGCTGCTGAAACCCGAAGCCCCATGCTCGATTTTATCCGGCTCTGTCAATGTCCACGAGCGGATCCGCCGCTTGTCGACATGCCCTTGCCAACTTGCCTCCCCCGGGGGCCAGGGGAAAGCCCATCTGACAACTTGGAATCTGCATCTTGGCGCCTGCACGAGACACCATCTCGCTGGGTTCATGGCTCTCAATCCTCATGTGGCCCATCTCATGGCCAGCCGAGGACGGCTGTACCGGCCAGGCTTGGCTAGCCCGTTGCATCTGGGCTTCCCTGATGCTCTGCTGCTGAGTGGCGATGCAGTTGACAATGCAGGAGTAGACAGATCACTGACAGACTGCCTCACCCATGGCCGCACAGATCCGCCCTGGGAGTATTCGCCACACAGTCATCCAGGTCATCATGCAAGCGCGGCTCGCTCGGTAACATGGAGAAGACAGGGCAAGGGTGAAGAGGCAGAGACTGCCATCGAGGACGCCGCTTGACTCGTAATATCGCCATCACCGTACAAACGCTTGTGTGCGAATACATGGGTAATAGGTTAGTAAGCTATAACCAAGATTTTGAGGGGCATCCGCGCGGCTTTTGGCATTTCGATTCGGGTCGTTTTCTCAGTGCTCCCCCTATCAAACTAGCACCCTGAAGCATGGTGGTTGTACGTGCGCCCTTCCGGGCGGCGGGGTCGTGCCGAACATCATTGATGTTGACTAACAACACCAGTGGACCTGTTTGGCTGGACCGTCATTCGCTGCTGCTTCGCGAAACCTGTCATTCCCAGAGGTTCATCCCTGCTCGATTCATCTATCCGGTTGTCCAGCCGTTTTAGCTTTGCCTGGCATCCTGGCAGCCTGGCAGCCTGGCCACTCTGACATCTGTAGCTACACCAGGTTTCCCTGTGCTAGAATCCTGACGAGTTTATCGATTACCTCCTCTAAGATGTAGCGTACCACATCGGACAACATTTGTTCTGGAAACCAACCACTGGGAGAGAGCCCTGAAGAACCCTCGGACCCAACAACGTAAGGCCGGACGTCCTCACAGATGTTCTACTCAACCTGGCACAACTTGTCTCGCGAGTCGCCGGTGGCGACCAAAATTTGGGGGGGGGAGGAGGGGGGCAAATTAGACACGTAGGGTATCGCCGACGAGACGACATGTACCAAGGTTCCATGTTCACGAGCGGCGAGGTCTTGCCACATACCTGAACCCTGGGATCAATCATTATTCTGCGGCCCTGTTGATATCCCTGTGGAAAGCTTTCACAACGTTTATTCTGCCGAGAGGACCAGCACCTTGTCAATCTCGACTCCTGGTCTCAGGGCAGAAGTAGTAAGTCATGAGCCCCTCGCAGGTAGGGCCCAGTGAGGTCTAGTTTGTTGTGTGTCACGAAGCAATGCTGTTTTATATAGCGCTGGCGAAGACTTGCTCGCCGACAGCCTCGATGTGAAGCAGCCACGGTGTGATAAGACTCGTGGAAGAACTATCAATAGGCCAAGTGCCGGGGAGGGCAGGGACTCGAGGACGGGAGGCTGCGTACGTGCGAGACTAGGGTTCACTAAACTGCGCTTTGTTGCTCGATAAGACTGAGTGACCAACAGGAAGCCGTCTTGCCGGCTGCTTGGAATGAAGGTCTCTACTAACTCGTTAGCACGGGTACTGCCTTCTGCTCGAGGAGGCGGCTGCCAGCCTGCGGCGCCGCGATTGGTCGGTCGCCCCGTATCGACTGAAGTCATTCGTCTGTGCGAAGTTGGCTACCGTCACGTCGGCTTCACCACCGGGCCTACGAAACATCGTGAGGCATGAAAACAGTGTTTCAGCGGGGACTGCTCGATCACGTCCACTTAGCACTTGTCAGATGGGAGAAGCAAAGGAAAATATACCCCAGGGGAAAGCAAAGGTTTGTCTGTGAGATGGTTCGACCACTGTGTGTGTATGAAAGATTGCACCGGATCACTTCCTCCCTCCTCCAGAAAAGAAAAGCCCGATAGGATTTTGATTTGGTCCCATGGGCACTGGGTAGGTAGTGTATTCTGTGACAATCATCGACGGGGTGTGGATGTTGCCGAGTAGACTTTGGGGGTTTGGACCCTTTCGGATAGTAGTGGTGGTGGTGATTGGAGGTCATTGTGACGCGGTATAGTGGTGTGGAGCCTCCGGGGCAGGTGGCAGCTGACCCGCTAGATCTCCGCAGCGGGAAGGGAAGCATAATTTTCTTGTTTTTGGTTTTAAATTTATAGTTAGTAGATACGCTATTTCTCCTATGTACATAATAACCATCAGAGGGGCGAGAGGCGGGTCGTGGGGCCAAAGACGTCACCTGAAAGCTTAGTAGGCTGGCAGGTAGCGAGTAACGGGCCCTACACTACACTACGCTGATCCAAGGCGTGGAGTGGAGCAGTGCAGAGAGCCTGACGGGCACAGGAAGACGCCCGCCGGGGTAACACAGCGGATGGGGAACCCCTTGCATTGCCTGGCTGGTTGACAAGAGATTACTGGAGCTGGCCCACATCTCCGTTCTCCGTCCGGCACTTTGAGCCTCCTGTCGGCGTGCTTCCCCTCTGGCACGGGCCCTTGTAGCCGGTGTCATGCCGCTGGAGACACTGAATCGCTGTGTGCTCAAAAGTGGAGAGCCGGTGCTGCATGTGGAGCGGGCATTTTACTCTCAGAGAGCATGCAGGTGCAGCGGTGCATGTCCGTGTGGGCTCCTTTTTCAAAAGGCCGACTGACATGTTGCAGACATAGACCCAAGACTATACTGCACTAGATAGATGCACACGCACGGTATGCCTGTCGTCCTTGTCACTACACTACCACCGCAACTGACTTGTGAATGGCGTATCCATCTGGCTGCGGAGAAGGGCCATGCAAGTTCGTCCTAGCTCGTCACCTCAAGCTACTGCAACAGTCGTCACTGTCATCGCTCTGGGGGCAGGGCCCGAGACCCAGAGGCCGGACGTCAATGGACGTCAACGTGAGTCGCAGCAGTGTGATGGAGCCGGCAAAGAGCTGATGGTCTCGGTCGTCACCTCATGATTTTCGGATAGCATTTCTCGCGAGCCCACACACACACACACTATAGTGGTCTGGACCACACCGTATGGACTGGAAAACACGTCAAGTGAGGAGGATTGGCCCGCTGAATCGACAGGTCGAGGCCAGGAAGGGGGGGTTGGGGTTGACAAGGAAGCTTGTCGGTACGCAGGTACGGACTGGTGCACAATGCACTGCCTGACGTTTGCCTAGCGTATGTAGTGCACACTATTTTGCTGGGGTACATTGATACCTCTGCTGCCGTGGGCAAGCCACCTTGCATTTAGGAAGCACGTTATCGACAGGCATCTCAGTCTGGGAGCCGATCCCTGCTGTTTTGGTGGATTTTGTCACCAAAGCGGCCGTGGCGTGGAACACCTCCGTCAACGTGCAGGGAAGCGGTTTCACCTTGTCAATTTGCCTCGACCAACCGGCCGGCCGACCGACGACGACGACGACGACGACGACGACGACGACGAGCTCTCTGCCATTCACCCTCATAACAACGACGACAACAACAACAACGACAACAACCCGTCGCCCAGGACGTCAGGACTCTAGGACGCCGTGCCCTGCTCTACTATGTACGAGAGTGACGGCAGTAGATAGTGCGCTGCTGCTCTGCCATGCAAACTGACTACACAGTACACTATTCCTCCCCTTCTCCATGTGCTAATAACCGACCGCATGGCGGTGGGTATCCATCATGTAGCTCGCCTGCCTCGCTAGCCCCCATTCTGCTATCACCTCCGTCCCCTGGATGCCCCGAGACGGGGTGCTGGGAAATACACAAGTACATGATCAGCCGGCCCCAAATTCGCCTGAGCTCCTCGTACCCGCTCCTCGTGGCTGCCATGGGCAAAGCCAGTGCCATCCTCGTGGGAACTGCTGCATCTATTGCACGTCTCAGGCTCTGCCCTACCCCTGCGCTGTTAATTTAAGCACTGCATACAGTAGTTTCTCTCCGAGCTGGGGACGATGGATGGATACGACCGAGACGCATGCGGGCCCGGCCCAGACCTACCGCAGCCCGCCCACAGTACAGCACAGTACGTCGCCCACATCCATCGTTCCTCACTACTACTCTACCTCTACCGCGCACAGCGAAGGATCGCTGCTCATCTTCCTGGCCAGTGCAGATCCTGTTCGTCACGATCAGGAAAAGCCTAGTGTGGCTGCTTTGGTCCCTTGCCAACCGTTGCGGTACTTAGTCGTTCACGAGGGGGCACTTGTTTCTGGGTACGGCTCGAAAAAGAAGATAAGGGCATCACAGCCCGGGAGGCCTTGCTGTGGGCCTCGCATGTCTGTCTAGGGACTATTTCATTTCCTTTGCGTGTTTCTGCTTCCCTTTGCGCGCCCGTCCTGTTCCCAGTTATATACAGCAGAACCCGACAGTTAAACCAAGCTCGCCCTGTTCCTCCTGTCTGGAGTGCACCGCGGGGGGGATCCATGCATCTCTAGAGTCTTTGTATTGGACAGTCCGATTCCCTCTTTTCTCCATCTCTGTTACGCTCTACGGGTTCCAGCGGGCACTTGTCTCGCCCTCTTCCCTATCCCTCCTGCTACCGGCCTGCTCACTGCGCCGGGGTCTATTACGGTAATCGAGCAGGGGACTATCCGTGTCGCGGAACTCCTGTGCAGCCACTGCATCAGAATCTGGATCGCCACTAGTCCCCAATTTTCTGGCCCCCGGTTCTCGACTCGGAGGAGGTCCTTGCTCAAGCATGGCTCACATAGCCAACTGCATGTTGGAGGCGGACGTCGATCGCCTGAGCCTTGGGAGCTATATAGCAAGGTCCGTCTCGCCTCTGCCCGTTGTGGACGAGGTAAGTGTGTTTCCACATATTGAAAAACATATCGTCCCCTTCATGACCAAGTGCACACTTGTGTCTCTCTCCCTTATGCACTCTCACTCTCTCCCTCCGTCTCCCACACCTGCTTCATAATCACCGAGTGGCTGGACCCAACCCTGAAGCTCACCATCGTCGTGTACCCCAGGTAGAGCAGCAAGCGTCAACAAAGCCTTGGGTTTGGAGGATGACGTCCCAGACTGAGGCGAGGAAGTACCAGCTGTTTCCCAGGGAGAAGCAGGCTGCTGGCCCTCAGGGAAAGGGGCTGGACCCAGAGCAAGCGTTTGCTTTGGCCATGGCACAAAACGGCGATAAGTCAGACAAACCTTGTGCGGGCGGCCTGCGCCTGAGGATCAAGGAGCACAACCTTATCCGCCGCCGGAAAGTCAGCGTGCCAGAGCTGGGCCCTATGACCACTGTTCACGAGGCCGGTATGGACTCTCGTAAGTCAACCAAACCATTGCGTTGGTCGGGTGGAGGACAAAGGGCTTACCGACTTCCAGCAACAATACCCGGCCGCCCCGCCGCTCACGAGCGATCCATCAGCGCCCCTGGCAACGGGTGGAAGACGCATCATCTCGCATACAGAAACGACACCCACCTGTCCCCTCTAGGGGACTCTGGTTCCGATACATCAACCACAACCATCCCGCAGCCTCAGTCGCCCAAGAACCTCCCGCCTCTCGTCATTCCCGTCCAGACGTCCTCGCTCCCCAAACTCACGAGGCAACTCTCCCTAAGCCGCCTCCGATCTGGCAGTAACAGTAGCGCCGATTCCAGCGTCCGACCTTCACGAACAGAGGAATCTCCGCGAACAAGGTCTCCCTACACACCACACTCTGCCTCTCTCACGGCTAGCACGTCCATGTCCTCGGCGCCTTCTTCGACCTTCTCCAACTCCAGCCTGCCTACACCAGTATCGGGTAACACAGAGCCTCGAGCTTCCCCAAGACCGTGGAAAGGAGAAGGCACCCCGGCCGGGCTCGAAACACCCAAAGACCAGAGCACCGAGTTCGTACAGAACACGACTACACTAAGGTCGGCAGTGGAGCCACGTTCTGCCTCGAGCTTCACCACTCACCGGAGGAACGTATCAGAGAGCACCGCCAGCATCATGGACCGTGGACGCCCCAGGAAGAGGAACGATGGTGTCAAAAGGTCGGCCTCCAAAACAAGCAAGAGTGCTGAGCGTCGTGCCTTCGAAAACCTGCCCAAGGGTTGGAAGGTCACCGACGCGGCACAGATGCTTGAGCAGGCCGAGAGGGCTGCCCTCCACAAGCAGGCTATGCAACAGGCTGCCAGGTTTGAGGTTATGAGGAAGGAGGACGTGGACAGCCTGTCCAGGGTAAGTCCTGTCATCTGACCACTGCTGTATCACACGCCCAACTAACAACGCACGCTCAGGAACTGAGGAACCTGGATGAGCGCACGGAGTACCTGCGCCGCACGTACCACTCACTGAGGGCTGGGCGTCGGAACCTGCACTCCCGTATCTGCCAATATCTACGATCTCCTCGCATGGCAAAGTTCAGCCATGAATCCATGCTTAAGCAAGAGGAGGCTCTTGCCGAACTCGACTCCTCCATCGACGACTGGGTCAACAAGCTCGAGCAGGCTGAGAACCGCCGTACTCGAATCCGGCAGAAGCTTCTGGAACATGTTGCTGCTGCCGTGACCCTCCCCGTATCCGGGGCTGTCGGCGTCAACGAGAGCCTCCAGCTTGCCTTGGGCGTTGGCGTCGCTCCTCCGACTGCGCCAGCTAACCTCTCCACGCCCCCACGGTCCCCTGTCAAGAACTCATTCCCCCCCAGCCTTGAGTGTTCATCGCCGTCGCCTCAACGTGTAGTTGCTCAGGTGCCTTCAACCATCGTCGAACATCCTATTGTTGAAGATGCCGCCCCCGTCGGCCTCGGCATCAACCAAACCGGCGGGAAGCAAACCCCAACCAAGGAAAAGAACACCATTGAGCATGCTACTTCTGGCATGAGGCGCGCTGATGTCGAATCCATCCGTATCTACGCTGGAGACGAAGTCGCAGCCTTGCTTGCTGACGTCGAATCTCAAATGGACCGGATGAGCAGAGCTGCCGATGACGCTGCCGCCCTCAGAGTCAAGGACGCCTGCGTGCCTGACTTGCCGGAGCTCAACCCCAATATGACCGAGGAGGAGCGCAAGCAAGTTCACCGCCAGCACAGCCACGAGAAGCTGCAGGGCACTCCTGCGACATCCACCTCAAGCTCGAGCGCAGAGTCCGTGACTGGCACGGCCACGACCAAATCGTCTTGGCCGAACTTTACAACCCGCACTGCGACGCCGACTGCTCCTGAAAGCAAGGACCCGGCTGCTGGTGAATTCCTTCTCACCAACGCTGTCTTCAAACCCTAATCACATCAGACCCAAATACAGGGCTTCTCGCTAGCCTGCTCCCAGCCCATCTAATTCGTTCCTCGCGGGGATTTGTTTTCTTATGGCCCACCCAAGTATCCCATCTTTATGATTTCACGGCCGTTCCACTCATGACCACCACGGCCACACTACATCAGTCTTTCAAAATATCCACCGCATCAACTGCTCTTTTCTTTTCCTCCTTGATACCCTTCTCGACATTCATTATAGATAGTTCGCAAGCAAGAGCCTTGTCTCCTTTATTACTGTTATTTCTTTGCATCTCTCTGTTATTATCTCATCGTCTCGGCCCAACGCTGAGTGCTTCTTCTACAGTGTAATTTAGTACCCTATCGGTTTTTTATGCAATTGCAACTGGGTGCATTCGAGGGAGTTGTTGCTCTGTTTCTTTGACAATGGACCAGGAAAAGCTCCGAAAATCAAAGACGGTGGAGTTTTTTTTTTTTTTCCTTCTTTCTCTTTACTTTTCTTTCTTCTTCTCCTTTTTTTGACTCTTTCCTTTCTCTTTTTTTTTAACTCAATAGGGTTACAAAACATTCCGAAGGAGGGAAGAGACTCTGCGGGAACTGCCAGGGGGTGGGAACAGCCCACAGGGATTTAGGAGGGGAACGGGGCACAAATTGTGCGATTCACAAAATGATCCGCAATATGCCAGAACAAATGTACAACACGCGTGTGGTCGCGAGTTAGACAAATACCCACCAAGCTACGGCTAGGAACGACCTGAATGATATCCACTTATTTATCGTGAGCATATCCGACGGTAGTTGGTGTCCTTGAACGATTGTGATTTCCGCTTGCACCCACGGTTTTGTCCCAATAATTCCTTAGCGACCATTGATGCCTTCCTGTTTACTCAAGTAACCTTGCCACCCCACCTATATTGAAGCTCAAGCCATGTCCGCATTTCTGGCCTCGGCTGTTTTGCCCCGTTAAAAACCCGCTTGCATGCAGGTGCACAAATGGCCTCAGGAGTTATCCACCCCAGGAGCCAATTGTGAGTACTCATAGTATGAGCTCAGACGGAAATTCACCCAAAGTGCGGAGGCGGTCTGAATCCAATATTGCGCCGTTCTGTTTCTAATGGACAGTAATTTGCCATGCCGGGCCTATGCCCGTCCTTGAAGAGGTACTAGCACATGAGAGGGTCTGTCTTATCTTACATGTGTATACCTTGCCCTACCTGCATGAGAGGGGGCTTTCGTCTCAGCTTTGGAATGCACCCTAGTACACACAACCCCTGGAGTCTGCACTGCGGGCAAGAGGAGGCTTCTTTCCTGCACTAACGTCCAAACCAAACCAAACATTCTGGACCCTTTGCCCAATGTCGTCGGCCTCTAACCCCTGCTGTGCCCCTCTCGCCCACACTGCCGGAAGTGCATGTTGCTCAATAAGATGGGGTGCCGTGTGCAGAAAGCCCTTGTCGCACCACGATGACGAGTCTTTGATACCGGGGCGAAACCCGACAAGTCGACTCGCTTCTTTTCGTCCTTGGTACCCGCCCACACCCTTGACGCCGTTACAGGTTGGATCAGGAATATCCTCGTTCTGAATCTGCGCTCAACGGTGATGACGCCCCCATCGACGTACGTCCCCCGGCTGGTGTGACTCTGCGAAATGTTGTGTTACGAGCCCACCAAGCCATTCCCGTCCCGGCTTGCCTTCCCCGAGCAGCGAGGCTACACAAGAGCAAAGAGGTGAAATTCAAGGCGGGCATTGCTATGTATAGCACTGTCCCGGATGGCTGGGACATGCAATGCAAGCCAGCGCCCACGTTCTAGCAACCCCCCCCCCAACTTTGTTTTTCTTTCCCTGTTCCTCCGAAACCTGTCTTCCTTTCTCGCGGGGACTGTCGATGCAAGTCCCGCCCACACAATAGTGAGCGGGCGAGCGGGTGGGGGTCCGCGAATATACTCAAGTACATGCCTAGGTATGTATCCGTGCATAAGTATGATCCGGGCACTGAAATACCGCGTCGGGACTTTTCTCCAGAATACCTAGCGGGTGGCCGCGGGTTCCATCTTGATAGAGAAAGAGCCACTAAAAGACACGTGTGCCCCCCTTGTCTAGCACAAGCAGTGATGAAAGTGTGCAGCGGACGAAACTCGGCCGAACGGCCTCGACGCCGACGATCTGGGATCAGCGCACCGTTTTGATATTGAAGTGGCGTCGACCCTTGCTGCCGGCCCCGTCCCAATGCCGCCCGGGGTTAACTACCTAGGTATCAACATCGGTTGGGAAATCTCATATCCGCCCATCTTTGATGTTAAAACATTGGGACCTGCCAACTTGTTCGAGGCTAATTCATCGTGTCCTTGGGTACCTCTTGGAGGTTTGTTAATACCCAACGGGATGTTCCGTGACAGCCTCCTTTCCAGACCCTTCCGCCAGGGGAAACCCCTTATTTCGAGTAAAGGAACACAGGCAAGCGCCTGCCTGTCATGGTTTCTCTCCATCGAAATGAAGCTATTTCGGCGTCGGGTACATGTTGCTTGGGTCGGATAAAGGAGAGACGGTCGGGTCTATGACATTTGGGGTTCCCGATTCTCGTCCATCCCCACCCTCCCGTGCCAGTTCCACGCAACGACCAGCTCATCCCTGTCCTTCAGTATAAGGGGCCTCGCACTAGGGATACGCTGTACTGTGCGAAGATGGGCCATCACCATGCCGGGAGAAGATCTCTGGTGTTGGTATGGTGGTTGGCCGGTGCTCAGAAGCGATGCTTGAGCTGTGGTCAACCACTCAGGCAGCTGGCTGCTGTTAAGCTTCCGGGAAGCGCGGAAGCTTAACAGCAGCGAACGCATTACGATTCCGGGAAGGGAATAAGCTGGGTGGAGATGAACATCGGGAGGCTCAAAGACTTCTCGGCGCAACGATTGAGCCCAAGGACACTGCAATACCACCCGCCATGTACACAGCGTACCATCCGATCTCATAGCGCACCATGCCGCCCACAAAGCCAGCCATCGTCATCGTACCCGGCGCATGGCAGCTCACCAGTGCCTTCGCCCCGTTCGCGGACCTGCTCATGAGTAAGGGGGTCGACGTTGAGATGGTCGAAATGCCCAGCGTCGGCGGGACGCAGCTCCCGCTCACGGGGCTGCCCGAGGACATCGCGGCCGTGCGGGGGGTGATCCAGCCGCCCTCTTCGTCGGTGTCACCGAGTACGAGCCCTGGAAGGGCGTAGTCCCCTGTGCCTATATCTTTACTGAGGACGACGGTGCCCTGCCCTGCCAGCTTCAGCACCAAATGGCGGCCCAGCTCGAGCGCGGAATGCCCAAGATTCTCATCAAGGCTAACTGACCACTGCCCCTCCCTGAGCGTGTTTCACCCGCGGGGCTGTTGGCGGCTGTCGAGAAGATCGTGACTGCTTGAAATGACGTCTGTAGCCCCGGGAGCCTGAAGTGTGGCATTCACGGGTATAGAAAGGCGGAGACAGTAATATATTTAAAACAGAAATATAAATTGCTATCAAAGTCACTTATAAATGGTTTCTGTCTACTGACTCTAGGCGCCATCGAGTTACTGTGAGATAATAGAACTTTCTGCAAGCATCAATGGGACGCTCAGACTACTTCCCATTCCTATTCCTGCGCATCCATTCTAAGATTATCGCCGGCAACTGGGCATATCAAACCTCCAGCCAGACCAGAATGCGCGGTCTCTGCCTCCAGTTCCTGTGGCGGGCCCACCATCACCTATGCCCAAGGGGCCCCGTAGACAAAATCCTCCCAGCAGTCCGGATCGCCCAGGTCAACCTGCTCAAGCCTCTCTCTCCACGCAGGCATCACTTCCCCATGCTCATCATAGGGCCGGCGCTCCGCGAATGCCTTCCACAGCGCTGCCACATGCTCGGCGCGACCTACTTCCACGTCAAACCATTCCTCGTGCCTGACGCCGCAGCCGGCGCAGCCGACGTCCCTCAGCCGCGAGTTGTGCAGCTGCGTGTGAACCACGCGCTCTACCATGACGTGCTGGGGCGTGAGGTGGGCGAAGGCAACGTGAGGTATGTACCCGCACTTCTTGCTGATCTGCCGCATCCTCGCCTGGTGGTTCCTTGAGCGGCCAATTTTGATTAGATGTACCCTATCGTTGTGTTCTCCCGCTAGCGGTGACTGTTCGAGGTTGATGTCGTCGGGGCGGTGGAAGCCATACACGTAGCCCTCGTCGGCGTCTGCGCGGCGGCGGAGGAGAAGGCTTTTGATGATGTTGTTGATCTCAACCGCCGACTTGGGTGGCCCATACGGGTCAAAACGCCGGCCTCCCGCCGGCCTCTCTCTTGGGGGAGTTCCTCCTCCATCCGACCCTTGTCGACGGCGAGGTCTGGTATTGGCGCTGGGAGGTAAGTCTTGGTTACAAGGTAAGTATGTGCGATTATTTGCGGTGTCTGTGCGGTGTGAATTATGCTCTCTACTTTGGGGATGCCTGGCCGAGTCGTCATTATCACAGGGATCTTGGCCGTCCAGATTCAGTGATCCGAGAGCCCTGCTCAGATCGAAGGTGTTTGTGTCGTACGGGACGCGGCGAGGAAGAAAACCTGCTTTCCCTACTAGGAATGCCGGCACAGCCAAGCCACCGAAAGTCAGGAGGCTGCTCTGTTGGTTGAGCGGTGTGCGCGACCAGCTATTATATCTCGTTCCAGAGGAATGACCACCGTAGTTTCTCCTAAATCGTTCGTTCTCATCGACTCCTTGAGTTGACCAGTGGTGTTTGACTAAAGGAGTATCTATTTGAACCGAGAAAGGAATTGAAACTAAACATACCCAAGTGGGTACTGCGAATATACAAGACATAATGGAGTTTTGTATTCATCTGAATTTTGTCGCTGAGCTGTCTAATTTGCCTACAGGTTGAAGGAACTGCTCTAGGAAACCGTGCTCGCCCTTTTATAACACACTCGAGGCAAACGCCGTGACGGTGAGCCAGTCGTGACCGTGACTGGACTCGTTGTCAGTCATAGATTGATTCAGGATCCGGCTTATGAGTGAGCGAGTCCAAGCTGGGCTCGGTTATCTAGAGGCACCTACTATTCTAGCTGTACATATATGGGACAAGTCTCATTCTGGCCTTGTGCTGGGTGCAAATACCACCCCGTAACTCGTTTTCCCGGTTGATTTAGGGTGTAGAACTTTTCAATATGACTGCAAGCTCGTAGGCGTACTCAGTCTGATGTGACTCTCTGTGTAAAATTACCGTTCTCGAGACAATCAATGAGACGAAAAAGCATTGGGTAGTCGAGTCACAACCATCAGCTACTCAGATTTGACTTTCCTCATGATGCCTTTTTTTGAGCACGACGACAACTATGTACCACAGCTACAAAAGAGGCTGTGAGGCTTCTAAAATCACCTCAAGTCAACTCCATCAACGCTGCGATTCAAACTGACTTGTCTCCCCCCCCCGCCCCGAAGGAACCTGACTGTCGACTACAATCCGCGTTGCAAGAGAGATAATGATTCCCACCTATAGGACTCGTAGGCGTATACCTAGCTAGTTAGGGGCTAATAACTCGAATGTATAATTAAATTTCTTTCCCCTTCACTTTAATCTATTGGACTAATTACGATGATTCGCTCGTTCTACTCAATTTCGAAGAATCCAGAAGTCGACTGAGATTACCACCGCGAGCCAACCATAGCCACACTGACAGAGCCTTGCTTGCGATACAAGTGAGGTAAGGAAGTAGTAAAATGCCACTGTGTAAAAGTGGGGTCGTTTCCTTTGGAGGCGGAATCTGAAAAAACGTAGTTTACACCGGTGCATCATGCCATTGCGCCACAGCCGTATCACATCAGAGAGGGCCGTCCGGGCTTGATTCACATGGACATTTACTCTACACAAATTACAATAGGACACACCTGAGAGCTTCCCTAAATAAATAAATGTCTTTGGGTTAATCCAGAGTATGGATTAGTCGCGGGTACTATGGGTATGGGCGTTGATAGGCGAGTGTCTGGGTTTCTATTTGCTTTAGTGCTCAATGATGTACAGGTGTGCGGGCGCAAATGGAAGATTCCTTTCCTCTGGTAGAACCTGTTTTCATTTAAACACTCGGTCCCTTGAGTACTTGAGATGTCTCATCACTTTGTCACTGTGGCGTTTCTCGTGTAGAAGGCTTCGCGACACAAAACGCAAGAGGATGATTTCCAGAATTACAATATTAGACTCATGGGAGAAGCGGATCTTGGACTCAGGGCCAGGGTACCTACCATAAGGAGCGCATGGATGTCGAGGATAACTCGTGAGATGATGAGTTCATTCGTCTACATTATGTCTCCTGGCTGACACTGAAGAGGCACACTATCATGCTATTATGGAGGCAGGTCCCCGAATATGAGATAGCGTGTCCGGACCAGTGCCAGTGAGGCTATTAGAAGTTACCAGTAAGAACTTCAATATTGACATGCACAGAGAGTCCTCGAATCTGCTCCAGCTAGTTGAATGCATATTTAAAGACTGCTCACTAGTATTGCCAACTAGGCGCCCAGTCAGGGGCATAACTGGGGGCTGTGGTCTCCATGACAAGACAGAGCGGGAGGAGCTGCTAACCACAAGCTCCTGGAAGCTCGTGCGTAATCCCAGGTAATGTGTCCAGCAGAACGTGGGCGCCAATGTCGTGGCATGCCTGCTGCGGATGACTGTGGTTTAGTTGGTCAAATTCCCGAGACGTGGGTGGAACCGGGCAGTATAAGTAAATGGTTTGAGTGAGATGAAATTAATTGCTTTGTTAGGTAGTCATATATATAGTGCGTACACCCTCGAGGCGCTCGTCTCACCCGGGCTGCTACGTCAGTGGCCCGGCGCCCCGCAGCGCGTCACGCAGGGGGGGGGGATTCAACCCCTCCAACACTGCCCAGCTGGCAGTTGGCAGGGCAGTTAGTTCTACACACATAGAAAAGGGGGGGTCAGCTCCATCCAGACAAGCTTGGTACGCCACGGCCATTTGCTGTCCACTGCCCTTTCCTCCTTGTTGCTATTCTGCTCTTGGCATCCATTCGTGCAATCAGACCGCCGAGTACCTCGAAGAAGCTCGAGCAATGTCCATCACCATCGACAAGATCCTGGCTGCGGCCCCAGTCACCACGCGAGGCCAGCCCACCCAGCTCTCCTGCGATGCCAAAGGAGAGCGCATAGCTTATGCTGTAGGCCCAACCCTGTCCCTCCTGTTGCTAGACATATACAAGCCTCCCGGCGGCTCGGCCAGCTAGCTGATTCCACAACGAGAGCAGTCTGGCAAATCCATCTTCCTCCGCTCCATCGACGACCCCTCCCAATGCAAGCAGTACACCGGTCACACGGCCCAGACCACAGTGGCCCGCTTCGCGCCGTCTGGCTTCTATGTTGCATCCGGTGACGTGTCCGGCTCGGTCCGAGTGTGGGATGCCGTCGAGGCCGTCAATACCAAGGGCGAGTACCACATAATCAGCGGGCGCATCAACGACATCGGCTGGGACGGCGACTCGCAGCGCATTATCGCCGTTGGGGACGGCCGCGAGCGCTTCGGCCACTGCATCACGGCCGACAGTGGCAACTCGGTCGGCGAGGTCTCCGGCCACAGCAAGGTTGTCAATGCCGTGGCTATGAGGCAGCAGCGGCCGCTGCGCGCCGCGACCGTCTCGGACGACTCCAGCATGGTCTTCCTCCACGGTGCCCCCTTCAAGTTCGCGGGCAAGTCGAACGACCTGCACAAGGGCTTCGTGTACGGCACAGCTTTCAGTCCGGACGGGAACGTGCTGGTCACGGTGGGCGCCGACCGCAGGATCCAGCTGTATGACGGCAAGACGGGCGAGCCGACCAAGCAGATCGGCGAGGGTGTCCACACGGGCAGTATCTTTGCGGTAAGCTGGGCGAAAGACTCGAAGCGCCTCGTAACCGCCAGCGCGGACCAGTCTGTGAGGGTTTGGGATGTTGAGTCTGGAGAGAACGTGCATACTTGGAAACTGGGCCAGGAGGGCGCTGTCAATGTCGGAGATCAGCAGGTTGGTGTGGCTTGGCCCCGCGATGACTTGATCATCGCTCTGAGCTTGGGCGGCGATCTAAACTACCTGTCGGAGGGCGGCGAGGCACCTATCAAGACTGTCCAGGGCCACAATAAGGGCGTCACAGCGATTGCCACAGGCTCAGATGGCAGCGGTAAGGATGTTTACACGGGCAGTTTTGACGGCCGTGTATGCCATTGGAATGTCGAGACTGGAGTTGGCGCCGTTGTTGACGGCCAAACACACACGAACCAGGTCACGCAGATTGCAGCTACCTATGGACAGGCCTTCAGTGTCGGCTGGGATGACACACTGAGGACACTCGATGAGGGTGCCAACACCTTTACTGGCTCATCAACAAAGCTGGAGGCCCAACCCAAGGGTGTGAGCGTGACAGAGGGCCGTGTCGTTGTTGCCACAGCCTCGGGGATTGCCGTGTACTCCGACGGCCAACGGGTCGGGGAGCTCAGCACCAGCTACTCGCCCACATCACTTGCTGCTTCTGGTTCCACAGTAGCGGTCGGAGACGGCAACGATGTCCGGGTCTACCAGCTCGACTCGAACAACAAGCTCCCCGAGCTCCAGGTTTTGAAGAAGTCTGCAGCTCAGGTCTCGAGCCTGGCATTCTCCAAGGACGGAAGCCACCTGGCGGTGGGCAACTCCCAAGGCAAGATCTTCGCGTTCAAGACCGAGGACTGGAGCGTAGCAACGGACCGGTGGTCTGCACACACCGCGCGCGTCATGAGCATAGCTTGGAACGACGCTGGCACCCACGCCGCCAGTGGCGCCCTGGATACTCACATCTACGTGTGGAGCCTGGCAAAGCCTGCGAGTCGAGTTAAGGCGCTGAATGCGCACAAGGATGGAGTGAACGGCGTCGGCTGGGTCGCGGGCTCGTCCAAGGTCGTTAGCACTGGTGGTGATGCCGCGGTCAAGATCTGGACCGTGTCTGGTCTGCAATAAATTCCGACTGACAAGAAATGGAATTTGTTTTGGGGCGTTTCTCACGGGTTGATGCATGGAAAATGTTCGAGTAGAGCCTTGTGTTAGAAAAGCAATCAATTTGTGTGGTATCTTCTACGTTCAGCCCACGAAGACTGTTTTTGCCACCTTGCTCCGAGCACGCCGTTCCGGGTATCATTGTGTTACTTAACACTAAAGCAAGACCAAACCAAAGCACACCCCAGGAAACCCAACATGGGCGGACACATACATCTCCAATTCCGTCTTCGTCCATTCCACCCTCCCATCATTCCAGTGATTAGGCGAAGGCCATATTACGGTTGGGGGCGCGTGGAACCGGCGATAACCTCATCGATGAAAGTGAGCTGCTGTTCTCGTGGGAGACTCGGCTGCTGGTACGGCTCCAGATGGTCCAAGCCGTTCTCCTTGATGAGGTCCATGACCTCAGGGATGGACTTGGCGAGGGCGCTTGAAAACCGTGCTTAGTAGATGCAACCAGAGGAGACGATGAAGAATGGTTGCTGCAACTCACCCCAGATGCGCCTGGATGATGGTTGGGTACTCAGCGGCCATCTCGGCCGCGAAGGCGGACTGGTGGTCGTCCATCAGAGTCGTGTTCGCGACAATGACGAGCGCGCAGTCGACCTCCATCGTGTCGCCTATGGTGCCGGTACCTGAAACGGCTGTTAGTTGCTTGGACCGTCACGTAGCCGTAAGCAACTGAATCCGGGCGCAACTCACCCGCATGGCCAATGACCACACCGGCAGGCTGGACGGCCTTCTCGCCGCGGCAGCGCTCCCTTATGAGCGACTTGAGGTCGCTGCAGAAGGCGAACGTCTCGATCTGCAGCCCGCTCTGGTCGCAACCGTCGTACTTGAGACGCGCCTCAATCTGGCCAAGGGCGGCGCCGCACTGCAGGTAGACATGGGTGAAGCCGTGGTCCCGGAGCGCCTGCAGGAAGTCCTCGCCGGTCGCCTCCTCGAGGAGAGCCACGAAGGGCACAGTAGCACCTCCGGTGACCAGTAGGCAGCGGCCCATGCTTTGGTCGTCGATGCGCCGTGCAGGTGGAGGCAGATCACGCGCTTGAAGCGCTCGCGCTCATCGGGTCTTGACGCTGTCGACGTATGAGGCCTCGCTGTGGAGGGGTTGGGGGGGGGGCGCGGGGGCTCGTCCCAGAGAGCGTTAGTTATCCTGATGGTTAACAGGGGCCAAGGCAGTGTTCGTATGATGGGCTGCCGCCTCTAGATCTCTGAATTTGAGTAGCCTCTTGACACCCTTGACCCCCTTGCTATTACTTTCCTGAGTATCCGGAATCCCCTTTCTCTTGAGAACAACTGGGAGGTGGGGCATGAGGTGGTGCAATTGGCGCTTAGGCCAACAGGGAGGCGCTTAAGGCGCTCGGCTGGAGAGGCTGACGCGTTTAAGGGCGGCAAACTGGTGCTGCACTAGTACTGCAGCTGGCCTGTGCTTCGCCAAAAGTTCTGGAGCGCATTGGAGCTTGACCTCTCGATCAAAATAAATCCACAGAGGCGCGCCCGATCACCGCCACAACCCATTGCCATGGCTTCGGCAGCACGATCGCTGCGGCTCGTGTGCCGTAGCTGCAGGAGCCAAAGATCCATCCGGCAGGTGGGCCCAAAGGTCTTCGTCGCGTGGAAGTCAGTGGGCGGCGGCGCCATCAAAGAGATCAAGGAAAGCGCCACCGATGGCCAGAAACCCACCCCTTACGACCACTGGGCTCAGGAAGACATAGAGGAGGACCTGAAACTACGCAACATGAAGCCCAGCGACATCGCAAGGGAGATCTTCAGCGACGAGGAGCGCGAGCTCCTTGGCGACCTCGGCTCCGAGCTGGCCAGCATCGGCGACACCGACATCCGCAGGGAGCAGGACGCCACGCGGGACCTCTCGAGGCCCTTGAGGGCGGCGCCAAAGCCCAAGAGGGACGCGTTCTGGGACGAGGACGAGGACGACAAGGATCTCATCACCAACGACGACAGCGACGAGTTCGACGAGAACGACATGACGGACATTGCACATGCGAAGCTTGAGGAGCACAGGGAGCAGAGAGCGTATGCACGCCTGGTGATATGGGAGATGCCATTGCTTTCCCGTAAGTGGTCACAAACTTGGGAGGAAGAGGAGCCCTGGGTCGGGGGCCTTGGGCTGGGGCCGTGAGGGTCGATGAGGGCGGGAGTGACGGCGGCGAACCGAGCAATACTGGGCAATCCTTGCCGGCTGTGGCGAGCATTTGATCGCTGACTATTTGCAACAGAGTTCGCCAAACCGTTCGAGCTGCCGACCAAGGACCAGCCGCTGCGTTTCCGATACACATCATACATGGGCGAATTCCACCCCGCGGAGAAGAAGGTGGTCGTCGAGTTCAGCCCCGAGGACTTCGGGCTCACTGAGGTCCAGCAGATGAAGCTGAGGAAGTTGGCCGGTCCGCGCTACAACCCGGAGAAGGAGACCATTAAGATGAGCTGCGAGTCGTTTGAGCACCAGGCTCAAAACAAGCGGTACTTGGCAGAGCTGGTTCAGAAGCTGATCACAGAGGCAAAGGTATGTGCTTGCTCCTTCGAGGAGCCGATAAGACTTGTGGCAGATGTACCATTTTCTATGCACTCAGTACACTTCAACTTCGATTCCTTGCGTCTCGTCTGGCGGCTTGCGCTGGATCTATTCTGGCACCAGGACTGCCTGTAGTGTGAGGGCAACCTTGGTCCGTCATTCCTGCTTCATCCAGTGGTTGGGCTGATCGAACCGCTCTAACGGCGAATGGTTGAGGAATCAAGGCCTCGCTTCTGAGGCGGAAGCCTGTCTTGAGTCTTCTCAGACGATAGGGCACTGGAGAAGTGTTGGATTTGCAGCTGGTGATGCTTGAAATTGTCCTTGCAATGTGCGAGCATCTCGATTGCTAATCCGTGACGAACAAACAGGACCCGCAGGACACATTTGAGGACGTCCCGCTTGATTTGAGACACCACACTTTTAAGGTCAAGCCAAAGTTTCCCCAGGAGTGGCGGTTATCAGAGAAACGAGTCGAGGAACTGGCGCAACAGCGTCGGCAGGCGGCCCTCGCGGACAAGATAAAGCAGGAAGCGGGCACACTGATTGATGGCGTCAAGGCGATTGAGAAGGCCATTGCCGCGCGGAAATCGAGGGAAGAGGTCCCCGAAATGGTGGGAATCCTGCGGAAAGCACAAGCCGGCAGAACTCCTCGTTACTGATGTCTTTTCCCCGCCAAAAATCCCCGATTCAGCTTGATGTTGGTGCGCATGGATTGCCTTGCGCGAATTGCCTTGCGCGAAGAAGTCCTAGGCAGGTACGAACGTCTCACCCGATTCATGTACGTCGGTGTATGACGGACAGTGCGCCAAGTAAAGGTCAAGCACTAGAATTTTTGAAACGCTGTATATATGAGGATCATAGAGGCATGCCAAGTCAAAAAACGAAGTCCCGCAGTCGGCTGTTTTGCCATGGGATTGTGAGTAGACTGATACTCTAGGCTACCGGCGATTGTGTATCATGACCGTTTCCTTTCGAAACACGGAAAAGCGACAGTAGACACAGGCAAAGAAAGCTCCATCACTCATCCTTCGGTCTCACTGGCTTCAGTGAATGAGTGCGGCGACATGGGATTCAGTGGCACATATGCTGACTGCCAAGGGAGAAGCATGTTGGGGCGAGTCTGCCAACTTCAGAACGGAGATATGGTCCCGCTGACCTGCTCGGCCGACAAAGACAAGTTCATTGATGATGAGCCTTGTGAGTTGCTTATCGAAAGATCCACTGGTCAATGCATTATATTCATCCATGCCGGCGTATACTAGGGAGCGTCAGACTTCATGACCTGGCTTGACTTGCCGCCCTGGACGTTGAGCTGAGCATGCCACGTGCCCATGGGTTCTCACAACCACAACAACGACAACAACTGATCTCTACGTACCGGTACCTGCACACTCTCAGTGGTCTCGGCTGGTTCTTCTAGAATGAGCCGATCAGTTCCAGGCCTTTGCTTACGTGATCACTGTCTCCCCGCCTACAAAACACGGGCAAGGCTAACCTCAAGTAGATATCCTCGCTTTCCAGATCTCACGGTGAGGGTAAATCACAAAATCGCGCTTCACCGGAAATTGAGTTCAATGACTGAAAGTATCGCCCCAAAAATGCCTGGCCGCAAGTATCGCCCCAAAAAGTCTGGCATCAAGTACATACCGCCCTAACGGAATCAGAGGCTGGCCATTCAACTACAGACCATTGAGAGCGGCCTGAGCACCCATGGCGTCCCCCAAGCCCACGTAGTCGAGTAGGACCACATTGGGCGTGCGGCCATAGAGACCCTCGCAGATCCCGGCCTGAGCGTCAATTGAGTTGAGCGAGTTGGTCTCGTTGGCTTTGATCAGGTCCGGGATTTGAATGCCAAAGATTTGGATATGGAGCATGTGGTTGACGAGCCCCATGCGACCGTCCGCGCTTGCTCCAGAGGGGCGGTCAATGTTGCAGTCAGGAAACGCATCGTCTGTGACCTCGTACGATGTCTCGAAGTCTGCCATCGTGTCAATGGGCCGTAACAAGGCCCAGTAGAGGAACATGGGAAGCGTAGGAGGTACACTACACTTACAGTATGCAAACTCGTCAAGAATGTAAGGGGTGGTCGCGGTGTCCATGTTGTAATCTGGAGACATGCAACATCAGCGACTAATTCCCGACTTCAGCGTCGCTCGCTTCATGTCGGGCGTCATTTCATCAGACTAGACGAGCCCCAAAGGGCATGGGCCAAAAGCCCGTGTGCCCAAACAACGTACCCATCCAGACCACCAGCCGGGTCCCATCGTTGATCATGGTCTGCAGTGTTGGCCACTGGTCAAGCGACAGCTTGCCGCTCGGGGTGAAGGCATACTTGTCCAGCCCCACAGCAGAGAAGACTTGGGCGAATTTGGCCACAGGGATGGCGTCGCCGTTGGTGCTGGGCCGGCAGTCAGTCAGTCAGTCGGGCATGACTCCAAGATATCAAAGCCGTAACGCCTGCCACTCACAGGAGCAGGGAGACGACCTCGTTTGGGTTCGCGTCCATGAACGTCTTGATGGGCTTGAGGTAGTCAGTCAGCGAGCCAGCATCCAATAGCTCGCAGCTGGTATGGCACATCTCGATGTTGCCATCCTTGTCGTGGGTTTGCGCCTGCAGGAAGCGCACGCCCAAGCCGAGCTGGTCCTTGACGGAGAGCAGCTGATTATCGCTGGGCAGCAGCCCGACGAAGGCGCTATCGTGAGAGCCCACAAACGTCACGTTGCTGTAGGGCCGGCTGCAGAGGGCTTCCTGCCCGTTGCAGGCGGCTCGGACGATGGTCGCTAGTGCGAGCCACGCCGCACCAAGCGAAAGCAACAAAGGC
The DNA here is from genome assembly GCA_002270565.1 of Stenocarpella maydis. Taxonomy (NCBI): domain Eukaryota; kingdom Fungi; phylum Ascomycota; class Sordariomycetes; order Diaporthales; family Diaporthaceae; genus Stenocarpella; species Stenocarpella maydis. Next base: position 126,676 of record NQMI01000021.1, on the reverse strand, counting down.
ATTCCCCCCCTCCTGGCAGGCTGCCTTGCAGAGGGCGGTGAAACGACGGAGCCCTGGATTGGACCTGACTGGACTGGCACTGACACTGGCACTGGCACTGGCACTGGCGCTGGCGCTGGCGCTGGCACTGGCGGTGGCGGTGGCGGTGGTGCTGGCGTTGACAACTCACTTGCGCGTGCTGGACGATGCCGAACAAGACCCGTAGAAGATGGGGCGGGCGAGGGGATGAAGGCGGGTCTGAGAGAAGCTCCTTCATCCAGAGTGATTCACGATGTATGCGCCGGCCCCCCCTTTTTTCTTATACCATTGCAATCTGCACAGATTCTAGCTAGCTATTGTCAATTGCGGCGCCGTGTGCGTCTTTCTCCCACGAGGCGGGAACCACGCGCCAGAGGCTGTCACATTTCCCCCGCGCGTGCGCAGGCCACGGAAAAGGGGCCCATAGGCACGGCGGCGTGGAGGATAGGCCTGTAGAGGCCACAGCAGAATGAGCGTGGCAACATGATTGCCTGGCCAAGAGGGACGGGCGTCGAGGGGTCTGGCCAGTGAGGACGCGCTGGGCGTCTGGATTGGGCCGAACTCGACCAACCTGCCCTGGGATAGGGCGCTTGCGGCAGCTCATTGGCCTGGCCCTGAAGCTGTCGGCAATGCGACCCCAACTGTCCTGATGATCAGGCATGCGACGTTGGGCAGGTCTGGCACGCTGAAGCGCGACGGCGTGATGAGGGTCACTCATATGACGGGGCAAGGCTTTGAGTGCCCTCGCGTCCCTCGCAGTCAGGCGGCCGCTGCGACTGGCCGACCGGAGGTGACTGAACGGAGGTTGGCTGGCTGACCCAGGTGCTTCGAACCGTCGGATCCGAACAGCAAACATGGATGTGTTGCAAACAGTCCCGGGTCAACACTCACGAGCATGTGTGTACATGGACGAGATACTTGGGCACAAGTAGCCCCCCCTGACCCTACCCCCTACCCTCCTCCCCCCCCTCCCTCAATCGCTTACAGGGTTGAGGGTTTCGGAAAAGACACCTGCCTTGGGCCAAAACACAACCCTTGACAGCGGGGTGACAAGGCAGAGGCCAGGTCAGTTCGTCTTTGGAAGCATCGTGGTCGGAACTGCCAGATCCTGCCGCAACCCGTGGCCAAGCCTTGCAATCACCAACCCAGCCTCCCTCGTATCTTCTCAATGCACATAGGCACAGTATCCAATGACGGATAGGCAAAGCCAGACAAACCCACAGTAGCCTGGCTCTTTCTCTCCCTGTATACCATCTCTGTCCTGTCCTGTCTCATCATCAGCCTAGGTCCTGTTCGTCCGCCCGTTGCGTTGCGTCCGCCCACGGCAAAGACGGCGCTAAGCTCTAGTGAGGATCTCTACCCGCAGCCCACGCACACCCTCAACCACACAACACACCCTCGCGCACACACCACACACGGACACCTGCGCACGACGCACGCGCACGACCAGCAACGGCCAAGGTTTTCCAAGCTGGCTGGCTGGCAGGCAGCGAGCGTCCTGCGCGGCGCGCGGATGCCTGCTTGGTTCACTGATCGCCGCGGTCTAGTGTATTGCCCTTTGCCCCTACTATTACACACGGATGCTCTCCAAAACGAAACCCGGACTGTGTGTGCCCTGCGAGATGGCGGTGTCAACGAGGGGTGCAACAGGACGCCACGCCTCGACCTAGCGCTTGCACCTTCTCCATTTGCAAACCCGAGGCGGAGAAATAGCGCACCACATGGGCATGCCAGACACCACCAGCCTCTGGCACTCCCTCCCCGTTTTTGCCCATTTTGGGAAATTCGGGTCCCCCGGTTCTGCCAAAGTCAAATCAGAGACCGCGCATGTAGTACGACGCAGCCCAGAGGACAGGCAGGCCAGGCAAGAAGCAGCCAAGCGCAAGGCACGGCGCTCCCACCCGGCAGGAGCAACTCGGTTCGCGGTTGTGCGCCCGGCTATAGCTACCCGACCGGTCAGCTTTTATCTGCGCGGGGAAGCCACTACCACGTTCCCGTCGTCCAGGACCCCTGCCGGAAGAACCGCCTCACCCTGTCCACCATCGCCAGGCCATCATCATCCCAAGTTGACCATGCACGCCTCCAGGAGGCTAGGCTAGGGCAGACGCTAGTCTCACTAGCTGGCCCTCTCAATGCCTGGCCGGCCGATGGCGGCTTCGTACCAGGTATCCCATCTCCGAGAATTAGCCTTCCGATGCCTGGCACAGCTTGCCAGCCCTACACTACAAAACTGCCCGGCACTGCTTCCGACGGCATTTCGATGCCGTCCCGTCCCATGCTCCTGCTTGCCTCGCCGCCTCGTCCAGAATTCGAGGGCTAGATCAACACGACGTGACAGATGTGTGACTAGCCCATGCGCTCGCCTCCAGCCTCACCATGCCTGCCCAATGGCCAGCGCACATGCCCGCGCAAGGCTGCCTTGTTTTGTTTGTTTGGTACAGCTGCTCCCATGGCAGGAGCATCGTGCCTCGAGGACCCTGAATCACCAGCGCACGTCCTCTGCGCTCTTCAGACGACTGTCGGTTCGTCTGCCACCACATTCATGCCTTGTCCGCGCCACGACTCGCTATTTTTGGTGGCCTGGGCTTCGGCGCGCCATGCGATTCGCTCCCAACCTTCCCGAGCTCATCATCTCTGGGCAATCAGATCGACTCTCGACTGGGCCCGAATCGGGCCAAACCTCTTGCATGATATCTGTCTGCCTGGTTCCTGGCCGCCAGGCATGCTACACATAATGGTGCTCAGGAGGTCGGCACCACTCCCTTTCCGATCAGCCTCGCTGGCGTGGTCCGTCGAGGTTGGGGGGCCCATGGTAGTGGCCGCTGTAGTACACCACAGAGTACGGAGCCGGCAGTACTGTGTAGGTGCCGACGAGCGCCTGGCTGCGTTATCCCAGCTTCGTCAAGCGCGGAATGCCGGCGACAGTGGCCACCTTTGCTCGCCTCGCATGAAGGCTTGGGTTGCTCATGGCTGCACTCCACCACGTCCTTGCGAGATGAAACACGGACTGTTGTTATTCACCGCCGGTCTTCTCGACGAGCTTTGAGGGTCGAAAACAACCCCATCAAGGTCATCTTGCGCACTACCTTTGCGTATGCGTATTAACGCCACCCGCCCCAACAGCAGGAACCCTGGAATCCCGGGAGATTCAGCACCACTCGAGGCCTACCCGCATGCCTCCATCGACCAGTTCGACGCGGTCCTGGTTCCTTAGTCAACGTCAACCTGCATTGCAACGGTATAAGCGATCGAGCTGCCGCGGGCAGTAGAAGCCTTCTAGAAAGCCTGGCGCAAGGTTGATCCAGACTTTACAGTTCATCGACCGACGATGCTGTGAGCGGATCGGCAGGCGGGTAGAGATTGTGTGTGTGTGCAGACGGCGACGTGGAAGTCAATGAAGCAGGCTAGACGAACTTTATTTTCGCTGCTCAGGGATGCCGGCAACACGGCGTGAGGTGCAGTCAATGCTAAAATCGCCGGAAACGAGCATTTCGGAACTTCCCCCGGAACGGGCGACCATTTCTGTTCCCCTTGATCAACCCGGATGCAGAAGCGTCGACATCGGGTAGTAGGCCACGACGAGAAGAGCATTGCAACACGGATGGGACGGCCGGAGTTTGCCGGAGTTTCCTTTTCCTAGAGTTACTCCGCGGGTGCGCTATCGCATGGCCGAAGCGTGCCCATGAACGTGGAGATCGTCGAGAGCTATTTACGTTCAACGATCGTCGACCGCCAAGTAATGCGAGTAAACCTTATTACTCTTATTCTTCGGGCGGGCGGCAGGCAAGTTTTGTGTTCAATGAGCGTCAGCGCAACGGCTTGGGCAGGCAACACACAGGCAAGCCAACCTAATCTACACTATATTACGTCTCACCCAGGGCACCCATGGACGCCAACGCCCCCTAGGCCACGAGCCCACCCTGCCGTCCGCCTCGTACAGCGTCGCCCATTGGCTGATCTCGCCGCTCGGAGCCGTCTTCGCCGAAATCTCGGGGCTATGTGACGGGGTCCCAGGCGCGCACAACCACACGGTGGCTACTATGTATCGAAGGAGCACTACAGACCTCGGGAACTTCCGCCTTTTGGTTAGTTTGCGCCGGGCCTGTCCTGACACCTGGGAACCTACCGTACAGATCAGGAAGACAAAGAAACAGTCTGCCGGGGACTGTCCATGCTGTGTGCAGGGCCTGGGGTGGAGTAGGCCACAACGCGGCACTTGAACCCCACTTCCGGGCTTTGTAGCATTGCAGGCGTGAGAAGTGGTGTGGTGTACGCAGTAAACCATACAGGTTCACGGCTTCTGGAGAACTGGCCGGGGGGAAGGGGGGGGCCACATTGGGCAGGGGCCGGGCTCCCATCCAGCCCGCCTCAATCTCGTGGTTGATCATCATGGACGAGCTACGACCGCATGCCAACGGCCCAGAGCCAGCTGCAGTATGGCCGGGATCCCCGCGGTCGTTGTCTGTGTGAATGCGAGCCTGCAGGTCCATTCTTGCGATGCGAACATCAGACTTGTTGCGAGATTGCGGATCCGGAGCATTCTCGAAGCCTCAAGGAGAACAACTGGGACTACTTACTGTACACCAGCACAGAAGCCCAGCTCAACGGTGCACGTCACCGGTTTTGCCCCACACGGCGTGTCCCCACGTTTGCTGCCCACTTCACGGGGACGGAGACACATGGGTACCATGATAAAAACGGCTGAGAGTCCACACTGTCTGAGTGCGACTCTTTCACTGTCACAAGGGCTCAGGCTCGCTTGCGCAAGTTTCGGCAAAACATTTTGCACCCCGCAAGATACGCTGCGCCTTCCTAGCCCATGCCTTTCAACGGCCGCCCCAGGACCTGGACGCGTGGTGAAAATAGAAGAGCCCACCGCGCCTAAGGCGGTTAGAACCCAGCCAGGCGACCAGCCCCCCTGCTCTTCGGAGCAGGTATTCCACCATGTATCACTCGTTAGCATTGTGGCGCGGCACCATTTTTTAATTAGGAAACCCCGATCAGCACACTGGCCTGCAAAGCAGGAAGACTGGGTTTCGTCCCACATGCCGAAACCTCGATCTGCCCTTGCTCGAGGGCAAAGTCAAAGCAGCCCATCGCCGCACCACACCCAGAGCGCACGCCCGCCATGGGGGCCTGCTCGGCCCCGTCGAGGCATGATCGCTGCAGCCAGAGCACAGGAGCCCAGCTCTACGGGAAACTCTGGGCTACTTGCTGGGGGTACCTTCTATGCAGGTTTCTAGAAACCGATAGAGGCCGGCAGGGTTTAGCTTGTCTGGGCTCGATGATAATCTCACGCCACTGTTATATCCAAATGCAGGTCCTGATACGGAACACGGCCTGGTTCCGGTGGGCCACTAGACCCATGCGGACGGGATGCTGCTCGAAGTAGCGGGCAGAGGGCCACTCAGAGAGCTCCATGGCCAGCTCAGGGACCAGGAACCCAGAGGGAATGGTGTGCAGCTGTTTGAACCCTGTTCCCAAGCTCCCAAGCACGATGACGAAGAGCTACGAGGGGTCGCCGGCCCCCAGATACACAGTACACTACATACACACGTACATCTTTGGGCTGGGGCACCTCTTCACTTGTTCCCCTGGCCCTGATCCTAGCCGAAGCTTTGCCGCCCGCCGACTTGCACCCACGCAGTACTATCTCAAGGCACTTCTGTTCAGATTGCGGTTCCCTCTGTTTTGAGCCCGACCCACGAGAGCAGACAACTGACTTCAATTCTCATCCGAGTATTACGATGGCAGCACCTGATACAGTCGTCCAGCATCTGCAGTATGATGTTCTCGACGTGGATATCACGCATGATTTGTTTGTGACGACACTTCCCGCTGTTATCCACAAGGTTCTCAAACTCTAATTTCTCGATGCTTCCAGTTGGCTGGGTAGGCCCGCGGACGGGTACCTCGAACGTCCCGCTTGGGGGCGACCCTCTCTTGCTTGTCCTGCCTTGTCTTGATTGCCTCGCCTTGCCCTGCTTGTCTGCAATTCCTGCCGCTCTCGGACGGCGTCATGAAGCGAGCCGAAATAGAGGCAAAACTCTCTCCGCACTCGGGCCATCTGGTCTGCCCTGTCTGAGGGTATGGCATGGTGGAGTGGTCCCCTAAACCAGTGTTTAAATTTTGCTATGACGGCGCCATGAAGATTCGGGGAAAGAAGCTTCGGGCACGTCACCGGCGCCACACACACGCGACGGTAGGGTGAAAACCGGCGAATTGTCATGGCCGAAGCAATTGAGAAGGAAAAGAGAAGAAAAAAAGGGCAAGCTGCAGCTCGCCACCCGAAAGGAAAGCTGGGCCTGTCACACGTACCGCCGATGGGCGAGGCATATGGCGTGCGTGGCATTTCATCATCCCAAAGGCAAAAGGAACCACGCGGAGCTGAGGGATGCGAGAAAAGTCGACAATGTGACGATGACGGTACGTACAGGTTTCATGTTTTGGCTTTTCCCTTCTCGCCGCGCGCGCGGCAGGCAAGCCCAGTCCAACACCAGTGCGCGTGCCCAAGGTTGATCCAAGATTGCCATGCTCCCGCGGCCCGCGAGTAGTCTGTCAGTCTGTCTGGCCCCGTGTGTAAGTTCGGTAGCAGCAGCATCGCAACCACATGCACGTCTTGTGCCGTCTGCCCGTCGACCGTGGCAGGCAAGCCGCGAACCATACGTGCCCAGCCCTTTCCTCTCTGGTATCTGGCTGTATGCGGCCTGCTCCCCCCGTGCAGAATGACAAGCAAATCATCTGAAGTGCGGCGGCCGTGGCTGCCCACGCCCCTGCTCACTTCGCAGCCCTCAGCTCTGGCTTGTGTGTATAGTGAGGCCCTGGTCTCTGTCTGCCCCACCTCTCCGCCCCCACCTGGACGCATCCCATGTAACGTCGAGGCGCGGGCAAAGCTGCAATCTCAGCGCGTCAGAAGAGTAAGCGTTCCACTGCCAATACCACGATTTCGGGCGCCCGGGCTAAGGTGGTTGGGGTGTGTGTGTGTGTGTGTGTGTCTTGGAGATGATGCAAATACTTTGTTTCCATCGGTTAGAACTTTACCACTATGCTCCTTGTTCGAGTGCCTGCCGCCAAGTCACTCCTGTTGTGCAATCCGTCTCCTTGGATTGGGCGAGGCCGTTACCCCTCATCACCATCCTCGTCCTGTCTCCCCTGCCCTTTGCTATATACATATCCTGTATTAATGGACCGTTGGTTTTCCAAGATTTTCCAATGCTTCGAGGATAATTATGAACCGGAAATGGGCCAGGGAAAATCTACGCAACAGGCGGGGTAGCGGAGTTACTGGAAGGCCGAGATTTGAGACGTACTTGTTGGGATGAACCAGATGGATGTTATGTGTCTTGCAACAATTTGTAATTTCTGCTATAGCCTCAAATATAGACAATACTGAAGGCAGCTAGGCGAGCTGAGGATCATCCCGCTCCCTGATGCCACGCGCAAGGTATCTAAGATGCTGTGCCAACTTTGGTGTGGTTTGCAACCAAAAAAAAAAAAACTAAACGAGATTTAAAGCAAAATAACAACAAAGCGTGAAACGTTCCCAATTTAGACCTCCCTTCGCTCTAGACCATCAACTCGTACAATAAGGAAAAATGGTAATAACACAATGCCCCTAGTGCACCTTCCCCCTCATGACCTTTTCCAATGCTGAATCGCCTAAAAGCGAGTTTGGAAAATAAGGTGAATGTCGTCCGTTCTTGTTCACAAGCGCCTAACATCGACCCCCAGGTTCCAAAACTCCTCCGCGTGAAAAGGGAAAGAATAGAAACATGAAAAGAAGAAGAAAAAGGAACAAGAGAAACAAGCCATATAAAAAACAAGTTAAAGTCCTAGCGTGAAATCCTTCTGGTTGGTATCATTCTTTGCTTCCCGTCCGTTTGCGCATTGCAGGTTTGTTCCACATTGCCGGCCCATTTATGCTTGCTCCGGCACGCCAAGGTGTGTGATTTCCCAGTGCCCCATGCTGGTTATATGTCTGAATGCGGTGTGGAAGAGGTATGTGTGCGGGCGTATGCTTGCGGGTGTGCGTGAGATAGAGGTGATTGCGAGGTGGTAATGTCTCTGTGCGAAGTGAGACCCCCCTGCCCGCCGCCGAGGCAGAGAGAGCACACTAGCCCCAGAATAACACCGTTGCTTAGTTTGAAACGGGGCCGCGGTGGGACGCCCCGTGGGCCAGCCGACGAGCACCAAGTGAGGGGGAAAGAGGCCAATGGATTTCCAGAAGCTCGGACGTGTGATCGAGTCGGACACCGCTCAGGACAAGTTGAATGCTGCTAAGAGGCCTCGGCCCAAAGACTCATGTTCGAGGCCGTTGAGCCTTCCTCCATCGGGATTAGGAGGCAGTCCGCCTGACTTCACGGAAGGTTCGAAGAAGATTCTTCGAATATTCCGTGCAGGCTTCCGTGCGGCATAGGGTGGCATAGGCACCTGGCTATAGTATGGTCCTGACTCGAGGTGCTGAGGGTACCCGAGTCGGTGATGGCTCGGGAGGCGAGAAGGAGAGCTGAGGTTGCATGTGTTGACGAGGGGTAGCTTGGAGGTTTGAAGGAAAGGAGGGGAAGGAGGTGTCCGAGCGGTAGAGACAGGGAAGAGATGTCGTCGAGGTGGCTGGTGGCCAGATTCCCAATTAACGAGGTGACGTAGAAGTCAGATGGAATAGAGTTTGTTGTTATCTGGTGGGGTTGACGTCAAAAAGTACCCGCAGGCAATAGCAAGGCTCATCATAGGCGGGGAGGGGGGTAGGGTCCAAGAGAACTTTCTGCTGCTGGAATGATCGGTAGGTAATGTTGCGCGGCCCGCGAGCCCCTTCCCCTCGAGGTTTACCCTCCTGGCTGCTCGCCACAGTCGAGAGACGCAAAATAAGGTTTGACAGGGGTTGTGTTGGTTCCCCGAAAGGTACGTCCCCTCGCATGCGTGCGGCCTTCTCTCCGACAGCGCCAAGTGCCCAAATCATCCTCAAAACGCACCTTCGTTCCTTGTTAGTGGCCTGCGTGCCAGCGGTGTGATCGATATGGCAGGGCTTCTAGAACGAGTTCCCGTTGGTATTCGTGTTTTCGTGGCTGTCGTATGCGTTCAGATGTCACTCCTCTAAACCCTCAAAGTGAAGGTGATTGTGGGTAGTAAACACCGTACATGTTGTTCCATTGCTGGTGTTGGTGATGGTGCATCGGGTAAGACTGGGGCAACGAAACGTGGTTTGAAGCCGGCCTGTGGAAACCGCGGTCTGTATAACATGTCAGTACTGGACCCGCAGTTCTTTATGACAGTGGGCCGAGCGGGCGGGCAAAATGTAGGGCTGTGTGATCGAGTCGCGCTCACCTGAATCGACGCCTTCCTCATACTCCACATCATTGTGGTACGGCGCGCTCGTGGGAGCCACGGGAACTCCATCCATCAGGGGAGCGGGCACACTCGTGGGCATGTACCCATAATCCTCTATGGGTCCCGATGACGAAGGGCTCGAAACGGTCGAAGGCACAGTGACTGGAATAGAAGCTGCCCAAGGCTCGGTTGGCTCTGGCGTTGGAATGTGAGAATAGCCATATCCGTCCGGCGACGCCCTCATCGAGTGACCATAAGACGACGAACGACTTGGGATACCAGAGCTGGGCATTGACGGGAGTCCTTGCTCATAGACTAAGGCTTTGCGGTTAGCAGTGCACTTTACTGTAATTGGCCTCGCAAGGCCATGTTAGGACTATTTCGCGTCGTCTCTCACCAGAATTCGGGTATGGGTCTGTGTGTGGGATCCCCATACTTTCCCTCAGTCGCTTGAGCTCTGTCTCGAGGGCCTTGTTCCGCTTGATGAGGTCCTGCACCGTGTCGTCTCGGTTGTGCTTGCCCTTGAGGTCCTCTAATTCCCGTTCGAGGCGCTCGATGTGCTCCTTTGTCCTCGCCCGGATGGCACGCTGCGCCTCACGGTCATTCGCTCTCTTCCGAGCAAGTTGTGAGGGTGTCAAAGTAGACACGCTTCGTGTCCCTGGTGGTGTCATTGGGCCAGTCAGTTCACCCTCTCCGCTTCACTCGTCAGGTACGGATGGGTCCCTTCTTACCTTTCCGCTTGGTGGTCTTGGGCGGCTCAGCGGATGTCTGGCGCGCCGCTTCTTCCTTCATGGTCATGTTGGTGTTGGTGGGCGCTGGGACTGGTGCTGAGCTTCGAACGTGAGATGTCGTTGCGTAAGCCATTGGAGCTGTAGAGTAGAAGGACAAGAAGAATGCACAAAGAGGATGATTCGACCCAAGCTATATCTCGTCGAGGTCCACAAGGCTCCGTTATGGGACCCCGAGGGCCTTATATTACCTGCTATGATTTGCACGAATGCCCTTCAAAGTAGTAGACCGCCCCCGGGCCGGCAAAGGAACATCGCATCAATGTACCGCAGTATTTGACAGGGTACAAGGGAGCAATGGCCTGCTCCTGAGATGACCAGGGATCACTAGACAGGCCCAGTAAGTTGGGAGAGCACGCCAGAGAGTGAGTGGTCGAGCTAGGACGGATCGAGAGCAACATACAGATCCCTCTGTCCTAGAGACGAGGGTGTGGGGAGGCAGGGAGGGGTGTGTCCAGAGGGCAGGCCATGGTCCAGGGCCGTGACCGCTAGAGGAGGTGGGCAGAGACCAGGAGGGGCAGAGGTCCGGGGGAGTAGCAAGAGCTCTCTGTGGCTCTGAGCCTTTGGCACGCTGAGACTTTTGGCATTCCCCACGCCTCGTCGTATTTCTCTCGGGCATCTGCGCAAGCCTCTGAGACCTCACTCGAAAGTTGCCAGTGCAGCGGATCCCGGCTGGTAACGGAAGGGAAGGTGTGGCCCCATGAGGGCTGGGGAGCCCCAGGGAGGCGTAGAGACACCCAATGGTGAAGGGATCAGCTTGGCAGTATCCGGGCCCTGGGCAAATTAAACTTTCGGGCTATTCCAAATTCATATTAGGCTTGACCCGACTCTTGATTACCCTGCGGGCTCTTGTGCCAGGGAAGTCCACGGTACTGCTGGTCAGTGCCCTGTGACAGTCGCTTTCGTCAAAGATACCCGCAGGTGGGAGTGGGGAGTAAAGCAGGGGCAGGAGTGAGGAGACACGTCCCAGCTCTGACGAAGCGGATCCGCTGTACAAGCCTTTTTCGAGCTCACGTCGTCGGAAACAGAGAGTACAGCCGCCTTCGTCCAGTCCTAACACAACGGGCTGGCCGTTGCCCCCTGGTGTCCCCTGGGCCCTGCCTCTTGCGCGTCTCAAAATGGGACTGAAAAAAAACCCACACTGAGGGGCTGCTGGACACTGCCACTGCTGCTGTCTCTAGAAGACGCAAACCGCTCCGAGTTTGTTGTTGCTTTGCCGGCCCCCAAGACAATGTCACCATGCTGTTTAAGGATTAGGGGGAGGTCTTTAGTCCTGAGCGTGACACGTGTGATTGTCCCGTCAGTGTTCTGTCGTCTCGTCAGTGTTCCGTCGTTTGATGGCATGGTGGCTTGGGGAAGTCTGATGATGGGAGTGGCGTCCGGCAGGTAGGCCGAAAAGGCGGCGAGTTTCCTAGTCACAATAGCGCAGAGGCGAGATCGGCTCGACTGCAACAAAGACTGTCTCCGGCAGACAAAAGCCCGCTGGTGCCAATAGGCCACCACTCCCATCAGCTGGGCAGGCAAGTCACCACCTCCGCCGTCCACCAAATGAATTCTTCCGTGAGGAAGTTTGAGTTGTCACAATCTGAATATTTCGTTGTGGCCGATGTAACGACCCAAGCCCGGCAGGCACGCGCCTCAGGTGGCCTGGTCATCTGGGATCGATCCGGAGCGGACCAAAGGTCGAACAGCAGCTGGCAAGTTTCGTTCGAATACTCCGCGTCTCGGTACGCCTCGGGGTGGCATTACTGCTTGTCCCCATTTTGTGGAACGCTGATATGCTATTACCGTCTCCAGATGGTCACTCATCTCCTGTCGCTTGTCCGGGCCCTGGGCAGGTTTCAGCCGCCCAGATGTGGTAGAGCTGGCACGTGGACCGTGAAGGCCGCATACCTAGGTACCGAGATCGCAGGAGTCGTCGAGCTGAGAAGGGCTGATATGAGCTTATTACAGGGCTGGTCCCATTGACACGCAGTGTGAGGTAATGCGCGCGTTATGAAACAGGATGCGCTTGGAATTGCAGCTTGACGAAACTTTATTCTGATTCTCCTGCATAGACCTCGAGCACTGTGCAACAGGTATTATTGCCATGGATACGACGAGGCGGAGACCCGTCGGAAGTTGGTAGCCACGGACACTGTTCAGCTCCGATGAAGGCGCGCAGGGCCCTGGGCCTCAAATCGGTCTTTGCGTAGGGCTCAGTGGCGTCTGTTTAGCGCCGCGTCTCTCTTGGTTAACACCAAGCCCCTTTTTCAGTAGCGCCCGCAAGATTGGTCTTGAAGGTACGGTGCTCCGCGGATAGCCCGCCCACAGACCGAACGAGTGCTTGTGGAATCGCATGAACGCAATGATATTGGTCTCGGTGTGAACCTTCACGGGATCTCGGTGTCTGCCCTTCCAACTATCTCCGGGTTCACGTCCTTCACTGCTCTGACAAGGCTTTCCATACCCCCGACTTCTGTCGGCCCACTGTAACCTTCCGGAGGCAGTGCCCACGATGGTAGAGGACTCACGTATTTCCAGGCGCCGTCCTTATCTTCGTACCGCAGGCTGTGCAGCCACAGCGTGAGCTCGTGGAGGCCTGGGTCCGTGTAGAGGGGTGTCTGGCAGACGTCGCAGATCTCTCCAGACATCTTCTCCGCCTTGCGCTTTTCATAGTCGTCGATCATCGCGTCGTAGTATGCAACAGCTTCTGCGACATCCTCCTTACCCATCCGAGATAGCCGGCTGACGATGTCTTCGTCGCTGTTCAGGCTGGCATCGAAATCGTTGCAGCCCAGGTCGAAACCCCAGACTTTCTGGTTCGCATAAATTGGGTCGTTCTCGATGGGATAGCCCAGGAACTGCAAATGAACCCGCAGCTGGTGGGTGCGGCCCGTCACGGGCATACATCGAACGATGGAGTATCCCTTCTTCCTTGCCTGCGGCTGGCCATTTCCCGCAGACTTATCCGCCTTCCCGATGGGGGCGGAGACCTCCTCGCGGGGCGGATAGTATGCCAAGCGTTTGAAAACGGTACGGGCATGTTTCCCGTTTGCCCTGACACGATTCAGGCCCAGCTTAGGCGAGATTGCCAGAATGGGCTGGTTGCAGACGACCTCTCCGTCTGGGAACTCGCCAATCACACGAGCTATGTACTCCTTGCGCACTGTCCGCGCCGCGATCTGGTTGCCCAGCTTGACGGCGGCCTGGGGGTTTTTCGCGACGAACATGATGCCGCTTGTCAGCCTGTCCAGCCGGTTGCACGGATATGCCAGCCAGTCGGGCCCCCTCTCGGACTTCATAATCTCGGTGATGGAGTTGAAGTTGTAGCGACCGGAAGGGTGGACAGGAACGCCGGAAGGTTTGTTGAGCACAATCATGTCATCGTCCTCGTGTAGGATTGCGATGGGGTCGGCGGTGACTGGAGGTTCGTGTCGGTGAAGAGTGTGCGTGATGCAGTCTCCATTCTTGAGGACGTAATCCGGGCCCACTGCTTTGTTGTTTACTGCCACTTCCCCACCCTCCATGGCCCGCCTGTAGTACTCGAGCGGACGGTCCCTGAACTCAGACTCGAAAATTTCGATGAGTGTCCTCTGGCGCCAGCGCTCCTTGCACCAGGTGGAGTATGTGTAGTGGTAGGGCTTCACTCGACGGAGGCCATCTTCTAAGTAATATGGTCGAGGCCACACATCGTTGTGCGCGGTGCTGGCAGCTGGCGATTTGTGCTTCTGCCTCACCCGACCTTTCTTGGGGGGCGCCGTTGGAGCTGGCTGCTGGGCGGCTGGCTCATTCTCGTCGACGGGTGCTCCGTTGTCCGTGATTTTTGGAGCACCTTGGGCGTTGATCGGCCCTCCGCCGGCAGCCTCGCCTCCCTGCATCACGTTCGCAGGTATCGGGGTCGTCACGGCCCGCTGTACGCGCAGAAGGTAGCGCACGAGTAGCTGGTTGGGAGTCGCCAGCGTCACTGTCCGCAGGGCAGCCTGAAAGCACCACCGGGGAAGACGGGGGAGGTCGTGTTGGTCGGCCGTAACGAGGGATACAGGACTCGGCTTGACATGCCGCGTCAGGACGGAGGAGATTAAAGGTGAATGACACTCAGCATAGACTGGAGCATCGACGTTGATGCCTCGTCAACTTTTGGGCGGTGAGGGAGGAGAGTGGTTGGCAGAATCTCAGGGTTTTCTTGGCACAGCGGCTGACAAAGCCTCAGCCTCGGCCGTTGAGAGGGGGCGAACTGTCAATGACTTCCCCCAGACGCGCTGGCGATGAGGTTGACCCTGACGTACGCTATATTGGCGCCAGATCTGGGCTAGATATATATGGGGAGATCTGCTCGCAAGGCTGATTTAAAGTCAAGTGTCAAACTCGATCGTTCATGCACGACGTCTCGGCACATCTGCTCATCCCCTTACCCAGAGACCCACGAGGGCCCGAGGATCCGAACGTACGTACTTTTAAGTCGCACGGCATGAGTCGCCAGCCTTGTCCCCGGCCTATTTCCCGCCTTCACCCTTCCCAGAACGGGTCATCAGCTCGTCGACAGTGACTCAGGGCGCCCAGATCTGGCGGCCGAGTAGCCGACCCCCCGAACAAGCTTGAATAAGCCTCCCAGCGCGAGGTCGCTGTCCATGACTTGTAAACCAAGGGCAGACTACATAAAGAGAGGCGGACAACCCAGCCCCAGGCCCCAGGCCCCAGTTCCTCCTAACGGCCGTCGACAATCAGAGCCGTAATCGGCCATGTCCAACCTCGACACGACCCGCGGAAGAAGACGTGGTGACTACTACTTCATCCTGGAGTACCGCACCAGGTGGTCGGACAATGACCAGTAAATACTAGCCTCCTGGGTCGAGAGCCCTTGCGCGCTGCCGCACAAGGAGCTTGCGGGGCTAAGCAGGCTAACCTCGTCTCTTCAAGATATTCACACATGAATAATTCTGTCTACAATTTCCTCTATGACTCTGTGGTCAATGCATACCTCATCCAGCATTGTGGCCTGCGTCCAAAGGATGGAGACCAGTATGGGCTAGTTGGTAAGGCCGTCCACCGTTCACAACGCCAGCAGCTGTCGAGTCCCATCCGCGTATTGATGTCTAGCCAGTCCGCTCTCATAACGACTACTTCAGCTCCATCGCCTTCCCCGCTGTCGCGGAGCTAGCTCTCCGCGTCAACAAGCTCGGCAAGTCGTCGGTCACCTATGAAGTCGCGCTGTTTGAGCAGGGCCGTGACGAAGTGAAGAGCGTTGGGGAGTTCGTCCATGTATTCGTCGATCGCGCTACAGGGCGACCGAACGCCAGCGGAATGGATGACACGATGAGACGAGGCCTGGAACGCATCCTTGTCAGAGAACGAGCCAAGCTTTGATGAACGCAGGGACAAAAGTTCGCCTCCCGCCCGAATCCAATAGCGCCTCGTGCGCGCTGGACCTGATTACGAACCCAATTGCCCTCGATCTTGCCCATCACAGGCAGCTGATGACAACAACAACCACTTTATACTAATACGCCGGGGGTGACTGCCTGGAGGGGAGGGGCAACCTTAGACGATAAGGATTGCTAGTGTCTCGCTGCCGGATCTAAATCAGGCCCAGGGAGTTCAAGCTCAAGACTAACTACTGAAACTCCAACATCCTCGCTACACCATTATCCTCGGCACTTCTCAACATGCTTTCCAAGAGCTCCAGATCGCCCAAGGTTATCTCGGGCGTCAGCAGCGGGTTCTCCTTGCCTTCCACAATCGCAGCTCCCCAAGCTCGTACTTCTTCCGTCACTGCAGAACCAGCAGTGAATGGGAAGTCTTTCTGAACCTTTCGACCATCCTTGTGCAGAATCCAGCCCGCATCGCCCTCGATAGTAACGCTACCGTTCTCGCAAGCAACTGTGTACTCAGCCACCTTCATAGTCGTTCCCCAGCTGCAGTTGAAGCTACCCACTGCACCAGACTTGGTCTTGATGACGGCAGAGAGCGTGTCGACCGGCGCGAGGTGCTGCTGGACTAAGCACGAGTAGCCGATGACTGTCTGGGCCAGGTCCTGGCCGAGGAACACTACAGCAACCTCAAGTCAGCCATTACCGAAACTTGGTCACACGTCATTACCAGATGAGGACTGCAAGAAGGGCCACTGCGGGCCCACAGGCCATCGTCAGGTTCTGTGACCCACAGGTCACATGTAGTAGCAGCCAGCTGGCCATGGTATCTTGAGACTACTTACTACGGACAGCTGCGGTCGAATGGACGCCGCCATCGAGAATGAACCCATAGTTGTGGGTTGGATTCTTCCTCCACTCAGTGTTGAAATATTTGTTGTCTGTAATTTGTCAGCCACTTCTCCGTGTCTCCAGCATTTCCTGCGCGTGCACGCACCTTGACTGCACAGCTGGAACACCCTGAAATTGAACCCGATCACCTTGCCCAATGTCCGCGCCTGCTCGGCCGCCCAGACATATTTGTGCACAAATCGGAATTGCTCGGCGACTGCCCAGGTAACCTTCTTCTCCGCGGCAATCTCTCGATACCAGGAAATCAGTTTCTTGGCCGACTCCACGTCAGGCCCGACTGGCTTCTCCGCCAGCACGTGCTTGCCCGCCTTAAGGGCTGCCTCGATGAATTTGGGCTGGTTCCGGATCGGGAGCGCAATGATCACGCCGACGATGTCGGAACGCGAGAGGACGTCCTCGAAGGATTTGCCTGGGCCCGAATCCTCCGAGTAGAGGTCAACGGCGCCGTGCGAGGCTGGCAGGAGCTGCGAGGTCTCCTTCGCAGACCTGAGCGAGCGGGAGTAGATGGCCTTCAGCGAAAGCAAAGGCGTGGCTAGCACGGCGGGCTGGGCTTCTCCGTTAGCATTTCACTCAGCCATGTGCGGGGCTCAAAGTGGCATCCGAGCACGAACCAGGTGTTCTTCCTTCACAAATATACCTCCGCCAATGATCGCAATTGGTGCAGGAGTTGGGATCGGCATCCTGAATGGAATTATTTGGGGCTTTCAGAGATAATCCGAGGGTCCACGCGGTCTCAAGCACCTGGATTATTGCCCGGCCTTGATCTTCTCAGAGTGCTGTGCAGCCGATCGAAGCACTCAAGGATGAACCACCCAGCACTGTTGGATATGGGGCTGGTTGGGCGACAGCCCCTCATCTTTGCAATCTTGACGTCTTTGGACGCGGGGTTCCGCATAAATCAGCATTACTGTAGGACGGGGCCTGCGGCTCCGCTCTGCTACCATCAGCATGTCACTGACATTGGCTGTATTGAATCCAGGGACCACCAAAATGCCGAGGTCTTCAGTAAATACTTTAAGCAGTCATTCCAACAGACACCGCTCACAAATGCCGTAAGCAACTGTACAGGGCGGGCGAGAGCTACAAGCTTGGGCATCCGATGTCGCTGGGTGCATCATTGCCGAGACCCCACTAATAAGCTAGGCTATTCGTCCCCAACGCCATCACCACACGGCACCGTCTTTTGCACTTCTCCGACAACATCTTGTCGCCAGTGGAAGGCGCTCGTCTCGATAAAATGGGTGCATTCTACGAGACCATCCCCGAGTCACTGATCAAATGGATTCTGGAGCAGCGCGTGTTCTGGGTCAGCAGTGCGCCACTGTCGGCATCTGGCCATGTCAACATCTCCCCTAAAGGGGGTGACTACTTCGGAGTGCTCGATGACAAGACCTTTTGGTACATGGACCTGACTGGCTCAGGGTCAGAAACAATCGCCCACTTGTACGAGCCTGGAAACGGCCGTATCACGGTGTTGTTCAACGCCTTTGAAGGACCGCCACGCATCCTTCGCATTTTCGGCCACGGACGCGTACTCGAGAGCGGCACCAGTGGCTTTGATGAGTTTGTCAAGAACAATGATGTGAAGACGATTCCCGGGTCAAGGGCGATCGTCCTTGTGGATATACACCAGGTTGGGACGTCATGCGGATTCTCTGTTCCCTTCTACGAGTACAAGGAGCACAGGACAACGCTCAATGAACATTTTGCACGAAAGGATGAGAAGTTCAGGCAGGGTAATGAGAAGGAGGGCATGCCCTACTACTGGGCTTTGAAGAACTCGTGGAGCATGGACGGTCTTCCGGCACTACACATCGCGCAGAAGACACGAAAGGAGAGTAACATCGAGCCCCTGAAGAAGATGGTCGGTCCCCTAGCACCCGCGCGCTATCAGAATGTCCACCGCTATGGGCCTGAGCACTTGCTTCTGGCCGTATTTGTAACGGCTATCATCACAACCTTGGTAACGACGTACGGACTTGACACCGCCCGTGCTATCGCAACCAGGATACTCGCTGATGCCGGCCGGATGGTGCAAACGCCACTGCGGACAACGGTCTAGGCTGCATACGAATGGGTGATGCCGCGAAATAGGAAGGTGAATTATGAGCAGGTCTTCATGATACAGTGCGCGCCTCTTAACGTCTGAGAAATTCTGCGCCTATCCAGGAACGCCGGAATACAGCGATGGCTCTTGCGCATGGAGACAAGTGGCGGTAAATGATTTTGTCGGCAAAGTGTAACATGAAGACGGTTCACGTGAGGCTTCCTTTGTAATCCAGGCTAATTACGGTGTTACAGAACATGAAGACAGACATTTACAAAGCAATAAATGAAGGGTACAGAGCTACACTTAAGAGTACACCACCCACCGGGGCACAGCCAATTTACATCCGCCCGCAGAAACGGAGTGTGCACACCTACTCTTGTACCCGTTCCTCCTAGAGCCTCCCAACACCTACTCATAAAACTCCGTAACACCCAGACTTACATTCCCAATACACCCATACCCAGAGCACCCACACCTATACCTCCAGAAAACAGGCCTTAAGGAATGGTAATGTCTGCCCGTCAGCAGTATGCGGCATACTGTGCTCCCCAACACCTGGTCGATTTCCTCCTGTGCCTGCTTCTGTAGTTCGGGGTACGCCACCATTGCGAGCACGAACGTTTCAAAGGACCTGTCCAGCCATTCTTAGCCCAGGGGCCTTGTTCTAGAGTTGGAGCTGTGTATAGAGGAACCCCACAGCCCACAAAAGAGGTCCCAGGGGGTGCCTTGCTTTGAAACTCTCGTCTGGCAAGGCTCCCGAGAAATTTGGATTTTTTTTGAAAAGTTGAGAAGATAATTACTCACATGGCTGTTGTATCGACACCTGCCTCCATGAGAAATCCTCCTATATATACCATCTCCAACTCAGTATATACGTCCTTGCCCTGTCCGGACTTGACTGCAGCTTTTTGACTGGCGAAGAGCTTGCCCATGAATGAGTCCTCACGCTTGCCGACCTTGACTCTAGCCTCTGTTCCGGCAAGAAGTTCACGGTATAGGCCCTGCTACCTGACCTTGAGGAACTCTGCACGCTCCTTCCATCCCCGCCAAAGGTGTGAGGAAGTCGGGTACGCGTTTCAACCACGGGAAAATCTCCATAGGAGGCGTCTGGACTTGATCAAAGATGCCCGCCTATTCATCTTGGATAGCGAAGAACCTCCTGTATAAAGTGAAATCAAGCCGTGCTTGCCGTCCTTGCATTGTGCTAACTACAGGGCGCATTTTTTCAGACTGAGTGAACTAAGTTCATCAAGCCCCAGGACAGGTCGGATAGCTGCTATAGGTTAGCTGACTCCCTCCTGGGTATAAGGGTTACCAAAGGCATTAATTGTTTTTTAATTATATTTAAGTATAGCTATTTACTAGCTAATCTCCATACTTTTTATATACTCGTTACTAATATATCTCTTTAAAGAACCTTTATAATTTACCTACCTTTTTTAAAAGTATCTTATTTACTCTTAATTCTCTATTTTTAAACTTTTAAATCTATTTAAAATAGCCTTTATAACTTTCTTATATAATAATAAAAGTAAAATTCTTATAATATAAACTAATTATACGTTATAAGTTTCTCTTTTTAATTAAAATAAATAATAATTATTTTTTGAAAAAGTAAAAATACTTAATTTAAATTGAAATATTTAGTTTATAATAGATATTTTTAATAATAATTATTTAAATACCTTTATTAATATTAACCTGTTAAGTATTATTTTATAATATAAGCCTTAGTCTTAGATTATAGTAATTTATATTAATATTATTAAGTTATTAAGTTTAAAGCTATCTTAATCTAATTTAATATTATTATAAACTAATATAGTTTACTCATAAATAGACTATATTTGTAACGGGTGCATATAAGCCAAGGCTGTATATTGGCTGTAGCTAAGCTAGGTTTGATAAGGAAAGAAAAAGTAGAAGGAAAATCCTGTAAGTCTGGAATCCGCGCTCTTGTGTGCGGAATCCTAAGTAGGTCCGGAGGGAGCCGGACTGTGCTAATACCTAGGGTTTCACCCTATAATATTATCCCCCTCCTTTAAAACTGGCTATATAACTATTAATTAAATTGGATTAGATTCTAATTTGGGTGGGCTGCTGATTAGAATTGATTGGGCTTGCTTTTATTCTAATTTGATCGGAGCAGCCTTTAACTTGATTTAATTAGAGGTTTTAAGTATTTAAATCTAATTTTTTTTTTTTTTTTTTTCCTATTTCTAATAATAATAAAATAAATTAAAAAAAAAACCTTTTAAATTAAAAGGTTATAGTTTCCAGCCTAATTTTAAAAATAGAATAATTTGAAACTTACACTTGTGTTATTAGTATATCAGTAATTTGGTAATAATTTATAATATTTTACTAAATTATAGTGAGTAGTAAGTTTGTAGTTTACCAATTATTTTCGCCTGGTTCATAACTTTGGTAAAAAATATAATTACTATCTATTAATCATTTCTATAGCTCTAACTATAAGTCTTATACAGTATAATAAGCAAAGTTATAATTTATTATTCCTTTTTTTTTTCTTTTAATTTTTTTATTCTAATTTAGTTAATTCCCTAATAATATAGTAACCCTATAATATTATGCTCCTCTTATTATAAAGTAGTAGGACTCTTTATATATGGGAGAAGCATTCTGCTAAATAATTGATAGGTATGTTAGCATTTTATATTCGTTTGTTTACTCTTAACTTTTGTTTTGCGACTATAGTAGGATGGGCTTTTAAGAAGGCTTATTAACTATATATACTTATATATAAGATATTATATTTCTTTATAAGTAATTTTATACTAATATTATTAGCTTTTATACTCTTACTAATAGTTTTCTAGTAGATAACTCTAGCTGCCTTTTCTACTTTTTCTATATATAAATATAAATAATTAGAATTTTATTAGTAGATTCCCCTAAATAAATTAATTTTTAATAAGAAATAATTAGATTTTTAGTATTAGTTATTAGTTTTTATAGTAGCCCTTTATACACCCTTTTTAAGATAGGTTTTATACTAATGGATATCTTATGACTTTTTTTGAGAATTTGGGTCCCTCCTCTTTTTATATAATTTCTAGTTTTATTCATATAGAGTCCTACTAAATGATCATATTACTTAAAGAATCCTCCTCTCCCTTTACCCCCTTTACTATAGGAGCTGTCCTTTAACCCCGTGTGTTTTGCCTTTTGCTCTTCCCTCTGGCGGGTTCCTTATGCTTTTTCTTGAGTCTTGAGTTATAAGCGTTATATGTTGTTACTAGCCCATCCTTTTAGTAAGGGTTGCTATATTACTTCTTAAATTCATTTTAAGCTAAGGTTTCTTTTAGGTTTTTTAAGTTAGTTTAGGTAGAATCTTAGTACCCTATTTATTTAATTAGAGCTTCTTATTATATGCCCCTGCTTACCTTCTTTATATATGCATATAGTAGTTTTTCTATAAAATATTCCTAGTGGTTATTAATAGTTATTACTAGGGGCTAGGAATTTATATATTTTTGGCTGAGTAATGGGTCTTGGGCTGTATAGTGGAGGTGTTTAATATGTACTTTTATATATTAGCTGTTAGGGAATTTAGAGATCTCTACTATTAGTAGGGATATTATTCTTTTTATCCTAAATTTTATATATTTTTAATTAAGTTTCTTTTTAGGGCATAATAAGCAGTAGTTTTATAAATCTACTTATACTAAATCTCCTTTCTAGAAGTGCGGTGCTAGCTCGCGCTTTTAATTAGCTGCATTTTCCTAAGTCTGGGAAGTAGAAACTATAATAGCTTGATAGAGGTCTGTTATCTGCTGGAGCCTCTGGATGAAGGATAATGCCTGCTGCTTTAAGGGCTCTATTATAATGCCCTCTAACTCTTAGTCCTTAATTACTGGGATAAATAGGTTGGGGTTATATCCTTTTGTCATAAAGAATATAGATATACCTATGCTTTCATTCTTCTGGTTCGTTAGGGCTATCTAAGCTATTAGTAGCTAATTTACCTAATTATCCTGGTTTTAATTAATAAAAGCCGTAAGATATACCTTAATTTTCTGATTTATATGTTCCAGCCTTTTATTAGTCTTAGGGTAATATGCTATACTAAGGCGTTATTTGATCCCTAATAGCCGGTATAAGTGCTTTTAGAAGCAGCTTACCTAGTTGGGCCTATAGTTAGATATACTAGCCTTTAGCTATTTATAATACCTAGCCTAATACTAGAGGAAGTGCTATATATATACTTTTATATTTATAGTTTTTATAGGTTCTAGCATAATATTCTTACTTAAACGGTTATAAATAACTTATGTGTGCTTATACCCTTTAAGCTGGAGTATACTTAAGTAATTTAACCTATCTGAATTTAGAAAGGTGGTTATAAAGTTTATATTGATTTCTTTATAGTATTTATTAGGAACTAGTAGAGGCTTTAAGTATGTCTTTTTTATTTCCCTTTAGGTCTTAATTTCATTATAGATATTATAGTTATATAGAAATTACTGGATTCTTTGCTATATTAAGGGCTAGTAAAAATGCTAATTTACTATAGATATTGGGCCTTTTTAGCTGAGATATTTATTAACTACTAAATTATAGGTAGTTAAATGAGTCTTATATAGAGATTATTAGCTTTTAAGTCTTAAGAGCTAGCTTTCTTATATTCTTCCTTCTAGGTAACTGGGGCCCCTAGGATCTAAAGTCTTTCCCTATACTATAGGAGTCTGTTAGAGTTTATATAGTATTTGCTAATCTAGATATATATTTGCAGTTTAAGCTTAAGCTTATAGTTGCCTCTTTATATTACTTAATAGACCTCCTAATATCCCATATTTATTTATATAGCTTCCTCTTATAACTGCTGTAATTCCAGATTATTAAAGGCCTTAGTTTTGATTAACTTCTCTACATCCCCCCCAACCTACATAGAGTTAACTGGTTACTTTATTAGTATGGAATTTAAAATTATGTAAATATTCCTTACCTTTATATTTTTAGAAGTTGCCTGGTCCTGGTTTTTATGGGAGAGGGTATTTAGGGTAATAGCATTCTTACCTAATTAATAAACTAAGTTAAATGGAAATTCCATTAGAAGTTCTATATATTACATCTAGCACTCTAAAAACTATTATTCCATTATAAACTTCTTAAGGTTCTTATAATTTGAGAGAATTATAATTTATTAATGCTCTTTAGTTTAATGCACTACTATTATAAACAGTCTATAATAGCTAGTATCTTCTTATTAGTAATTAAGTAATTCCACTTGGCTATTATAAGCTTTCTTAAATGGAAGGTAATAGGTCTTAGTACCCCGTTAACCTTATGCAAGAGGGCCTTTCTCAGGCCCTAGCCGCTATAATTGGCCTCTATAAAGGTCTTTTTAGTTAGATCCTACTATATAAGGACTGGGGCTTGTATAAAGTCTTCCTTAAGCTGTTGGAAGGCTTTATTATGCTCCTATATTTATAAAAATAGCACCCCTTTCCTAGTTAATACTATTAAAGAGGCAGCTTTTTAGGAGTAGTTTTTAATAAATACTTAGTAAAAGTTAGCAAACTTTAGAAAACTTTATATACCTCTTATTAATATAGGTCTCTCTTATTTAGTAATTGCTCTTATCTTTTTAGGATCCATTATTACTCTTATATTAACTTTAGTAATAAACTTAAGGTATTTAACCTATTTCAAAGCAAACTTGCTCTTATTTAGATTTAAATATAGTTTATATTCTGCTATTTTATTTAAGAATTTCTTATATGTTTTCTATATATTCTTCTTAGGTTCCACCTATATATATAAGAATATTATTTATATATATAGAATAGTACTTATTTAAAAGGTTTTAGAGGATAGAATTAATATACCTCTAAAATATTACTAGCGCCCTTATTAGGCTAAAAGATATATAACCTATTTAAAAAGCTTATATTTTATATAAAAAGCTATTTTAATTAGTTGTCTTCCCTAACTCTAATCTTATAGAATGCCTAAATTATATCTACCTTTATAAACTACTTATCTTTTATAAGGTTGCATAAGGTTTTTATAATTAAGGGTAGGGGATATTAATCTGCCTTAGTAATAGCATTTAGGGTATAATATTTATAATAAGACTATAGTTTGCCTCCTAGCTTTTAAGTAAAGATTACTAGAGCCCTAGCCTTATTACTACTAGCTTGGATAAAACCCTTATTTAGTAGGTCTTAGAGTATCTTCTTTAAGACTAGTAACTTCTCTTAAGATATATTATAAAGCAGTTTAAATAGTATAAGAACCTCTCTTCCCTATTTATTCTTCTTAAGGTAGATCTTATAGTTTATATTAGGTTTATAAGGATTTAACTTATTTACTTTCTTCTTTATAAAATAATAATAATAAGTTATAAAACTTTAAAGGGATCTTCTTATAAAGCTTCTCCTTTATTTTAAGCTCTTGGATATTTAGCGCTTTATTAATATTTTTATTATGATAATTGAAACTACTAGCTTTATTATAGCTTTCTTTCAGGTTTACTTAACTCTCTTTATGTATAAGAGAAAGGTGGATTCTAATATTAACCTTACTTCCTTAAGTTCCTTAATTTAGCCTAAAAGCATTCATTAGCTTATATAAGGGATCTAAGTTTTCACTCTGTTATACTAGAGTTTTGCCTTATATAGTATAAAATATGCTTAATTAGTAATAAGCTATAGCTTACTTAATATTACTAGGAAATAGAGGCTAGGGATTATATAGGTGATAATATTCTTATAGTAGCCTATGAATTTTAGCTTAAACTTTATGATTCCTATAGCTATAGCCTATACTATACCTTCTGCTGCTCCTTTTATCTTTCTTAGCTCTATAGAAAGAGTAGGAATACCTATTTATTAAGTGGTTTCCTTATTAATTATAATAAAGTACTTATACTCATTATTAATTAGAGCAATATTCTAATTTACCTTATTCATAATTATATAAATATAGGTGAATTCTATTTTTATAACTTCTAGGATTAAAAATAATTAAGTAGCTTTTTAGTACTTTAGGACCTAATTTTGCCCTAGAGCTACTCTTTTTCTGATTTTAATAGCTTAAACTCCCTAATCTATTTTTTAGATAGCTAGGGCTAGATTACTTAGGTAGCACTAATCCTTATTTTTAAATTTCCTCTTATTTAGGCTGAGTTCTAGTATAATATATATAAGTATTAATATATAAAGTGCTCTAATGTATTATAATGCTTATATAGCTTATTCTGAAAATAGTTCTTTCTCTCTTTTTTAGAGACCCATTTAGTATGCTACTACTTTCCTTCCTTTACAGGGTAATTTCCATCTTTCTCCTTTTAGGAGGCCTCTTTTAAGAAGTAGTTTATATATATAGTGATATTGCTATCTATATCTACTGCTAGGTAGCCTAATTGCTCTTAGTTGCTTAAGGTAGAGCCTGGCTGGGCTGATGCAGGGATTGTACTTAATGCTATATAAGATGCCTATTTATTATAATAGAGTTTCTAATATAGCGCCTTAAATTCTTTAGTTTGCTTAAACCTTTAAGTAATCCATTAGATAGCCGCTATATACTTCTTAAACTCTATTAATAGTATGATAGTAATTAGCTTATTTTTTAGAGCTTTAAATATATCCTAATATAGTTATACTACTTAGGACTTATTATCTTAAGCATACCCCTCTATTCTTATAAGAGTACTTTTAAAGTCTATAATAAACTTTCTAAAAGGCTGGCTATCTTTTTGCTTAACCCTTATAAGGTTGTTTACCCTTTTTTCTTATAAATAATTAAGGAGAAGATATAATTCATATAGGTAATTAACTTTTTAGAATTAAAATCCTTATTAATTCCCATATTTTCTTAAAAAAATGTATTTTAGATCTAGCTTTAGTATTTAGGTATTAGTATATCTTATATTAGGCCTTTTAGCTATTGCTAATATAGCCTATAGGTCTATCTACTTATAGTTTTGTTAAACGGAACCGCTCAGCAGGGCGTTGGTACTCCGTGCAAGGAGTTACCCTAGACTTTCTAGCAAGGAGTTACCCTAGACTTGTGAGTCAGGCGATTTTCGCTAAGTACGCCCAGTGCGTGCGTGACGCAAGATGAGTTTGGTGGCCGTGAGTCGATTATTTTGGCCTGCATTTGCACCTTAATTCAGACCTCTGCATTACCCTTATTTCTTACCCAAAAGTATATGACTTAGTGCATTGGATAGCCTGATTTCTGAAGTTTGTATGTACTTAATTTGGGCATTGCTAGGGCTATGGTTGGCTGGCTGCTTGGAACCAAAGATGGTGTGTTGGAAGGGCGAATTTTCCGGCATTTGCAAATTTGCACCAGAGCCGACCGCAGCGTGCCCAGGGGTGAGACGACGTCGGAGGGTATATAAGGAGGGCTTACAGAAGCCCAACTTAATTCAATACAAAGTTGTCCAGACCATTGTCAATCGTCCCAATTCGCCTCAGAGCACCACACTGCGACCCTGCCGAAACACACGCTGAACTGAATGCTATTTTATAGCACAAATTCATCAGAATACTGCTACTATATCGCTTATTACCTGCTGCAATAAGAATTATATTAATTTAAAAGCATAACCAGAATGCAAGCAAGTAGGTAGGGATTAAGAAAGCAAATTACTGGGTTCCCATGCTAGCAATTAATAATAGCTATTAATCCTGGGCTTATAAAAAGGCGGCTAAGCGAGAGGAGAAGGATTACAAACCAAGCGTGCTGTAATAGAATGAGAGTAGGGATAAGCAAGTTAGAAATTAAGAGCTATAAAGGGTCCAATAGAGCTAAATTCAAGTAGCTTATCTGATTAAAGGAGGAAAGTGATTTTAGTTGTTTTGGGCGGACTATTGCTTGTTCTTTATAATGGTCTGGAGAGGGGTATATTCTGGGGTCTAGGGGAACCGGCATATTTCGGAATCCGGAGGAAAACCAGCCTTAGCATCCCCCCCCCCTTTAAGACTATAAGAAGGGGCCTTCCTATATTACTTTTGAGAAATTTCTAGTCCTAGAGAATCAATCTTTTTATACCCTATGAATTTATATCTATTAGATATATACATATATACTATGAAATTATTTCTTGTGCCCTCTTTTTCTGCCTCTCCTTTTTGGTACTCTTTATTCCCCTTATAACTCTTCTATTGCGTTAGGGGCTCTTCTTCTTGCCTTTTATGCTCCTCTTGGGGTGGTTGCTTGATTAGGGCTCTGGCAGAACGTGTGCCTTTTTGTGTGTGTGGAGGTTTTGTCCTCTTGCTCTCCCTCTGGGCCCGTTTTCACCATACTTCCCTTATCATCCTTTCTTTATCATATAATACCTATATACCTATATATAAACCTTTGGTATGTGTTTATATGATTACTTCTTCTTCTTTAACTTATTTAATAAAATTTCCTTACTTATATGATATCTTCTGGCTTGTGCTCTTCTTCTTACGGCCCTTATGGCTTGCTTATCTTGCCTATTGTACTTCTTATTGGGCCTATATCTGTTGTGGCAGCACCCTTAGTTCCTATATTAATGGGTAGTGCTTACCTACTAGAGCCGCTCTTTACCATCCTGAATTCTATGCCTGGCCTGACTACTAGCTGCTATATTGTAACTTTCCTAACTGGTAACTTTATAAATCGGACTCTTCTTACCACTCTCTATATTAATATTTATATAAGCCCTTTCCCCTTCTTTACTATATTTCTAACCTTTATATAAATATAATAGGAGGCTGAGCGTATAATTGCCGCCCTTCCCTTATATGATATTTGCATTCTAGCAGATATTAATATATTTAGAGCTAATATTATTACCTACTTCCTTTATTGTTTAAGCTACTTCTATGTGATTCTAATCTAGTTGCATGGTAAGCGGGTTAGTAAGAAATGCCTAAAGTGTAAGCCTAAGACTTATAAATTTAAGGATTATATATGAATTCCAGGCTTCCAGGGGGGTGCTTGTGCGACCTATATCTAACAGTTACTAGCTTGAAAGTATCCCTATTATGAGAAGTATGAGGCTAATGCTGGTTATATGGGGTGTGGAAATTAGTAGGATGGTGGTTCAGGCGATAATAGCAAGGGGTCCTCTTGGAATCCTGTAATTATAGAGGATATTAAGTAGGAGATTAAGGTGGAGGAGGTTGAGCCCATGATTAATCCTTATGCCTTTAGCTATATAGTGGAGTAGGTGGTTCTGGGTTGTATGGTGATTTTCAGAAGATTGGCGTTTTATATGGTGGAATAAAGGGTTGAGTTATATAATATACTTTCTATACTATATATTATGAAATTTAAACTCCTCTCTTACTACTTTTTAATCGTATGGATTATAGTTTAAGTATTAATATGGGTTCTTAGTGGCTTATCTTTATATATTCTAGCTTTATCTATCTTTATTTGAGGCTTATCTTGGTCTTTCTAGATCCTGTTTAGCTTTATTTAAGTTCTATCTTGCTATATTTAGGCTATATTAAGGTCCGTTTGAGTCTTGTTCTTGTTTATTGAGGTCCTATCTTTAGGTGTCCAGGTTATGTTTAGCTCCATGTAGGGCCTGTTCTCCTCTGTCCGGGTGTTGTTTAGCTTTATATAAGTTAAAATCCTATTAGTCTAGCTTAGTTCTATCTTAGTTTTAGCTCTATTTTAGCTTAGTTTTATTTTAGTTTTATTTTAGTTTTAGCTCCATTCCGGCTTAATTCTAGCTCCATTCTAGCTTAATTCCAACTTTTATATGGGTCTAGATCCTTAATATTTTCTTCCATATAGACCCCCTATTTTCTATAGCCTATCCTTCATATATTTAGACCCCCTCTCTAATTCCTCCCCCTTTTTATATAGACTACCTACTTCTTCCCATTCAGGCGCTTAATATATGCTTTAACTGTAATCCTTAGGGTGTTTATTGTGATTAGTTGCTCTAGTGCTCTATTTAGGACTTTCTTTATATAAGCATCTATTGGGTTATTCTTCCTATTAATCCATTATATTTTTGATATCTCCTTCCTCTTATATGCTTCTCTTAGTAATATGATATTAATTATTAGCCTCTTTTTATTAGTTATACCAAGCTTCACCAGATATTCATATAGTGATTGTGAATCTATATAGATTACTATTAGTATTCTTGGCACCTCTAGATAGTTGAAGATTCAGTTAATTGTTATATTAAGTGCTATATTACTGTTAAACCCTATTATTATTCTATATAGCTCGCTTGCTAGTATGCTTTATGTGATTTACTTGCACTTTATTGAGCTCTAGTGGATAATATTTCTATAGATCTTAAAGTTAGTCTCTATATAGTCTTCTTCCATTACTATAGTAATAATAAATTCTAGCTGTAAGCTAAGGTTCTTATTATTAGTAAAGAATCTATTTGTAAAGATATAGAGCTTTATATGGCTTAAATTAAGTGATATGAATTTAATCCCCCTATTAGGGTTCTCCTTCTATTATTTAATTTATATGTTTAAGGCTTCTATATCTTTCTCCTTAGGATTCTTGATTTATGTAGCTATAGAAAGATTGTATAATAACTCTAGTTGGCGGATTAAGGTAATATATACCCCTTGGGCTCTCTAGGTAATATACTGCTGAGCTATATCATTTATATGGGGGTTAATTAGTTCTAATTATGCAGCTTATCCTTTTTATATAAATAAGATATTCTCTTTGTTTAACTTAATCCTTCTATTATTGAATTCTACTAGCTTTTCAGGTATTAGAACTTCCTTCAGCTTTATATGGAACTTTTTCTTTCTTAGCTTGTCTTCCTCCCTTTTAAAGAATGTTAGTATTATAAAGAAGAAGGTATTATCTGTCTGCATCCCTGAGATGCTAAAGTTATATAGCCTATTGGTGGTAAATAGGAGGCATAAGTTATATATAGAGATCTTCATTTTCAGGGCCTCTGTATAGTGGGTGTGGTAGGTTTTATACTAATGCAGGCCTGCCTCAGCTAGGCTGTATAGTGGTTTCCTAATGATGAGGATTATATCTGGGGGGTATCTATCCCTAAGCTCCAGGGGTAGTTATACAATGATTATATGAGTTAGTATATCTTTAGCTTGGGTATAGGCTTATATAATGTCCTGCAGTTTGCCTTAGCATCCGTATGATTAAATAAGTATTAGCCCTAGGGCTAGAATCAGTCTCTAGCTCATCCTCTGGATGGTTGGGGCTTATATTAGTATCATATGTTTCTCTTTATCCCTAAAGCCCTATATAATTAGCCTTGATTTCTTAATTAGCTTAGTTAACTTATTCTTAACTTCTTATACTATTTGCATATTAAAGATTCTCAGATATCTATATGTCTTTAGGTTGTACTTTACAAATTTGAATATATCTTTGCTAGCTAGAGTGTTAATCTTAAGGGTATTAGATTCTTTAAATAGCTTGCTTAGGCTGGTAATGATGTTATCTTCCCTCAGCTTAATGGCCAGGTTGTATAAGTCCCTTTCTTTTTGGGTTAAGAAAGTAGTTGCTGGTAGTTATATAGTTGATAGATATGTATATTATGCGGTTGCTCTCCTGGGTCTGCTGTGCTGATTTGGCTGCACCTGGGTAGCTTTCTTCCTAGGCCTGCCTCTCTTCCTGGCTTGGGTTGGCTGTTATATAGTGATAGCTTCTCATACATCCAGGTTGTCCCATATAGCTGGTTCAGCTATATAAAGGTATGGTTTAACATGTATAACCTGGAATTGTATAGGTCCGTTTATTATACTGATTGTTACAGTATGCCTATAGATAGCTTCCAGCTTGTATGGTTCTCTCTAGCCTTTGTTTTCTCTCTAGACAAGGACTTTGCTTTAGAGGGGTAAGGATAGTATAGCATAAGTATCTAGTCTATTTCTAGTGTTAATCATACAGCTAACCTTGATTTCCATATAGATAGTTTAAAGCATCTTTATAGCCTTTTGTATAGCTCTTGCCCTTTAGGTGATATCTAGAGATAGTAGAGATTTATATAAGACTTAAGGGTAGGTACTAAATACTAGGAGGGTTGGTATAAGTCCACTTAGCCCAGCTATATTATTTAGGGCCTTAATTGCTATCTGTAGGATTATCTCATTATCTATAGCTTTATTGATCTCCATATGAAGGATTTTGTATGCCCTTTTTAGAGGTCTATATAACCGCTTAACTTTCCCTACAGCCCAGTGTGCCTCCACCAGTATCTCTTTGCATAAGATCCCCATAATCATTATATTTATATAGAACTCCTCTAATACAAAGTTTATCCCTAGGTTATATATAATATAGTTAGGTGGGCTAATATAGGTATAGATCTAGCATTTATAAAGTGCATCCTAGGTATCTCGTGCGGATATAGATTTAAGGAATGTTGCTACTTGGAAGTTTGTATCTATATTAATTATATATAGGGCATTCTTCTCTCCAAGTTATATAACATTAATTACCACTTCATAATTAAAGTGGCTTTTATCCTTAATAGAGAATTTAAATTATCTTAGGGCTAGGTTATATATCTAGCAGTAGTAGCAGAATTTCTTAATTCTCTCCAGAATAGCTTCCTTAACATTATTATGCCCTATACTTCTGAGAAGTCTATATAGTTTCTCCATATAGGGATAGCTAAAGCGCCTATAAAGTTGCTATAGCTAAGGTTTGGTAAGGAAGGCTCCAGCCTCTATATAGTCTAAGAGTATATCTGGGAAGACTACATGGTATTAATCCTCTTAGATTTACAATCTTCTATAGTACCCTATAAAGATTTATGCTTTATTATATAATAAGTTATATAGCCTCCCTATATAGTTATATTCCTTCCTCTATCCCTTATAGAAGTTGGCTATAGCTTAGGGGTTAATTGGCTTATTATAAACTATTTAGGTTAAAGGTAGGTTGTATGGAGTACCATCTATATAGATGGATCATATAGTGAGTATAGTATCTGGCTGCTGTAGGAAATTGCCCACCTCTTATATATATCTTGCACTAGGAGGTATCTGTTATATGGGATAGGTTTCTGCTGTCTGTATTTATACAGTTTGGGGGGCTTCATGTAAATAGGATTATTGCTATCATTCGTGTAGCTTAATGGTTGCTTATATGGGTTATATTGATTGCTATCTAGCTGGTAATGTTATAGCTTGTATGGGGCTAGGTAGGGTTTATTAAGTTTGCTATAGCTGCTCGTAGCTTGTCTTTCTAGCCTTAATAAGTTATATGATCCTTACTGAATAGGATCCTCCTGGTATTTATATTCCCTCTTCGCTAATTAGGTAAAGTAGCTCCTTCTTGAATATATAAGGGACCTAATTAAATTAGTAGGTAGTCCACCCCTTGAAGTCTTCAACTAGGGAGTCTAGGAGTAGATTCCTGTATAGTTGTAGTTGGGTGTCCTCCATTAGGACTTGTATAAAGTATGTAGTAAGGTGTATCTCTAAGGGTGGTTCTTCTAGATTAATCTTATTCTCATCCTAGAATTATAGGTCTGTTTGTTATTGCTACCTTAAGATTGGTATTATACTCCCTTTAGCTATTTCTTTATATATAACTATAGGAGGTAGTCTTTCTATATTCTAGCCGGAAGGTCTGGGAACATTCTCTTTAGGGTTGTTTAATATAGCTAATATCTTAATAGTTTCTATATTAGTTCATATGGGTTAAGGTATTTTATCATATAGTTGCATATACTCCCTCTATCTTACTTATATGGATTACCTCTCATACTATCTCTTGATCCTCATTTAATAGTAATAGGTATAATTCATATAAGATAGATAGAGATTGTCTTCTAGGTGACCTCCTTTCTCGTGCTATGCTGCGGCTTAGTTGAGGAGATCCCTAGGCTCTTAGTACAAGCATATAACTCTGGCTATTCTGCTTCCTAATCCTCATTCAGCAGTACAGCTAGGGAGTCATATAGGGGCTTATCTCTTTACTCTTACCAATCTATAATCACGCCAAGCAATCACTAATCAGTGTTAAATGGCCTTTACCATATAGCTATTAGTACATACATATAGTAGTTATCGAACTAGTTCTATTATTTGATGATCTATCTAGGTTCTAAAACGAGGGAGGGGAAGCATATGGTAGGGGCTTAAGGCCTCCGTGCAGTACCTAGGTAGCTGACTAAGCCACCTCATCCCCATACTGATGTGCGATCCTAAGTGCTATTCCAACAGTATTAATAATAATAAGAAGTAGTAGTAGTAATACTAAGGGATAGTAGTTAAGTATAAGTATATTTAATAGTAGTGGTAATATTAAGTTATTAGATAGGTAGAATTATTAACTACCTTTCTAATTAGGTTTAGAGGCTTCTCTATTAGGTTTAATGCCTTCCTAATTTAGTTAGCGTTAAAATGCAATAGAATTTAGGCAAAGGGCTGAAATTATTAATTACTTTCAAGAGGGGTGGTAGGTTTGCAATTTCAATATCACTAATTGGTGCAAGGGAACTGGGTGTGCTGCACGCTTAATTTCTTGTACTGGGTGCGCCCACATGAATAGGCTGGATGTGTGAACGATGACCGCACCGCCTGAGGGCCCGTCTCGTGCCGTGGCAGAAGTGTTTGGATATAGCACGCTCAGTGCTGCCGCCCAGATTGAAAAGACCATCTGCGCGCTAACACGAGATAATTTGCTGCCAATCAATGCCGTATGGATCGATAGGTGGCACTTTGGCGAACCCGTGGCTGAATCTTCGCACTTCTTCAGGGTCCACGTGCCACCATCGGTGCGGATATCCCTGTCAATGCTTGCTGGGACAAACCCAAATTCTGAATACAGCATTTGTCAAGGTACATGGAAATTTATTTCTTGCGGTGGAGAAAGTGAGGGATTCACTCCTAGTTTTATCGTTGGAACGATTGAAGACTCCTCAGGGAAGTACTCGTGCTCAGTGGCGCCAGAATGACCATAATGTTGGGCGGTGGCGGATTGACAAATACTCTATGCAATTCGCGCATGTGTGTCCGGACCATGGGCGTTATAGGTACAATCAGTAGCGGGCTCAAGGGCAGGAGGGGTTGATAGAGGTGGGAGTGGGAAGCTCACGGCCCCGTGGGAAATTCCTGGGCGTGTCATGAGATCCAGCTCGGCCAAAGGTGCCTTGTCCTGATAAATTTCGAAGTCCTCGGACTGTGCACATTGCTGCAGAAGGCTGGCAGCTACAAAGGACGTCCACTTGCTAGAGATCGAGTACATCTGACAGAGCTGTTCGACATTGTGGCGGACCTGGTCCGGCAAAGGTGTCTCGTTCGTGTATTCGGTTTCGAGATCTTGTACGATGGCCTTTGCGGCAAGATGGTGAAGGCTATCATTGGCAGTATTGTGCGTTACTGGCAGTGTGATCGTTTTGGTCCCACTGTACTGGGAGCTTGCAGTGACCGTACAATATTTCCGAAGGTCGTCGCGAGAACCGTCGAGGAGGAAAAATACCGTCTGCTCTCCAAAGTGATGTAAGAAGGGTATGTTCCTTGGGGCTTGGAAGTACGAGGGGCAAGCTGTTCCAGAAATCCGCGCTCTGGCTCTGGAAGTATGTTGTCCCGGTGTTTGGGTGTTCCCGTGTTTGGGGGAAGAAATCATCCTCACCAAGTCCTTTCTCGTTCCATCCGTCGCCCAGACCAATTGAATAGGACCAGCTCTTTGGAGTCAGAGCGCCCCGGGGCATGCGGATCACGGCATCTTTCCATTCGCCATGCTCATCCGCAGATACGGCTTCGCCAAAGCCGCCGCCGAAGAAGCCGATCCTTTGGATTAGCTGATGGCTCACGCGATCTCCAATCCCAAGGCTGAAGAAACGCACTCTGCCCCCTTTCTCTGTCGCCGTTCCGCGCACGAACTCGATCGTTTGATCAGATTGCCAGATCTCTCCGTCCGTTAGAAGCACAACTTGTGTCGAGGAGACATCGGTAGAGTACCTTCAGCCGA
Source organism: Stenocarpella maydis (assembly GCA_002270565.1). Classification (NCBI taxonomy): domain Eukaryota; kingdom Fungi; phylum Ascomycota; class Sordariomycetes; order Diaporthales; family Diaporthaceae; genus Stenocarpella; species Stenocarpella maydis. The sequence continues at coordinate 91,343 of NQMI01000021.1, read as the reverse complement.
TGATATGTGTAAGATGAAATCCCTATCCATCGCAGTTCTGCTGTTGGTCAACCGGACTATGGCATGCTTGGGACCGGGAGCAGAGGCTGCTTGTTTTTGAAGCTCAGCGAGGGCTTCAGACTGGCGGCGTTGGGCACGCGGCTTGAGGCTCCATACTCGACAGAAATCCCGTGACCGCTGCGGCACACGATATTTCCCCTGGAGCCTGAAGAGCTGATGTTAACGACGAGGGGCAAGCCATCCTCCTTGACAGCCGAGTTTGTAGCATAGCCAGCCGGGGGTCTGCTACGGGTATCTTGGCGCTATGGACTTCGGTAGTCCAGCTGGAAGGGGAAATTAGAAAGGCCAGGTCCTTGGTCACACTGCATGCAGCTGACTGCATTGCTCCGCCTCCGTTGGGCGTTTTCTTGGGCAAACCTATCTCACATGCTGTCCATATTTCACTTGGTTCTTGGGACGTGATGGCGAGGACTGAGATCATATGATTGATGAAGACTTGTGTGCTTGGGATCAACGTCGCCGTTTGTGATTGTATCGACTATCCGCTTCTCCTTGACCCTCCGAGTCCTCGCGCTTGCCGTGACAGCACCGACATGTCGCTAGCATCGCCACTGTCAGTAGGGGATGCCATACTGCTGGCCCAAATTTCTCACAATGTTGGGAAGGCCTTCTCTTCTGGCGCCAAGTCAGCTCCGGCCGAGTTTGCGGAGGTCCAGAGCCTGCTATTCTCTCTAGCCGACGCACTGGACCTGGTCGCAAACACATCCAACATGGCAAAAGACCCCGCAGGGGATCCCAGAGGATGAAGCTGTGAAGCTTTACGGTGTCATGAAGAATTGTCAGAATGTCCTAAAGTCGCTGGAGTGTTTCGCCGACAAGTACTCCGTGCTAGAATCAGACCCTGCTTCCAATCCAGGAGCCGGGGGCGTGAGAGTCTGAAAGAGAGAAATCGCTAAAAACTTCAAGAAGGTGGCATGGACAGCGGAAGGTGATGATATCTCTAAATGGAAGCAGACAATGACGGCACATGTTCAAGCCCTTAACTTGGCAATGGGTGCGTTGACTGGGTAAGAGCATAGAAGAATATCCATGGTGTTTTGATCTCAACGTGGGATGGCCATTGAGTTGACATCCGCCCCCAGGAAAACCCAGGCCATCACGCAGGACAATGTGGCCGACACTCGGGATCACGTCCGGGCTATGCAACACAAGCTCGATGAGATTCACAAGTGGTGGGAAACCAATCTCAAACACATTGTGTCCCCTATGAGATAATTGCCAAGTAGTTAGGTACTCATATGCCTAAACTGACCTGTATATTCCTAATGACCATCAAGTCATACAACATGCAGCCAACCTACTTAAGTATCCGCATTTCCTGCTAAAAATTGGCAATTTGATTTGGAAGAGAACACCAGAGAGAAGAACAGTCTCCCAAAGAATTGTATTGCATGGACAAGTGCGGCCATTGGCACTCGTAGAGTGATGTTTAATATATAGTATAGTTTTAGCCCATAGCCAAAACATTGGTCCACTATATTTATAGGATTCCCATCACTCATTCAAAGAACTTGAAGCTGTAGCCTGTATTGGTCCTGTCGCCTGGAACATTTCCTCGGGTGTAGGCGGTCTTACTCCACCAGACAAAAGAACCGGTGAACCAACTGCGGGCTCCCCAGCTGTACGGCGTGCCTTTCTCGACACCGTGGAACACGAAAGGGATGCGGTTCGTTCCGCCAGGGCTTTGGTTGACCTCACCATCGTCAAGCGCGAAGGTGTGGTGTCCAGGCCCGTCAATGTAAAGCGTCGCATCCCAGCCCGTCATCATCCTGTCCTGGTGAGAACCGAATAGGCAACCGTTAGACTTGTACCAGTCCCACACGTATGTGGGATCACCTCCCTTGCGGAGCCGAAGGTCTGCGAGACAGTACTTGGTTCCCCAGCTTCCATTCGCAGAATACACAATATGCAATTGGCCGTTTGGATCGACAATGGCCTCGGGCCCTTCGTTGATGCGTGGGCTGTCTCCCTGCTCCCATGATTCGCGTGGCTGGGAGATTATATAACGCTGTCCAATGGGCTCCGTGGGGCTGTTCATACGGCAGATGTAAAGATTCTGCTCGGCGTTGTTGGACTCACTAGCCCACCCAGACCAGACAAACCAGCCTAATCCTTCAAACACGAAAAATGTTCCATCGATAGCCCATTGATCACCAGGCAGGTCCAGCTTCGACTCGGCCGAGTAGGTGCCGAGAGGTGAGTCCGCACTGATGACATACATGCGGTGGGCGGCGCTCTTTCCGGCAGAGAAATAAATAAAGGTTCGCCCGAGATCTGTGGTGATCTCCGGGGCCCAGATGTCGCCTCTGCCGGCGTCATCGGACCAGACCTTCTCTCGCCGGACATCTGACGCGCCGAGTCCTTCGAGAGAGGTCGCCTCGCGAACCCAGATACCGCCGCTTGCTGACTCGGCCGAGTAATAATTGTCGCCGACTTTCATGATTGTGGGATCGGCCCCGCCTCGGATCCTCACCGCCAGCGTGACATCAGCGAAGCAGATGAGAGTGGCGATGGCCAGGAACAAAATGACCGCGGGCGATCGCCCATAGGATGTTACGATTGTGTTCAACATTTTGAAAACTATTGTCTCAAAGATATCCTTAGTGCTCTTCTTCCTCAGATTTCATCGTCATCCCACGCCTGCTTATATTCCATTCCGTTTTGCCAAATGCATCCTCAATCCTCCGGACCAAGCCCGTAGGCCTCCCTGCATTTACAATCCTGCTGCCTGTCGGGATCCAGTGCAAATACAACTGATGGCTGTGCTGACATCTTGGCATCACCACAATCCATCAACCGTTGCCTGCCGATGCAAGCCAAGCACCTGTAGTGTTCATCGCGGTTCCTTTAACCCTCGAAAGTCGAGGATCTCAATTATTTCTGTGGTGGCTGTGCTGAGATGGCCAGGGTTGTGTGTGGGCTCGTGGGATGGAAGGAGCTGGCGCTTATTCTCAGCCCGATCCAACATTTGAAGGCAGCGATGTCGTCAACGGCGCCGGGAGTCGGGAGCTGGAAGTCGGAGATCAGGGATTAGAATTATCCCTCGATACAAAGGATGGTCACCATCAATCTTGACCAAATGGCAGGCCTGAGCTATACTGATTAGACTCAGTAGCGGCACGATGAGAACATATGTGCAACTGAATCGCCGAGGGCGAATACGTTGGCCAGATCATACCTAGATAAAAAGTACAAAGAGATTAATATTGTATGTTGGCTGGTGGCAGTGACTAGTGGGATATGTAATCAGGGGGCGGATCTCTATCCCTTTGCTCCAAATGGTGTATTGGAAGAAGCACGAAGATCGAATGCGAGTCTCGGACTCTCCAAACAATGTGCCCCCCCGATAACTACCAGATTGAGTGGACTACTGATTTCATGAAGCTATACGGGACTGCTTACGCCTCAATCCCAAAGCAAGATTCAGTGGTGATCGACATGCTCCCGTGCCTGATTCAAGGCTGCAATAACGGTCCCTATTAGTCCCTCAGAATAGCAAGATCTACAAGGACTTTCTAGTATCGGATTCCTTCGACCGACTGTTGACCGTCGAATGTGTTGTAGCTATTCTAAATCCGACGATGAGAAATCATGCTCATGACGATGCTTCAAGCTACGCCATCATCCATAGTTCAATGGAACCCTGAGAATTTGAATGAAATGGTGGAGACAAATAGGGGGGCAGAATTTGTATATAAAGACCGAAGACAACAACTATCTACCTCAATCATAAACTCCATTCATTCCAACATCATCAAACAAAAGAGCAGTTAAACCAACAGCGACTCAATCCACCTCTCATAAAGGCCATTCCTCACTCCAGAAAGAAAATCCAAAATGCAGTTCTTCGCCTTCCCAATTCTCGCCATCCTCGCCACTGGCTCTCTCGCCATGCCCAACAGCCTTGAGGCCCGTAACCTGGACTCCGGCTCTCTCGAGGCCCGTGCCGACTGCGGCCAGATTTTGCCGGCCTGCAACGGCGGAAGCATCTCGGGCCAAACTTCGTGCCGCTGCGACGGCCAGAATGCACCTTGCGATGTCTGGAACTGCCCTGATGACAAAGTTGTAAGTCAACCCTGGAACCCCCCTCCTCTCACCGTCTCCGCCCCTTTTGATGCATCAAATAATGACATGCAACTTCTGTCTTGTCTCCTGATTGCGAATTAACCTGAAAGACACATACTGATTATCTATGCCCAATTCGCAGATGGTTTGTGGCCAGGCCTCAAGCGGGTGTGTGTGGATCTAAATGATTCGCACCCAGCTGGTGGTGCCTAGCAAGTCTTTGTGGCTAGGGGTGGATCCATACCTTGTACCTAGGTAGTGTGCAATATCGCGTTCGATCTCTGCTCACCGCTGCAAGATGGGGAGCAGTTTTTGTGTTTCAATTGTGGTTAGAAATACGTCGAACTGGTCCAAGACTTCTTGTTTCTTTTCTTTTCTCCTTACCAGTATTCGGTTAAGTGGGCAACATCCCAGCAAACTGCCAGCCGTGTTGTTCACATCGCCCTTTACTTTTACAGATAATAGACTCTCGTTTCCGTATTCAACAAATGATATCATGCGCCCCTAGTGTCTAAATTGCTACAGTCAATAGCCAGCGTATCCGATCACGGCAGCTGGGCTGGGGCAGCTGGCCACAGGCAAGAGTCTCTTTCAAGACAGGCGGGTTGTGCAGACTGTGACGGCTGGGCTTTATATACTGCTTTGCACAGAGGGGCCGACGTTGGATGATGCTACACGTGACAGCCCCGGGTGTAGCCCTGGAACAGCCCGGCACTGGAAGACCTAGGTAGTGCTTCTAGCCTCGAATAAGTAAGCGATCACTATCGGCTGTGGTTGCTAGGAACGTCTGCCCCTTGTATTGCGTGAGCGCCATACCAAGCTGCTCGGTTTGCAAGCTCACACGTCGGGGTTATAGAAGTGGATCAAGGCGTCGAGCTTTTCTGCTTGCAGACAGAGACTCCAAGTCGGGCAGACAGATCCGAGGGAACAGGTATGAGCGCAGTCGAAGTGCTTTGAATCAGGCAGACCATGGCTGTGTAATGAAGGAACACTGGACGGTTTGTTGCCCTTAGGTAGGTGAAATGTTGCGTGTTTCCTCCATAGCAGAAGCAGAGAAGGACACCCAGTCACTCAGAAAAAAAGGACGGCAGGTGAAGAAGTGCTAAGAGCCAACTCCGGGCCTTTGCGTACGTATATAATATAATACACGGGCATGCACGAGATGGGCTATCCTGATAATGTTGATCACTTACCAAGCTAAACGGAACTCGTGGATGCCAACTTAATCTGGCTCCGGTGGTCTCGAATACACTCCGTCAAGAAGCCACCGAAGCCATTAGCCAACAGCCCCATATGTTCTTGCGAGTGGCTGCCCGATGGAGAGGCCATGGATAGTCCGATTGTCCCGTCGCCATTCCGGATGACATCAAGCACAGGTGCTCGCGACGTGCTGCCGCCACCGGCGTTCTCCTCCTCGCAGTACCTCAGAGCAACCCTACTCCGAGCAGATGGGCCAACGAGCCCATCAATGGCATGCCGAGACATGCCAACGATGTGACTGGTCGCCGCCTCCAGCTCCTGCGCCGAGATCTTCACGAGCTCGCCAACCGTCGCCGTGTCCTGGCTGCCTTGTGGAGGCCCGCGTAGCCGTACAGGCACTGGTTCCGAGTCCCCGCCGCCGGTGATTACGTCGATGAGCGTGTCACCAGCCCGCGCGCCATCGCAGGCGAAGAGGTACGCCCACAACGCGCCGAGGATGAACTTGAACGGCGCATTGGGTGCCGTTCCCGAAGAGGTGATGCCTAGATCGTGCTTGACTACGCGTTGCATGCGCCTGACGTGGTTTGCCGAGATTGAGTAACAGGGCGTCTTACAAGACACTCCGGGAACGACCCCGTTGTGGTGCGAGATAGGCTCCGGCGTTGTGATGCCGAATGGATCTGCGGCGGGAATATCCTTCATATACTGTCGCCACCACGCGAGAAGCGCTTCGGTATCGGCCAGCCCGTCCACCTTGGCCCCAGTCCTGCCATTTATACCACCAGTTGTTCCATTCAGCCTAGCGCTGCTTCCATTGGCATATTCGGACTGGCTGCCGCCCGCTCCTTTGCTTCGTGTCACAACGCCATTGGGAGACGATTTGGCGTCGACGGTCACGACTACCTGAGCCGCAATGTAGGCAGCCAGATCCCTGATGGTCTTTCCTCCAAGCAGCTCAAAGAGCGGCAGGTCGACCCTGGTCTCGGTCTTGACCCATTTGCGGAGCTCAATGGCGACGATTGAGTCGAGCCCGTATATTGTGGGGGGGATTGCTGGGTCGATCAGTGACTGCTCCACTCCCATCACCGCCGATATCTTGTCCATGAACCGCTCGGTGATTAGCGTGCATCTATGTTCCAGATCTGCGGTTCCTGCGAGGATCTTAGACAAGCTTTGGGTGGCCGCGGCCCCCGCTGAAGATGAAGATGGCCCCATGTCCACATCGGCGCACAGTTTGCGGTACAGCGGCCTCTTCCTGGTCTCGGGATTCGAAGCTAGCCCGTCGATGCTGACTCCGGTGATGAGTCTCTTTCGATCGAGTCGCGTCTTGGCAGCTTCACCTTGAGCAGTTGCAGTGAAGCGTCGGTCGCTGAGAATAGCCTCCTCCACGAGCAGCATCAGTTCCTGAGTGTTGATGGTCTCGTCAAACTTCAACCCCAGGTCTGCCGCAACACCAACGCTGGACACGGCCGCGACGTTGATACTGGTGCCGACACAGCCCCCGGCTCGGCGCCAGTCCATGAGGCTGTCCAAGTAAGCGTTGGCGGCACTATAATTCGCCTGGCCTGGGTTCCCCACAATCGTGGAAATGGACGAGAAGCAAGTGAAGAAGTCCACCGGCTGGTGCTGGGTAGCCAGGTGCAGGTTCCAAGCGCCAGAGCACTTGACCCGGACAACCTTTTCCCACTGCTCATAGCTCATTCCCTGCAGCGAGACATCTGCAAGAACCATTGCTAGGTGGAATACTCCCGCAACTCGCCCCATCTTGGCAAAGGCCGCCTGGACCTCTTCCAGGTTGGCAACGTCGGTTCGGTGTATCTCGATCTCACAACCTCGTTCCTCCAGCCAGTCGATGGTTCGTCGTGCGCTCTCCCTCAGCTCGCCTGTGGCGCTGAGCGCAGACACGGTGAAGAAAGCTAATTTTCTGGCACCCTTAAAGTACATCCACTCTGCAAGCTTCAACCCAAGACCGCCCAGGCCACCTGCTATCAGGTACTTCTTGTCGGGGCTGAATAGCTTGGCCAATAGGTGGTAGCCTCTGGGCTTGAGCATGACATGGCCTTCTCCCGGCACCAGGATGACTTTCCCGATATGCTCGCCTCGTTGTATGAGCCGGAATGCCCTCTCCACGTCGGCGAAGGGAACCTCGAGCAGGCTGTCGGGAACTTGAATCTTCCCTGCGAAGACAAGCTCACAGGCCTCATCAATCAGCCTGTTGGCCAGCGTCTTATCCTGCTGAACCACGAGCACCATATCGATCGACGAGAAGCTGACATTGCGCCGGAAGACGTCCATGGGCAGACCGGCGTTCTCGTGGATGTCCCTCTTACCGATCTCCACAAACCGCCCGAACGGCGCGATGCACCGCCATGTCGCCTCGAGCAGCCGTCCCGAGAGGGAATTCAGCACCACGTCGACACCCCTACCGTCCGTCGCCGCCAAGACGCCCGCCCTGAAGGAATCGTCGCGCGAGGAGAATATCTGCTCGTCCAAAAGACCAAATCGCTCCTTCAGAAACGCCCGCTTGCCCTGCGAGCACGTCACAAAGATGCGGGCGCCTCGCGCCTGCGCGAGCTGGACGGCCATCTGGCCAACACCCCCAGCCGCCGAGTGGATGAGGATAGAGTCGCTGGCCTGCAGACGGGAGACGTAATGGAGCGCATACAGCGCCGTCATGGCGACGGTGAGAAAGCTCGCCGCCGCCGTGTCGCTGACCCCATCGGGGATCCTGCGGGCCAGCCAGGCGTCCGCGCGGGCCCGGTTCGCGATGCACTCGCCCGCCGCGACGACGATCCTGTCGCCGGGCCGGAAGTCCTTGGCGGCTTGGGACCCGACTGCGGTGACGATGCCAGCGCACTCCTCTCCAAAGTGGTAGTCTTGGATGAGACCGACCGCGATGGCGATGTCGCGGAAGTTCAGCGCTGACGCTAGCACTTTGAACTCGATCTGGCTGTCTCCCAGGGGCTCGTTGAGCATGTCCTCTGTCGGTGCAAAGTAGAGTGTGTCGAGGCGGCCTATGTGCCCGATCTCGAGGTTGACTGGCGTGTCATCAGGAAGCGGCTGCCGGCTGGGCTTGCTATCGTCCAGCTTGGAGTTGAGCTCATCGTCGACAGCCAGCCGGGGAGAGAGGGCGTCATCATCGCGGACTGCGATCTCCTCCTCGTCCAGGCTCTTGTCCAACGCCCGGAGAACCGCTGCTCCGGTACTCTCAGCCCATCTCTCCACATCATGGGCGTCGATATCTAGAGTTACAAGCCGCGAGAGGCGGTTCTCGTTCCGGGCGGTTCTCAGGAACCCTGCGAACTTGGCCATTTCGGGGTTTGCTGCGCCCAAGAAAGTGCCCTGAAGCACCCAAACCATGTTCTTTTCCTCTTCCAACGCCAGCTTCTGGAAATGGGCGAACCCTTGCGGTGAGGTCATGTCTGTGGACAGAGTGGCCAGCAAGATGATATTCTGATGCTCCTGGCCGGAAGGAAGCTCCTGGCCGAGCTGTACACAGGTCAAGCTCTGATTGGGATCCTTTGCTGCCAAATCTCGGATTTGTTGCAGGATTCGGGCCTCCGTGTCCGACGGGCTCCTGGATACGACCACGGAGAGCTGCTGTGGGACAGCTGGGACGATGTCGCCAAACTCGGTCAACTTCTCCCACCTCTGTTCGAAGTACAACCTGCGACCAAGCGAGCCCTGTTCCTCCTTCAAGAACGTGCTCTCCTGGTCCTGCATATGTATGCATAGCCTGCCCTGCTCGTCAGAGACCAACAGCTGAGAGATGACAGTCCTCAGACCCACGCGGTCTCCAAACGTCCGGATGGTGTACTTCTGCAGGTCGCTGGTGCCCGAATAGGAGCGGGCAAGCAGGTGGCCAGCCAGCTCCACAGACTTGTACGACCGCGGCACGCCCACGCCGTCCTCATCCGGCCACCACTCCCACCCGTCCGAAGAACCAGACCACGTGGAGTGCATGACTGCGTCTAGGAGCGCAAGCGGGACGAGGGTCGCCTCGAGCACGCCATCGACCCTGTAGATGCTGGGGTCGAACTCGAGATTGGCGACGGTGAAGCCCTCGCCGTCGTCCATGTCCCCCTTCAGCAGCCTGAACTCGTCACGATACTGCACTCCGCGCTTTTCGAGGCGCCGGTACAGGTCGGCGCAGCTAGGCCGGTTGGTAGACGCTTTCCTCAGCTCTTCAACGGAGGGGTAGCGCGGCAGCGAGCCATCCAGCTCGACTGAACTGGGTTCCCCGGCGACGACGGCGATCCAGCCGTGGCAGTGCTCAGAGTAGCGGCCGTCCACATCGAAGCTGCTGATGTGGAATTCGAGCCACTCGTCACTGAAGCCCTTGGCGGAAGTCGTCTCAGGCTGCATGCTCAGGATCATCTCCGTGCCAACTTCATTGTCGCGCAGCGTCATGGCGGACTTGATGTCGATGTCTTTGAACCGCACCCTCGAGACCATCTTGGCCACGTTGGTGGGATACCGCACTGCCGCCTCGACGGCCAGGGACAGGTACCCTGAGCCGGGGAACACCACCTCGCCTTCTATAGCGTGGCCGGCAAGCCAGGGGATCTCGGAAACGCGAATATAGTTGCGCCATAGCACGTGGTGCGGCGTGGAGTGCGGCACTGGGGTCCCGAGGAGCGTGTGGTTATACTTCCTGTGCTGGGTGTTGCGCATCGCACGGGTCGTCGGGGTCCAATAGTGGCGGTGATTCCAGGGGTATGCTGGGAGGTCTGTCAGCATATGGCCCGGGTGTTGCTGGTCCGCGTTAACCGCGACGAGGTCGATGGGATAGTTGGCCGCGAAAAGCTGGCCTGCTGTCTCGAGAAAACACTCGAAGGCGGGCCGGTTACGTGTGAGAGTGCCAAGGTATGCGATGTCGAGCTTCAGCTCTGATGCTACCTGCTCCGAGGGCCCCTTTAGCGCAGGATGAGGACCCATCTCCAACAGGATATCAACGGCCTGCTCCTCGTCATCATTCAGCAAGACGCCGGTGAGAGCATCCGCGAAGCGCACTGCGCCGACCATGTTTCGAACCCAGTAGGCAGCGTCCACGTCCCCGTCACGGAGAACTCTAGCCGTGACACTGGAAACCATGCGGATTTCCTGCTTCCTCGCCTCTGTCTTGTACAAGGCGCACTCGTTCAGGGCCCTCTCATATGCCGGTGCCAGAGCTTTCATATGGTGTGAGTGGAAGGCCTGCTGGACAACCAGTTTCCGCACAAACACACCGCGCTTGGAGAGATCCTCACGCAGCTCCTCGATAGCATCCAGGTCTCCGGAGACGGTCACGCTGGATGAGGAATTCACAGCTGCGACGCATAGACGGCCTTGGAAGTTTGATAATTCAGAAACGGTGTCTGCCTCGCTCAGGCCCACCGCGATCATACCGCCAGCGACCTGTCCGATGGAGCCTGTCTCTGGCGTACGCTGCTGGCCCATGTGGTAGCCACGGTAGTAGGCTACTACCATGGCTGCCTCGAGCGAGAGGATGTTGGCGCAGTAGGCAGCTGCAACTTCACCTGAGGAGTGCCCGCAGACGGCTTTAGGTGTTACTCCCCATGCTCGCAACACGTCCACCAGAGCAATCTGCAAGGCTGTGCAGATGGGCTGCGAGAGCCTTGTCTCGCTGAGGCGCGAGTCAGCAGGATCTTGTGGCTTCAGTAGTTCGTCCACTATGGACCAGTCTGGTCTATCCTGGACAGGCAAACTCTGAAGTACCGCATCACACCTATCCAGTGTGATCCGGAATGGGGGATATGATTCAATGAGCTGTCGGCCCATATCCCAGCTTTGCGCACCCTGGCCGGTGAATACAAAGCCAACCCGTGGAGTCGAATGCGACGAATGCGTTGCGGCCATTTTCCATTCTGCCGAAGCCCGAGGTTCCTCTAGCTCAGCGACGAGCTGGTCCTTTGCGGCCCCAATCGCAAAGGATCTTACTTTGTGCACCGTGCGATGTGCCGAGAGCGTGTAGGCAAGGTCGCGGACGTGTCTTGTGCCGTTGTCCTCTTTGGCGAGATAATCCCGAAGAGCGCTCCTCAGACGCTCGCCCGTTTCAGTTGCGTGCGATGTGATGGGAATCAGGAACGGGCGGTTCGGAGCAGGCATCACACCATTCGATTCTAAGCCTGGGGCGGACGCATCTGCCTCTTCATGGAAGCTCTCCAGCACCGTGTGAGCATTGGCGCCGCCGTATCCGAAGGAGTTCAGACTTGCCCGCCTGGGCTTTCCATCTGTTTCTGGCCAGCTCAGAGCTTCTGTCGGCACCTTCAGTCTCCATTCTTCGAACTTGATATCGGGGTTCGGCTTGTCGAAGTGCATCTGAGGTGGAATGCGGCCTTTCTCGATGGCTAGGACTGCCTTGATCATGCCTGCAAGTCCAGCAGCACCCTCGAGGTGCCCTACATTGCTCTTGATGCTGCCAATCACGAGGTCTTGCTTTCTGGTTCGCGTCCCAAATACGTGACCAACGGCTCTTGTCTCGTTTGGATCGCCGACCTTCGTCCCGGTGCCGTGACACTCGAAGAAATGGGTATCATCGGGGTCAAGGTTCGCAAGCTGGTAGGTCCGCCGTATCATCTCCTCTTGCGCCTCTGAGGAGGGCACCGTAATGCCCTTCTTGGTGCCGTCGTGGTTGGACCCGGTCGCGCGCACAACACACCGTATGCGGTTTCCATCACGTACTGCATCCGCCTGTCGCTTGATGACCACGGCGCAGATGCCTTCCCCGCGGACATAACCACTCCCGTCGGCGTCAAAAGACCTGCACCGCCCGTCTGACGAGAGAAACCCCATGTCCGAAAGAACGATGGCAGTCGTCGGGTCGAAGTAGAGAGCCGAGCCCAGCACGATGGCGTAGTCGGACTCCCCGGTGATGATGCTCTGGTGTGCGAGGTGAAAGGCCACCAGGCTGCTGGAGCAGGCGGTATCAACTACGATGCTCGGTCCTTTCAGGTTGAAAAAGTACGACACGCGGTTGGCCTGCATGGCGTCGCCTATCCCGGTGATGCTGTGCAAGGGGTAATATGCCTGGTCGCAAAGGAGAGTGCCATAGTCATTGCTGAGACTGCCCTGGAAGACGGCCGTCTGGGTGCCAGATATTTCATCGAGAGTGATACCTGCATCCTCGAGGGCTTCATATGCTACCTCGAGTAGCAAGCGCTGCTGTGGGTCTATGGACTCTGCTTCCTTTCCGGAAATGCCAAAGAAGCCCGCGTCAAATGCTGTGACGGGATGGTCAAGGAAGTAGGCGCGTTTTTGGTTTATCTATATCGACAACGCATCAGTCCAGTGCCACGGAATGGGGAGTGGCGCGGTAGGAGTCCGAATCCTCTAACAGACCGTGCCTTTGTTCGAGTGATTAGGGTGATACCACGTGTCGACGTTGAATCTATGTCGCTCATTCGGGACTTGGCGCTGGACGTCCTTCTTGTTGATGAGGTTCTCCCACAACTGGCTTGGACTATTTCCATCCGTGTTAGCAATATCTGCGAGTTTTCAGAAGCCTTCAAACATCATGCGCAGCCCGTGCCTCTGGGTTGTACTGACTTGTTTGCGCCAGGCACGCGGCACGCCATGCCGCATATCACAGTTTGCCGGTCCATATCTGCTATCCGCGATCTCTAAATCCGACAAGACACTCTGAAGGAACGCTGAATGTTGTTGGTGAGCAGAATATTGCGGGGTCTTGCCGCAGTTATAGATAGTCATTCTTGAGAGGCTGCATATCATCCCATAAGCTGCGGTCGTCTGTCCCTGGGAGCGCTTCCTGATACCCATTGATCGTCGTCCAAAACTTAAATGTTTTGCCGGTTTGCCTAGCCACCTGCAGCACGGGTGGAGAACGATTCTGACTCGCAATTGCTTGCTCAGCACACCGCAAAATGTGATAGTCCATGCTTGTGCTGCTAGGCCAAGTGTGATCAAGGGGGCCCAGTCTTACCAACAGGAAATATACAACGACCTCGGGAGATTTAGCGTTTGCGTTGCCTGCAGAAGTGTACAAGATCGCCAAAAGATTGGCCTTTCATGGCTTAGTATACCTGCTCCAGGTTCCCAAACATTGCGTCGTGTGAACTTCTCCGCTCAAAGACGCTTTTGCTAAGAAGTCGGGCAAAGGAGGACCCGGTGGGTGCGAGATTGCCAATACGTCAGGAAAGACATACAACGATTTAAGGTTTGGGATCCCGGTGGAGGTGTAACACAAAATCCAAAGACGCGGGGACTCAGGGGTTGGCTGGAGTATACAGGGCGGTACTGGAGACGTCTCCGCCCCCAGCCGATTCCCCGGGCACTGGATCAAGTTTGCCCAATGATAATAAAGGAGAGGGTCGGAACCCACTCAAAAGGCGATGGAGTCGGCGAGTTCTTAAGCCTTGGGGTCTCACGGCTCGCTTGAGAGGCAAACTCCCACGTTGCCAAGTCCGACCTCGACAAATCCTGAGGAACATGATCTCGGCAGAATCCACAGGCGACGGGCGCAGGCACCACCCCAGGGTCCTTTCGGTGGGCCTCCCACGAACTGGTTCCAAGTCTATGCTACGTGCCCTAGAGATGCTAGGCTATCGGAACGTCCACCATTTGGGCCAGATCTGGTGGAAGCCGCGGGAGTGGGCGTTCCTCGACCGTGCTGCAGATGCGACCTTCCCTAGCCTGTCCACCCACCGGCGCGATTTGGATCCGGTGGACTGGGACGAAATGTTTGGGGACAATGAAGCTATAACGGACGCGGCTGGTATTTTTGGCCCTCAGCTCATCGAGGCGTACCCGGATGCCAGGTGCATCATGGTGATACGGGACTTCGATGCATGGGCTCAAAGTGTCGACGAGACATTGCTTTCGTACTTGTTTAGCTGGTTTAAGTACCCTCCTTTGATTGCTTCCATCGCCTACGTTGCTCTATTCGGTCTCGCCTCCCGCAAATATTCAGGGCCTTGGAGCTAACTCATCCCAGACGGTTGGCTCAGCGCATATTTGATCGACCCTTTAGTCGGGGCATACTCGACGCGAGCCATGAGGAAGATGTTTATGGGTGCAATGCGTTGCCAAGAGAGAGATGTGAGGAAAAAAGAGACTCTACGCAGATACTATGACGAGCACCTCGCCACGGTCCAGATGATGGTTCCGCCCCATAGATTGTGTGTGATGAGACTCGGCGACGGCTGGGAGCCACTGGTAAGAGAACCCAACCAGCTCGCTTTGTATCCATGGTGGCGCACAATTTGACTAATGGTGCCGGTTAGTGTCGCTTCTTGGGTCAAGATATACCGGACCTGAGCTTCCCGCACGAAAATGAAACCAAGGATATGCACTTGGCCTGGCAGTATCTCAGATGGGGCATTCTCAGGGCGGTCGCTAGAAGATCCACTCCCTGGCTTCTTGGAATGTCTTTAGTCCTGGCTTCGATGAAGCTCCTATGAGCAGATCTATATAGACCACACCACATTGATCCTTGACATGTCTAATAACCATGGTTAATCTGGTCCGCTGTGAATTGCGTCAGACAACGGAACTTGCGGTATCCGTGGTGCTGTTCCTTCCCAGCGAAGATACTGTTGCAGTTGTAATCACCGTCGGGGAATACAATGCAGTTGCCATAGCTGTTTCCATCCACTGAAGTCCAGGTCAGTCCATGTCTCATCCGTAGCCAAACAGGAAGAGGGGATTATTGCTTACGTCCAACCATGGTCCTGCCCCGGTCCTTATAAAGTGCTACAATAGCAGATCATTAACTCAAGGTCCATTCCCGCCTGGCGCATTCGGTTCGAGCAGCAGGATACTTACTCCAGTGGTACACGGGGCCATCGACGAAACTGAAGTTCATCTCCAATTGATCGATGTTGTCTGCCGGGGGAGTGTAGCCACAGCCGCTTCCTTTGCACCGCACACCATTCTTGTAGCTGACATGTCCGCTGTCCCAGAACACGGGGGCATTCTGGACGTCGACGCAAGATCCAGGCTCAGCCTCAAAGATTTGCCAGCCCTGATGGAGTCATTAGCGACGTTCTGCAGGACACATGCATCCGGGATTGGCAAAACGAGGGAGAACTGATCGGTCGTACCCTGGTATGGGACTTGAAGATGGCATCGTACACATCTACCATGTAGACATCGAAATTAGCCGCAACTGGGTGCAGCAAGGCCATATAGGCGGTAACAGAAAGGACAGAAAACCTCATTTTAATAGTGGAGAAAGCGTTGAAGGATAGTTGCAACCGCTTGAGAAGGTTGGACTGCCATCTTTTCGGATACCCACGGCAAAATAGGTGCTTTTATACTGCCGTCTTCACCTGCAACGCTCGCAGTCCAGATGGCAAAGTATCATTGTGGGATGCTGAGCCAATTGACCATCGCTTGAGACAATACTGTTGCCTAGGCGCTAGTCAGGCTTTAAACCAGATACCCACAACGTGAAGGATTTCGGGGAGGAACTACCAAGCTTTTAAGTGTCAGCAAACCTGCGGTAAACTGTGAGGCTATCATGAATCAGGCTAGGTTGCGCATCTTGAAAAAGGCTTGGAAAAGCTTAGACATGTCAGCGGTTACAATGTTCTAGGCCCGGACTCAATTTCATCTAGACAATTGCGAGCACTAGGTATGTGGGCCCGAGACTGTCTATACCCACAACCAGAGATTAGACGACTATTCACCTCCCTAATTCGGCTGCCAGGATTGTTATGGGATCTTCAAGGATGTTAGTACGGTGTTTGCTAGTTATTTCTCCGTCGCAGAACGTTCCGATGAAGGAAGAGGCGCCATTCTTTATCCTAAAAGGGGAAATCCCGCCATGGCGCACGAGGTCTTCAACACTGGATCTCGAGCCTTCACCCACTTGACCACCGAGGACTTTTACCAATGGTAGCAGGAAAGGAGGGTCCTCTCCATCCTCTGCCTGTTCCCAGGGCCACATCACAGGAGGTAGCTCGAACGCCTCCGGGTTGAAATGTTCGTTGAGACGTTCCATGTCCTTTTTACTCTGCGATGGCGTCTGAGCGTTCGAACCAGGTATCCTGACTGTCGCAATTCTGGGGCGTGCGGTGTTAACGACATCCGGCATGTTCTTGCCGGGTTTTGCTGCTGTGCCATGATGTAGTTCTCTCTTGGTGGAGTATCCTCCGAATGTGGAATCACCCGGAATGGCAAGGTTTTTGGGAAGAGAGCGAGGATTCGCAGGGCAAAAATCGGGGGGTACAGGGCAACAAGTACCCACCCCCGGTGCGCCAACGTTTTTTTGCACCACCCATTCGCCATACAAAACAATAATACACAGTCATTGATTACACATATATATTGCTGCATAAATGCTACTATCGTTGCTTCTGCTTGCCCCTATCGTTGCTTCTGCCCTGGTATTTTGCTACTTCTTTCCTCATCTGGGGCATTCCTTAACCGATCCGAGCACCTGAATCTCCTCCTGGGTCTCCTTCTCGTCGCTAATGAGGTTATCTACAGTTAGATCTACCCGTGGTAGCTGGTTGACTGTCTCACGAGCCCTCATACGGCGCTTCTTGGCTGTTGGCTCGGGTGTTGCGGTCGTTGCTGCTGGCGAGGCTGGCGAGGCTGTAGCTGCTGAATGTCGCTTCAGAAGCTGATGAGTGGCTGGCTTCGTGAGCCCTGCCTCTAACTGCTTGTTCCATCGGACTACTTCTCGCTGGTTCTTCCTGCTATAGGAGTCCTCTTGATTAAGGGACTGGAGGGTCTCATCATTCTACTTGAATGCTAAGTTAACTTATTGTATGGAAGCCGTAGTCGCCCTCGTTTTATTGCCTGCCCTACTACCTAGACTGGTAGTTATTGAGGTTGTCTTCTTGCCCAGTATGGCTTGCCCACGGCTGGTAAGAATTCCTTCTTTTTGTGCGCCAAATGTACTCTTATTATGAGGCCGTCCCTTTGTAGTAGTAACCTTCTTGGGCGAGTGGACTAGAAGGAGAGGGTTTCCGATTGAGAGGTTGCAATCTAGCCAATAAGACTTATAGATATCCTCCTTCTTGAGTAGGTATTCGGCTTCCTTGTGATTAGTAATTTGGCTTGCGTAGGGCAAGCTATATTGGGTGTAGATGGGGCAAGTGCAAGTTGTAGGCAAGTAGTTGCCCTATGGAATCTTCCCCTGAAGTATATGGAGAGCGGAAATTCTCTCTATTACAAGTAGGTTAAGGGCAGCCCATAAGACTTAAAGTGGAAGCTTGCCTAGCTACTTCTGCTTGTTGAACTTCTCTAGCGAGTATGACTTCTGATGGGCTTCCTTAAGGTATAGGGCATAAGAATTATTGCTAATTATCTTATTAGCAGCCTTGATTAGGTATAGAATGTTTTCTATTCTGTGGCCGAGATAGACCTTGAGCTTTTGGTGTGTGGCCTTTGTGGAGGAGGTTGCATGTAAGCTGAAGTTGAGAGTCTTGTAGGTCTTGTGGGCAGCCTATTTGGTGATGATCTTCTCTTCCTTGTTGATGTACTAGGTCTGAAGATAGTTGATGATTGCTGTCTGGTCTGAAAACTTCTCTTGAAGGCGCTGCCAAGCTGTATTGTAGATCGTATGATTAGTTGAGAACTCTATGATCTTTAGTAGGTTGAATAGGGCCTGGCGAGTATAGGGGATATCCTTTAGATTAGGGACCCTTATGGGTATTATGGCCTTATTTCTCCCGGGCTTATTAAGCGACTCCTTATCCTCTTCCTTGTTAGCTTTATCTTTTAATTTATCCTCCTCTCCTCTTATTGCCTATAGCTTCTTCTACTTCTTCTTAATATTTAGGGTAATATTCGCGTTAATATGGAAGATATATAGTTAATAGCATGCTTGGGGGAATTTATGATTTAGGGCATTGATTAGAGCAGTATTATAGTTGGTTATAAAGACCATCAGGTTATTAGCTTAGCAGTAGCAAAGGAGGTTATAAACTTGTTTAAGAAGCTACCAGAAGTTTGATTCCTTCTCACCATTAATAATGACTTAAAATAGGGGCAAATTCTTCCTCATATGGGTTATATAAGTGCCTTGGAAGTATGGCATCTTCTTATTATTTGTTGTATATATATAATTGAGTGAGAGGTACTATATAAAGTGATTCTCTTGGATTTAGTTAATCTGCTCGTTTATACACCAGAAGATGCCCGTAATATTATTATTGCTATCAGTAGAATAGCAGTATTAGTATCCCTTTTCTTCAAGCAGGTCTAATAATACCTAGGTTAGAATATAGATACTAGACTTCTCCTTCTACTAGGCCTTAAGCCAGTCCTTCATTATATTCAGTCCAATTAAAATGCCTGGGAATTACTAGCGGAGTGCTTATTTAAGCTTCTTCAGCTTAGCAAATGAGGGATTCTAGGCAGTCTTAGTAAGGAATTCACGCTATAAGTCTATTAGCTTCGCCCAGCCATGCTGGGCTTCCCCAACTTCTTAAGGACCATAAGATTGATGCTTTAGGTTATTGATATGGAGGACCCATTTCCCAGTAGTCTTCTTAGTATAGTGGGCAAGCGCTGACCAGCTGCAGTTGACCTTAATCAAGGAGGAAGAATTTGTTATTACAGCGCTAGGGCGCTTAGTGCCACGGGAATACTACAAACGCATATAGTTAGCCTTAGAATCCTCCTTAGCCATCATATACCCAGCTTGCTTTATAACCTCATTTAAATCAGCCTTGAGTTCCTTATAAGTATTATATCCATTATAAAAAAGTTTTAGGTAGTTAGGAGATTAGAAAAGTGCTAGAAGTTAGTTGTTTATGGCGGTAATGTTGTTGTTCCAGTTGCAGTAGTCTGCCTGTCATTCTACCTTAAGGTAGGTATAATTAGGCACTAGTGCTATCACTACAATACTAGAAAATTCAATTCTAACTAATAATAATATATTTCTGGTAGCAAGATAATTAATTATAAGAAGAATTTAGTCCATATTACACGTGGTAGGTAGTTGGCAAGGGAGTGTTGTTTAGTGGCAGAAGGAGGATTAGCAGGTCTGCAGGTTGGGGGCACAAAAAGCACTTGGTGTGGGTAGTGCGTGTGTAAGGTGATGTTGAATGGGGCGCTCTGATTGGTCGGTGGGTACTTGTTGCCCTGTACCCCCCGATTTTTGCCCTGCGAATCCTCGCTCTCTTTGGGAAAGTAACATTTACATATGGCCTGCAAGGCATGCCGAACAGGTTCTTCGCTGTGGTAGTCAACTTCGAGAAAGTCAACATGCTCGACGCAGCCTGCTGCAGCTAAGTCGGTCCAGTAAGTCAACCACCCGTTTCACGCACCACACCCTTTACATACACCCTACTTTTTAACCTCCCCTAGAAGCACCCTCAACTTGAACACTTAATTACTTAACAACTAATAAAGCTAACGTGGGTGGCCCACATTCGCCCCCCCCCTGTTCCGGCCCCCCTTCCTTATCAATAATGCCACTATCCCAAACTTCAATTGCCCGCCACAACGATAACTGATCCCTCTCTTGTTGGTGTTGAGGAATCATTAGATATATTGCTATCAGACGATACCTCGCCGGCCTCAATTTTAGCCTTCTAAATAGGCTCAATATTAGCAAAAGCCGCATTTAGGTTAATTATATGTAATGATCAGAGGGTTTTCCAAGCGTGTTTAGACCTAAAAGATCAAGGGTTTATATTCAGAATACGTTATTAGGCAGTAGTTGAGCAATATTGTTGACTAACAATAATCACTAGCTATAAGGCTATCCAATGCTGGGATTAAATACTTAGATTAACGACTAAAGAGTCTGTTCTATGAAAACTATCTACTATAGTAATAACCATATCCATATATATATTCCAACTCTTTAGTAGCTTGCAGGCTCGCATACTGAGCCATCAAGCCATTGCATAAGGCTCGATACTTCATCCTTCAAGCGGGCTCGCATAGCTTGCAATCAAGCGTTACGAGCTAGACCCTAACCCTGATAAGGTAGCGTTATTAATTAGATCAGGCAGAACGACCTTTTCGGGAGCCATTCCTCATCCTACAGGGTTATCTTCTGCAGTAGTCAGCCGCTAATGCATACTAGCTTATAACACTATCTCCCTCCTTACTTCTTTTATCCTTAAAAGTGCTTTATAAGTTATTTTCATTTATTAGTGCCTCTATTTATGCCTTCTTAATCCGTTATATTATCCGGAGTTAAGGATTCCTGGGTTTCTAAATTATCTTGTTATTCCAGGAAGATTAAGTAATATAATTCCTTATTATTTATCATTCTATAAAATGCTATTACTATGCAACCTTATTCTTCTTGTAAGGTGCAGGGCATTAAGAGCTGTAAGGTCTTAGAGAAGGCTTTTAGTTGTTATACCAAGTGCATTCAGTAGTAGTGGTTAAAGTGCGATATCCTAGAACTAAATAACTCTAAGGACCTCTTATATATCTTAGCTTAGCACTAAAAACTAGAGGATAAGATTAAAGAGTTGGAGGAAAAGCTCCTTCATTTGCATAAGTAGAAGCATATATAGTATAAGAGGATGTCTTAAGTTATTTATTGTGATTTATTAAATTTGAATGAGTTAGATTATATGAAAAAGGAGGAAGCTAATGCTAAGCAGAGGCAGGTTACTAAGCAGTCCACTAAGATGGTTTACCAAAGTTCTAAGAAAGAGGCTGGTAGGATAGTAGCGCAGGAGGCATAGTTGCATTCTGAGGGTGAAGTAGGAGTTTTTAATTGGAGTTCCTTAATGGATAATGATACTAATTGGTCTGAATTTGTGGGTACTAGTAATAAGGGTAGTGAAGGAAATGCGCCTATAGGTGGCTTATCTTAGTGCCTGATTCTTATTATTAGGAATGGAACTTATTTGATTATTTATTTAACTAGTCCCAGTTCCTAGCTATTTTTAGTCTATTAGTTATGCTATATTATTTTGATCTTATTTTCCTGTAACTAATATTTACTAGGGTATAGGGTGTGGATACTGGTGTTTATTTAGATGGGTTTTAGGCGTGATTAGTATTTAGGTTATTAGTGGGATAGGGTAACTGGTATTAGTATGCTTTTCTGAGGGGTTAACTGGTTGCTAGCTTCTAATTATTCCCATTATGATTAGTCTCTTATTAGTTATTTCCCTTATTTTAGCCATAAAGGCTGGGGTTTATTATATAGTTTTATTATAATATTGGTTTATTATAGTTCATTATATATAGGGTTTCTAGGCTATATTCCTGGTTTCCAGGACTATTTTATAGTGATCCATATATAGTACTTTTTAAGTTTGTTGTAATAATGGGTTAGGTTTTAGGCTGGTTCCTATATATTTTCGCTAGAGTTATAGCCTTTCCACTTAATAAAGTATTCCATTATCTCTTAGTGTTGCCTTAAGTCTATAATATCCTTTACTTTATATTCCTCATTATATTCATTAAGTATTTTAATCTGCATTTTAAGTTCTGCATTCTTACGTGCTGGTTCCAAGAGTAAGATATCAAAGATTAGGTATTATTTTATTTCTTTAGGTAGCAAGAGTTTATAATTAGTATCTGTTAAACGGAACCGCTCAGTAGGGCGTTGGCACTTCGTGCAAGGAGTTACCCTAGACTTCTTGCAAGGAGTTACCCTAGACTTGCGAGTCAGGCGATTTTCGCTAAGTACGCCCAGTGCGTGCGTGACGCAAGATGAGTTTGGTGGCCGTGAGTCGATTATTTTGGCCTGCATTTGCACCTTAATTCAGACCTCTGCATTACCCTTATTTCTTACCCAAAAAGTATATAACTTAGTGCATTGGATAGCTTGATTTCTGAAGTTTATATGTACTTAATTTGGGCATTGCTAGGGCTATGGTTGGCTGGTTGCTGGAACCAAAAGGTGTAGCGATTCGCATGCAAATTTGCACCAAAGCCTACCGCAGCGTGCCCAGGGGAGACAACTCGGAGTATAAAGAGGGCTTACAAGCCAACTAATTCATACAGAAGTTGTCCAGATCATTGTCAATTGTCCGAAGTCGCCTCAGAGCACCATACT
The DNA here is from genome assembly GCA_002270565.1 of Stenocarpella maydis. NCBI lineage: Eukaryota > Fungi > Ascomycota > Sordariomycetes > Diaporthales > Diaporthaceae > Stenocarpella > Stenocarpella maydis. The sequence goes on along the minus strand of NQMI01000021.1, from coordinate 69,067 downwards.
GCGACCCCTGTCCCGAAACAACACACGCTGAACTTGAAGCATTCTATAGCACGCAAATATCAGAAAGGTTATACCCGCTCTAGCACATCAGCGCCGAACAACATTGAATTAGGCCTTAACAACCTACCTACTGTAACCGCACAGCGCTATTTGCACGATAGGAACCAGCCAAAAAAAAACAATCGCGGTGGGCTGTCAACGCCAGAAACAAACTGCAAGAAAGAGCCAAAAGTCCGGCTGGTGATTAACCACGACCCTAAACGCAAAACATTGTGCCACAGACACCATTTCTCACAATTGCAACTCCAACGCTAGCATTTAGTACAAGGGAAATCCCACCTTGGAGACCGTGAACGCAGAGGTCCTGCCAGGTTCACCGGAAGGCCACTGAAGAATATACGACTATACATTGGTTCTACGAACACACTTTAGCAATATTCTGTCCCTTATATACCCATTCTCTAGGTGTATTTAGCTGTCCACAGCCAAGAGCTTCTAGTGCCTGCAGAGGGACTACCCTAATCCGGGGTAATATTCTCCTATCAGAGCGCCATCTACCAAAATCAGCAGATAACCAAACACCCGTTTAGAGTTTGTATAAGAGCTATTAGCCCAGCAGGTAGCCACTAGCAATAACCTTCAAGGTACGCTAGGAGAATTAGCTACTGCTATTCAGGGCATATCGGCCCTAGTAGCCCAACAGGCGCCCCAGCCTGCGACTCCGGCGCCTCCAGCGCCTCAAGTGCCCAGACCCGCCCCTTGACCATGAGAATAAGCCTCTATAGGCGCCTACGCCCTGATTAGAGCCATGGGCCCTGGAAGGCCAGCCAGACCCACTGGATACGTTCGCATTAGTAAGGAGGCTCTCTAAAGGTTTATACTCCGAGAGCGCTACGCCCAAAGGCCTGAAATTCAACTAGTGGGGAAGCCACTTCGGCCGAATACTACGGCTATAGGGTACAGCTCATCTCTCGCAACCTCTGTAGCTAATACCCTAAGGGATCAGTGATCAGGACATTCTCCTAACTCTACACGAGAACCATCTCAAGCCACAGCCTCTATCCTGACTCAGCCCCCGCACCAAGCTTATAAGCGACTAAAGGACCAGTATTCTCATTCTATGGGTTTACAGAGAGATTCCCTATATAGGGAATTTCACTCCCTAAAATATGCTTCTGTTACAAACCTAGCGGAATTTAAAGCTCGGTTTAATAGCCTAAACTCTAGGCTACACCTTGCCTGGGCCCCAAATAAACACTGACTAAATTAATCAGCTACCTAGCTCCTTGGAAGACAATTTTCCACAGTAAAGGGCAGAGCGGCTCAGGAAACTAAATCCCGCACGCTAAACTACGGCCAAGCCTATTGAACTTAGCTAAATCATAGTTCGCTTAGGCGGAATACAAAGAACCAGACAATCCGTCCCCTTTCAGCACCTATAGCGGTTGTGCAAGGGGAAAATAGCAAACCTCCTTTAGGCCCTTAGGGCCTAAAAATCAGTCTTCAGGCCCCAAAAGGCCTAAAAAGACCGGAAACAGAGGGCAGAACCCTAAAAACTGAGAAATAACCAAGGGATCGCAGGTCATATGGGTAAGCAAAAAATCCCATCCAACAGCTTACGCCTATGGAAGCCCCCTAAAATTACGGGACGACCCTGTGCTTTAGCTATGCAGCCATAAGGAGAACGAATTGCTAAAGACTATCTTTAGGTAGAGCTGCTGACAGACGACTCGTCTATCGCCTAAAAAGCCCTGAAAGCTCTGCTATAGGGGTTCATGATTAAGAGGGCCCCCTAAGAAGGGCCTTAAGCCTTCTAGGCAAGCCTACTGCCCTTGCTATTAGATACTGTTCTATATCAAATTATATATGTAAAAAAAGCATTCTTATTATATTTAGTGAAATTGGCGATTTTGTACCTGCAAATAGTGGGGGTACGGGTATACCCTCAGGACAGGCATGCTTCAGGTAATTAGCTCTAAAAGCCCAGCTAAGACTAAGCGTCTAGTTCTAAAAGAGGCACTATATATGTGCCTTTAATGATAGTCGTACTTAGTGGCCTTCGCCACTATAGTTCTGGGGGTTACCTCTTAAAGAATACCCTATATAGGGCGGATGAGCAACCGATTTGTCACCTAACCCTAAAACGGGATTTTTTTATCCCTTAAGGGGAAATATGCCCAGAGACCTTATACTATCAGCAATCATAAAATACCTCATACCATAGGTAGTATATACAACCGGCCTTGAGATATATGCCTGCCCCCTTTTGATACGGAAAGCACTAGACTGAGAACTCCCTACCCCTAAGAGCCTATCTTTAAGGAATTAGGGCCTTCTAGTCCCGCTATAGGCCTATTGCCCAGAACCCAGGCCCAGCCATGGCGCCCAATTCTGAGTACTAGGCGTCCTCATAATGGGTCCCTCTGCAACCCCCTTCTACAGGCTTCCCGCGGTAAGACCCGCCATAGACAATACGCGGGGACGGCGTATAGATGGACCTAGAAGATGCTCCTTTGGAAGGCCATCTCCCTAAGCAAGCCAAACGCCTGCACAGCCCACGAGAACTTCTTAAATACCCCTAAGCACTCCAACTAGCCTTATCTTCTAGCTTAAAGAGGCAAATTAATGCTTATTTCAAAGAAGAAGCTAAAAATAGCCTAGGGTTGGCCTAAATTTTAATTTAACTTAAAAGGAGATTCCTTCTAGCTAAGCCGTAAATAGGCTACGTTTTGCCTCAATTACACACCATTGATGATCCGCAGGGGTATAACCGCTATAGACAGGGGATACCCTTCTACAACGCCTATGCAGCCATAACAAGGCCTAATTGGGCTACTAATTAAAAAGAAAATCAGTTGAGGTAGGCCCTTTTTTCCCGCTTAAAAATCGACGATGGGGACTACATGATGGATAATTTAAGCTTTCTTTAGTCTTAAAGCCCTATTGTTTGGGGGGGGCCCCCCCCCCCCCCCCGTACTAGGGGGCGCTTCCATTTGAGGGGAAGGAGATAAGGCCAGCTATCAGCCCTGCTACATTCATAAGCGGCATACCCTTTCACCAGGTAGCGCCGATATTCCCAGAAGTAAAAACGTTTATAGAACGCTCCATCGATAAATTCTAGACCGCCTTAAGCACTAGATTTGCTTCACCCCGGGCTATATCTATGGTGGTTTATTATACCTGCTGTAAATAATGAGTAACTAAGCGGCCTAACAAATAGAGACTTCAAGCCTACAAGAGTATACGATGGCTGGCACCTCTAGAAACCCACTAAACCCACTTGCTAAAGGGCGGTAAGGTTATCAAAGGCTGAGCATAAGGTCCTCCGCCTAAAGAAAAAGCCATTAAAGGGCTATACTAGCCCTAAGACTGAGATGGGCCATCTGCGTAATTTAGGGAAAACAAATATACTAGCGTATATACACCAAACGCATCTATTCGTCTCAAAGACCCCTCTATCTTAAATTATGAGGAATTACAGCATATACGAAATTACTCGTAGCGATTTGGCAGAAGTATAGAGGTCCCCTAAGCCCCCTCTAGAACGCGGATATAGACCCTATATACTGCCGAACCTCTTGTCTCAAATAACCCCTGGAGGGCCTCCCTCAGGCCCTATAGTACCCGCTGGGTCTCAAATAGACCCCTCAGAAGAGCCTCTCAGGCTACCTGAATTCTGCAGAAGGGACGCACATGTGATCTGGGAAGAAGATATAGGGGGCCCCCTAAATTACGGCCTACAAATCCGCTACGAGGGTAATAGGGGCTAAACTCACTAAGAAATGGACCTATATATGCCAAAGAATTCGTTTATATTTTTTAAAAGAGCCGCTAAATACGTGTGTACTATAACTGGGCAGCCCCCCAACCTGGAATAGGTGCCTAAAAAAAGCCCGAATAGGCTAAAATGATAGGCATCTATAGCGAATTTTGAGTAATTAATTTCAAGACCCTTCAATTTTGCCATTAAATCAGCCTTCCAAAGTAAACCTATAACCATGATTAGTTATGGAGAAAAAGGAAGAGAATAATAGGGTCTTTAAATTTAAAGCCTGATTAATAGTTAAAGGGTTCCAACAGAAGAAAGGTATAGATTTTACCGAGACCTCCGCCTCAACCTCTAGCCCCCCTACCTGGAGGGTACTAATAGCACTAGCTGCTATTCAGATGTGTATAAGAAAAAGACTTTACGGGATAAGACTTAGTAACCCAGATGTGTATAAGAGACAGGTCTTTATGGAGCTTCAAGAGGGGTTCAAAGAATTGGCTTGGCCAAACAGTAGCTGAAATCACGGCTATTAGCAGGGCCTGCTTATAACCCCGCGCTCAGCAGATAATTCGCTAAAAAAGCCCTATATATGGCCCTTAAACAGCCCTAGGGAGTGGCAATAGATAGTTATTGACCTCTTGAAAGGTTTAGGCTTCAAACAGCTACTCTCAGACTCCGCCATCTTCTACAGCAAGGCATCAGGCCTATTTATAATGTCCCCACGTGACGACTGCTAATAATCAGGGCCTGGAATCAAAATTCCAGGCCCTAAACCGCAACCATAAGTGTATGCATAAGAAGACATAGGCTGGTAAGCTTTTTCTAGGTGTAATCAATACGAGGGAGCCCCTAATGAAACCTACGCTCTCTTAACTAGTATATTGAGGATGCTATTAGAACCTTTAACTTATAGGGTTCTAGGCCTATTTAGATGTTCCCTCCTCACCAACCTTAGTCCCAACTTAGGCCCCTATGAAGCTTTATAGCCGGACTGAATCCGATATAACGCTTCAGGCTAGAGGTGACACCGCTATTTATTTAGTTACCCAAACTAGGCCTTATATTAGCTTCCCGGTCCAGTGGATAGCTAGAGCCTTCCAAGTATTTAAATCTTAGCATTTAGTAGCTATATAAAACCTATTTAGGTACCTAAACAGCCATCGACACCTTGCTATTAGGTATTCTGTTAGGGGTCTTAAAGACTCCCTATAAAGCGTTCTCTCCTAGAGCCTATAGCCTATTCTGATAGCGACTATGCCGGGGATAAGGCCTCCTCTAAATTAACATATAGGTATATATTTACCCCAGGAAGAGGCCCCATTCCTGAAAGCAAAGCGAAGAAGCACATAGCGTTATAATGCTAGAGCCCTGATTATAGGCTAAAGAGCTTACTAGGAAATCCATACTTTAAGGCTCTATATAGAACGAATAGCCTATCCAGCTAAACATACTTTTGATAATACGGGCGTATCTCCCCACTGCAAGGACCCTTTTACCCATAAGACTAACAAATCTTGATCTAGTTAAACCTACGTGGCTGAAGTTCAGAAATGGACCCATTTGAAGTTTAAATACCTTGAGATTAGTAAAATGGTAGCAGACTGGCTTATAAAAGCCCTTCCAGCACCAAATTTCAGGAAATTTCTAGCCTACTAAGACCTGCAAAAGTTAATGATTAGAGAGGGCTAATATGGCCCCTTCTAGCCACTATTTTCTTTAGTAGCATAGATTTTCTCAAGGGGCTTTTTCTTACTTTAATTTCCCTCTCACGGTTCCATTTTAAGAGTAAGGGTTAAATGCTATAGGCCTATTAGGCCTATATTTTTAACAGAAGGGGTGTTAAACGAAACCGCTCAGTAGGCGGTTACACTTCGTCAAGGATTCTACACCTAACTATCTTCAAGAGTTACCCTAGACTTGCGAGTCAGGCGATTTTCGCTAAGTACGCCCAGTGCGTGCGTGACGCAAGATGAGTTTGGTGGCCGTGAGTCGATTATTTTGGCCTGCATTTGCACCTTAATTCAGACCTCTGCATTACCCTTATTTCTTACCCAAAAAGTATATAACTTAGTGCATTGGATAGCTTGATTTCTGAAGTTTATATGTACTTAATTTGGGTATTGCTAGGGCTATGGTTGGCTGGTTGCTTGGAACCAAAGATGGTGTGTTGGAAGGGCGAATTTTCCGGCATTTGCAAATTTGCACCAGAGCCTACCGCAGCGTGCCCGCGGGTGAGACGACGTCGGAGGGTATATAAGGAGGGCTTACAGAAGCCCAACTTAATTCAATACAAAGTTGTCCAGACCATTGTCAATCGTCCGAATTCGCCTCAGAGCACCATACTGCGACCCTGCCGAAACACACACACGCTGAACTGAATGCTATTCTATAGCACAAATTCATCAGAAAGGTCTATCTCCTTTACCAAAACATTAAAACTAAGCAACCTAGTGAAAAGCTTAACCATAAGAAAATCAGCCCTTCTAAAATTTTAAGAAAAGTTTTAGATATTAACTACAAACTCTTACCACCTAAGGGAATAAAATAGCATCCAGTCTCTTATATTTCACTCTTAGAACTAGCACCCAAGAATGTAAAACTTAAAATATAGATTAAAACACTTAACAAATATAACAAAAAATACAAAGTAGAAAACATTATAAACTTAAGGCAGCACTAAGAAATAACGGAATACCTTATTAAGTAGAAAGGCTATAACTTTAGCAAGAATACATAAGAACTGGCCCAAAATTTAACCTACTATTATAACAAACTTAAAAGATACTATATGCAAACTACTACAGAACAGTCCCAGAAGCTAGGAATGCAGCCTAAAGACCCTATATACAACAAACTATAACGAACCAACGTTACAATAAAACCACACAATGAACCCCAGACTTTATAGCTGAAATAGGGAAAACAACTAATAAGAGACTAATTACAAGAGAGATAGCCCAAAAGCCAGCAACCAGCCAACCCCTCAAAAGACACACCAATACCAGTCGCCCTATCCAACTAATAACCCAAATACTAGTCACATCCAAAAACCCATCTAAACAAATACCAGTATCCGCACCCCACACCCCAGCGAATACTAGTCACAGAAAAACAAGACCAGAATAATATAGCACAACTAGTAAACCAAGAATAGCTAGGAACTAGGACCAGTTAAGCAATAATCAAATAAGTTCCATTCCTAGTAATAAAATCAGGCACTAAAACGAGCCACCTACAGGCACATTTCCTTTACCACCCTTACTACTAGTACCCACAAATTCAGACCAATTAATACTATCACCCATTAGGGAACTCCAGTTAAAAACTCCTACTTTACCCTCAGAATGCAATTATGCCTCCTGTGCTACTATCCTACTAGCCTCCTTAGTAGAACCTTAGTGGATAACCTTAGCGGACTATATAGCAATCTGCCTCTACTCTACTTCAGCCTCCTCCTTCTCCACCCGCTCTAACTCCTCTATATTATTAATGCCCTAATAAACCGCACGCATTATCTTTTCATATTATAACTGCTTCTACTTATAAAGGCGCAAAATTCTTACGTTTAGCCGTTAAGCCTCCTCCTCTATAGCCTCTAGCTCTTCCTCCAGTCAACAGTATATCAAGGTAACCTTATTCAACTAATTAGGAGTGAGACCTTAGATATTACAGTTAGATAGATTAAGGTAAACATAGGTCCAACAGCAAATAGATTCTGAATTTACAACCTTGCAGTCCTTAGCTAGGTCATACTCCTCATAATAAGAATAAGGCATGGGAATAATACTACCCTTTAAGGCAATAATAAAAAGAAGGGCAGCCTTATGCTTGGTAACAGAAAAGGACTTTGCGGGATAAGACTTAGTAACCCTACCTAATATAATGAATTAGAAAGGAGTGAATAAGAACGTGGATAAGCAAAAATAACTTACAGAACACTTTAAGGATAAAAGAAGCAAGAAGGGAGATAGTGTTATGGACCAATACACATTAGCGGCTGACTACTGCAGAAGACAACCCCGTAGGTCAGGAAGTGGCCCCTAAAAGGAGCGCCCCGCCTAATCTAATCAATAATGCTACCTTATTAGGGTTAGGGTTAGGGACCCACTATAATCAATGAGATCATTATTGATTTCATTAAGTAATATTCAATTAATAGAATCACCATTAATACTATTAATAATAAATAAAGAGTTAGAATATATAAGAATATAGTTATCACTATATTGGGTAGCTTTTATAGAATAGACTCTTCAGTCGTTAATCTAAGTATTTAATCCCAATGTTGAATAGCCTTACAGCTAGTGATTATTGTTAAGTTAATAATATTGCTTAATAATCGCCTAATAATGTATTCCGAATATAAACCCTTGATCTTTCAGGATTAATGTACTCGGAAACCCCTTTGATTATTACATGCTCATTATCTTATTCTTTATCCTCATTATAATTACCATCCTGTCCATTATCATTACTTTACCCTATAGTATATGACCGGGAGGGGCGTTAAGGCCCTAATAATATAGCACAATAATAGAGTATATTACATATTTCATTAGCAGTAGCTGGGGCCATTAGCTTAATAAAGTAGAACTCAGGTATACCACATATAGCACGGATAAGGTTATTACATAGTGGTTTGTCTCCTAGTGCTTCTTTATAGCTAAGTATTCAGGAGTATTGCTTCATGTTTTTAATTAAGATTTCCACTATTTCTAATAAGGTTTTATCCTTATTCTTCTGCTATATTAATACAAAAGTAGTGGTATTCCATATTATTAAATATACTTATTATCTGCCATCTATATCAAATCATTACTTGAGTTTAGTATATGCTATAGCAAAGGTATTCTTATCTATAATTAACTATATATAAAAATCCTTGGCTTTACCCTTTAATATCGCGGGTAATGCTGCCTGGAAGTGAGTTGGGTATAGGTAGTTGTTTTTATAGATGTTATAAAAGAGACGGATTTTATTATCAAGTACTTCATCCATTGCTCTAGTGAATTTCTCATCATCCGAATAGTGCTTAGCCATATTAGCAGATATGCCCTTCTCTAGTGGTATAGCATATAGCTATTGCAGAGGGATTGTAGCATGCTTCTCATAGGCAGCTCAGAATTCCTCCCACTTAAGTGTTAATCCATAGCCATCAGAAGTCTCATAGTTATACATGCCCTATGGCTAATGGGATAAGGACTGAGATCTGGGTATGGCTGGGGTAGTAGGTTGTAATATAGGTTTGTAGGTACTTGGGCCTATCTCTCTATTGCTGCTTAGTGCTAGTTAGCATTCCTCAAATAATAGACTATTATTAAAGGGGATATAGTTATAATATCTCTTTAATTATATTATCTATTAGTACCAGTATTATGCAGATGCTGGGGCTGTTGATAGGGAATCTATCTTTAATAGTTCTATAAAGGCCTTTATATTATTATTAACCTATAAGTATATTCTCTTACTTTATAGTATCTTTTTAAGGGCAGTAAGGATATTGTAATGAATTGCTTTAAATGTTTGCTCTTTTTAGTCCCTAAAGTTATCTTTAAAGTTAATATAGACTTCCTGGCTAGTATGCCTTATATATACTTGATAGTATGCTTATATATAGGTATTAAGATGGATTATGTGTGGTCTTGGGTTACTTAGAGTATCTAGATCCAGGTCTACCCCCTATAAACTAGGGTTAAGGCTTATCTTAGTAGTAGCCTTCCTGAGTAATATATCCTTAATTATATCCAACAAGTTGATAGAGTTAAGATTAGTAGTGACTGTTAGTATGGCTATTAATGCTGATAGCATAGGGGTGTTATCTTTATTATAGGGGTTCGCCATCATGATATGCGGATTGTATGGTTAGTATATGGTATTATAGCAAAGAATAGGGGTGTGCTAGGGCAAAGTAGGGGTAAAAAAGATGGTGACAAGGGGTAGTAAGTATATAGGGGTAAGCTGTTAGCAGGGGTAGTGAAGATGTGCTGGCTGGTAAGGTTAACCTTAGCTAGTATATGTAATGATCAAAGGGGTTTCCGAGTACGTTAATCCTGAAAGATCAAGGGTTTATATTCGGAATACATTGCTAGGCGGTTATTAAGCAATATTATTGACTTAACAATAATCACTAGCTATAAGGCTATTTAACGTTGGGATTAAATACTTAGATTAACGACTAAAGAGTCTATTCTACAAAAGCTACCTAATGTAGTAATAACCATATCCTTATATATTCTAACTCTTTATTCATCATCAACAGTGTTAATAGTAATTCTATTGATTAAGTGTTACTCAATGGAATCAACAATAATCTCATCAATCATAGTGGGTCCCTAACCCTGACCCTAATAAGGTAGCATTACTAATTAGATCAGGCGGGGCGCTTCTTTTAGGGGCCACTTCCCGACCTGCGGGGTTATCTTCTGTAGTAGTCAGCCGCTAATATATATTAGTCTATGATACTATCTCCCTTCTTACTTCTTTTATCCTTAAAAGTATTCCATATGTCATTTTCGCTCATCCACATTCTTATTTACTTCTTCCTAATTTATTATATTAGGTAGGATTACTAAGTCTCATCCCGCAAAGTCCTTTTCCATTACTAAGAAGTATAAGGCCGCCCTTCTTTTCGCTATTACCTCAAAGGGTAGCATTATTCCCATGCCTTATTCTTATTATAAGGAGTATAACCTAACCAAGGACTATAAGGTTGCGGATTCAGAATCTATTCGCTATTAAACCTATATTTGCCTCAATCTATCTAACTGCAATATCCAAGGTCTTACTCCTAATTAGTTGAACAAGGTTACCTTAACATACCGTTAACTAGAGGAAGAGCTGGAAGCTATAGAGGAGGAGGCTTAATAGCTAAATGCAAGAATTTTATGCCTTTACAAGCAGAAGTAATTATAATATAAAAAAATAATGCGTGTAATTCATTAGGGCATTAATAATATGGAGGAGTTAAAGCGGGTAGAGAAAGAGGAGGCTGAAGAAGAGCGGAGGCGGATTGCTGCGCAATCCGCCAAGGTTATTCGCTAAGGTTCCACCAAGGAGGCTGGTAGGATGGTAGCATAGGAGGCATAGTTGCATTCCAAGGGTGAAGTAGGAGTTTTTAACTAGAGTTCCCTAATAAGTAATGATACTAATTAGTCTGAATTTATAAGTACTAGTAGTAAGGGTGGTAAAGGAAATGCGCCTATAGGTAGCTCATCTTAGTACCTAATTTTGTTACTGGGAATGGAACTTATTTAATCATTGCCTAACTAATCCTAGTTCCTAGCCATTCTTAGTTTACTAGTTGTACTATATCATTCTAGTCTTGTTTTTCTATAACTAATATTCGCTAGGGTATAGGGTACAGATACTAGTATTCATTTAGATAGGTTTTTAGATATAACTAGTATTTATGTTATTAATTGAACAGGGCGACTGGTATTAGTGTATCTTTTAAGGGGTTGGCTGGTCGCTAGTTTTTAGGCTATCCCTCTTATAACTAGTCTCTTATTGGTTATTTTCCTTATTTTAGCTGTAAAGTCCGGGGTTTATTGTATAGTTTCATTATAATATTAGTTTGTTATAGTTTATTATATATAGGGTCTTTAGGCTGCATTCCTAGCTTCTAAGACTATTCTATAGTAGTCCGCATATAGTATCTTTCAAGTTTATTATAATAATAGGTTAAATTTTAGGCTAGTTCCTATATATTCTTACTAGAGTTATAGCCTTTCCACTTGATAAGGTATTCCGTTATTCCTTAGTGCTGCCTTAAGTTCATAATATTTTCTACTTTATATTCTCTATTATATTTATTAAGTGTTTCAATCTATATTTTAAGTTTTATATTCTTAGGTGGTAGTTCTAAGAGTGAAATGTAAAAGATTAAATGCTATTTTATTCCCTTAGGTAGTAAGAGTTTATAGTTAGTATCTAAAAGTTTTCTTAAAATTTTAAAGGGGCTAATTTTCTTATAATTAAGCTTTTTACTAGATTGGTTAGTTTTAATGTTTTAGTAAAGGAGATAGACTTTATCTCTCTACTTAAGAATTAGTCCCTTAATTCTCTTCTAATTTGCATATTTTAATATTCGCTCCTATATAAAAGAAAGTTCTGCTTAGATATCCTTCTGGATTTATCTAATTCATATTGCTTTTTATTCTACTGATTCCGCTAGAGTATCATTTAGCAGTGATTCATAATATACCTAAGGTTCATATCCATAGAGTGCAAAGAAAGGTAACTACTTAGTCGTGCTGGTAGTTGCGCTATTATAGGCAAACTATGCTAGTAGTAGCAGTTCAACCTAATTATCCTATAGTTGGTTAATATAGTATTAGAGGTATTATTCCATAATCTGGTTGATTTATTCTGTTTATCTATCTATTTGTAAGTATGCTATTATTAAGAGCCTATACTTTACTCTAATTTGCTTTATTAGTAATTTCTAAAAGTTTAATATAAAGAGCTTATTTCTATCTAAAATAATTTCATATAGCATTCCATAATTGCTCATAATGATTTACAAGAATATATATATAAGTTCTTCTATAGTGCTAGCTTCCTTATATAGTATGAAGTATGCATACCTACTCAGTCTATAAACTACTACCAGAATACTATTATAATGTACTCTAGTTAAGAGTTCTTATAAGAGAGGTAATTTAACGATAAAGTCTAGGCTAATGGAGAACCATACAGCTATAGGGACTGGCAGAGGTTTTAATAATCTATATGGTTTATATCTAGAGGCCTTCTTTTTATTACAGGAGTTACATTTGCTAATAACATCCTAAACCTTCCTCTTAAGGTTGGGGATCTAATAATTCTGCTGAATCCTTTTAATTATTACTATAACACCTTAGTAGCCATGCGCTAGTGCTTCATATATTTCCGTAATTAACTTATCTCATTCCTTTAGATCAGTAGGAGTTTTTTAGGTTTAGAAGTTAACTCTAATTATAGCATTAAGTTCACGATTGAGAATGAGGCTCCCATTCTCTTAGGTTTTAAACATCATCCATTCCATAAGTAAATCCTTTTCCTAGTAGTCAGGTCTTTAGCTAAGTATATCTGCTCTTACATTCTTAACTCTATCTATATAGATAACCTTAATATCAAATTATAATAAGAACTCTATATATCTGATTTATTACTTATTAAGAGTTTTAGTTATTATGAAGGTTATAAGATTCTTATAATCTATATAAAGTTTAATCTACTTTTTAGCTCTTATAAAGTAGTACTATTATTTCTAGAATGCATATACTATAGCCATAAATTCTTTATCTAATATAGCTTAATGGGTTTCTAGTCTGTTAAATTTCTTGCTAAAATTTAGAATAATGTATATCCTTCCCTATTTATCTTTTTAAGTAAGTTCTCTACTTGCAGCATTATCTAAGGTATCTATATGGATTTCGAATTCCTTCTCTAGGTCTGCTTCCTCAAGTATAGGGTCTCCCATAACCTTATCCTTAAGTATCTAAAAAGCTTATTATTTAATATCTATCCACCTAAAGGCACAATCTTTCTTAGTAAGGTCTATTAATAATTTCACAATATTACTATACTATATGATAAATCATTAATAAAAGTTGGTATATCTGAGGAATGCTCTAATATCCTTAATATTTATAGGGGTTAGCCATTTCTTAATTACTTTAACTTTTCCTTCTTATATCTTGATTTTTCCTAATCCAATTATATACCTAAGGTAGTCAACTTTTTATATATACTAGCTGCACTTTTCTGGTTCCACTAGGAGATTAGCATCCTAAAGTTTTTAGAGAACCTTTTTAACATATTCTTTATAATTATTAAGGTTTTCTGAGAAGATAAAAATATTATCTAAGTAGGCGATAATAAAAATATTAAGGTATTTACTTAGAACTTAGTTAATTATTTCCTGAAATGATATAGGTATATTAGTTAATCTAAAAGGCAAAACTATCATTTCATAATATCCATAGTATATCCTAAATGCTATCTTCCATTCTTCTCCTTCTTTCATTCAAACAAGGTTATATCCATGCTTTAAGTTAAATGCTATTGTTAAACGGAACCGCTCAGCAAGGAGTTACCCTAGACTTTTTAGCAAGGAGTTACCCTAGACTTGCGAGTCAGGCGATTTTCGCTAAGTACGCCCAGTGCGTGCGTGACGCAAGATGAGTTTGGTGGCCGTGAGTCGATTATTTTGGCCTGCATTTGCACCTTAATTCAGACCTCTGCATTACCCTTATTTCTTACCCAAAAGATATATAACTTAGTGCATTAGATAGCCTGATTTCTGAAGTTTGTATGTACCTAATTTGGGCATTGCTAGGGCTGTAGTTGGCTAGTTGCTTGGAACCAAAGATGGTGTGTTGGAAGGGCGAATTTTCCAGCATTTACAAATTTGCACCAGAGCCTACCGCAGCGTGCCCAGGGGTAAGACGACATCGGAGGGTATATAAGGAGGGCTTACAGAAGCCCAACTTAATTCAATACAAAGTTGTCCAGACCATTATCAATCATCCGAATTCGCCTCAGAGCACCACACTGCAACCCTGCCGAAACACACGCTGAACTGAATGCTATTTTATAGCACAAATTCATCAGAATAAATATTTATAAATCAGTTTCTATTATAATATAAGTAGTTCCTAGTAATTTCTTCTAATTTCTTATATAATTACTAAGGAGAAGAAGCTTTATATTTAAAAAATGTAAAGTTTAAGAAGCTTTTTATAAAGCCTATTATTCAGCAAATAAAATAATAGCCTAATTAAAATAGTTATATTAATAATAAAAGTCTTTAGTATATTAGAATACTAAATTAATAAATAGGAATTTAATAGCTTTAATTAAGGCTAGTAAAGCTAAGTATTCTAATTATATAATGGTTATTAATTTATTTATAGCTAACGAATCTAAGGCAACTTTTAAAGTCTAAAAGAAATAATAGTTTTAATATTATAAATTAAAATATTATAATGAACAGTATTAATATAGAAGTTTTTAATTAATTATATAATGGTATATTTAAAGTAATTTTAAATAGTTTACTAGATTTTTAATAGATTCCTATAAGTTATCTTTATCTTTATATTCTTCTTATTTAATTAGGTATTTTATAATATTACTCTATATTTTATAATCTAGAAATTGTTTTTACTTTATATTTTTATATATGGTTATTAAGTTTTACTTTTATTACTAGTTCTATTAATTTATGTACTACATTTGATATTAAAATATAAATAATTAAATACAATTCTATTCTTTTAAATAATATAAGTTTATAATTAGTTTCTAATATTCATTTTTTAATTTAAAATAGTTTACGGTTTTCAAAACTTATGTTTATTATTAAGGCTTTTAATCTTAATTTATTTTTTATAAAATAAATAAATTATATATCTCTTTCTAAAAGTTAGTCTCTTTAACTTTTCTTAGTTTGCTTATTTTATTATTTATTCTTATATAAATTATAAATTTAAATAAAGTTATTTTTTATGTTTTCCAATTCTCTCTATATAATCAATAGCCTTATGTACTTTAGTTCCTTTAATAAGATATTTATAGGCTTCTAGGTTAAATTTATAGGTAATATAAAATAATAATACATTAGTTATATATATATATATAATATTATATATAAATTATATAAGTAATAGTAACTATTCTTAATTAACTTACTAATAGTTAATATAGTAATATAGATATTATTTTAGGATCTAATTAAGGTATTCTATCTATTTATTTATCTATAGGTATACTATAATTAATAGCTTATATTTAGCTTTTAATTATCTTATCAAAGAGAAATAAAAGTTTAATATAAATGGCTTATCTTTATGAAAGATAATTTCCTAAAGTAGTTTATACTACTAATAATAATCCTTAGAAAAATATAAGGAAGTTCTGTTATTATATTTACTTCTTTATAAAATATAAATTTGGTATACTTTTTAAATGTATCTATTATAATAAAAATATTATTATACTTAATCTTAATTATTAGTTTTACTAATAAAAAGAGTTTAATTATAAAATCTAAACTAATTAATTTCTATAATTTCTTAAGTATTAATAGTAATTATAATAGCCTATATAGCTTATATTTATTTAATTCATTTTTATTATAAATATTATAATTATTAATACTTTAATAATAATATGCCTTAATATTTATATTCCAATACTTTATAAAGTCCTTAGATGACTTGCTTTTAAAGAGCTAGAGATAAATAGTATTTACTTCTATAGTACTAATTCCTCTAATATTTTATAAGTAAGGTTTTTTTAGTTCTAGGATATCCTTATAATACTACTTAACTCTCTATATAAAGTTCTTTTAGGGTAATACTTTATAGGTAGCTGTNTAGCAAGGAGTTACCCTAGACTTGCGAGTCAGGCGATTTTCGCTAAGTACGCCCAGTGCGTGTGTGACGCAAGATGAGTTTGGTGGCCGTGAGTTGATTATTTTGGCCTGCATTTGCACCTTAATTCAGACCTCTGTATTACCCTCATTACTTACCCAAAAAGTATATAACTTGGTGCATTAAATAGCTTGGTTTCTAAAGTTTATATGTACCTAATTTGGGTATTGCTAGGGCTATAGTTGGCTAGTTGCTTGGAACCAAAGATGGTGTGTTGGAAGGGCGAATTTTCCAGCATTTACAAATTTGCACCAGAGCCTACCGCAGCGTGCCCAGGGGTAAGACGACATCGGAGGGTATATAAGGAGGGCTTACAGAAGCCCAACTTAATTCAATACAAAGTTGTCCAGACCATTATCAATCATCCGAATTCGCCTCAGAGCACCATACTGCGACCCTGCCGAAACACACACACGCTGAACTGAATGCTATTCTATAGCACAAATTCATCAGAGCTATAAACCATTTTGCTCCTCTAAGTCAGTCCCATAGTTCCTTAATGAGTAGGAGAGGGTATTAGTTTTTAATCATGATATTATTTAATTATCAGTAGTCTATATAAAGTTGTAGCTTACCATTCTTCTTTAGTATAAAGAGGATTGGGTATCTAGCTAGTAATCGCGATAGCCTAATGAATCCCTTCTAGAGGTTTTCATTAAGGTATTCCCTAAGTACTTTAAGTTATTCTTTATTAAGTCCGTAAATAAGCTTAAACTAGGGTATTATTCCAGGTTTCAATAGTATTTCATAATCCAATTATATATATTATAGTAATACAGTATTAAGTTATTCCTAAAACACTTTCTTAAATTTATAATAGTCTTTTAATATTTATGCTAGTCTATTAGTCTTATCTCCTTCTCTCTCTTCTTTTAGGTAAAGGCGGTATTATTATATTTCCTATATTATGTGCTGACTAGTTGTATTAGAGTGATGATCTCCTAACTAGCTTCGGTCCTTCTGTAAGGTACTTAAGTAGCCTAGTCCTTCTCTATCTTCCTGAAGTCAGACCTTCCATCCGCTCTTAGAGGTATCCGTAGGTCCATTCAAGTACATCACCCATTTGCTATCCTTAGTAATATGACTCCTTTTCTTGCCGTTAATTACAACCTTCTTCTAAGGAACAGTATTATCCCAAAAGATCTAGCTAGTAGTCTAATTAATTTGGGGATTATTCTTTCTTAACCAAGGTATTCCCAAGATCAACTAATAATTTACTATCTTAGTAATATTAAATAATAATAATTCCATATGGTTATAAATCTAAACTAAGAGGGGATTAATGTCTATATTAATAACTCCATTACCATAAGATACTTTAGTTTTATGTACTATATTAAGTCTATAGGGTTCCCTTTTCTTATGCTATAATAAGTAATATCCGTTTACTACCTTTAGGGAAACAAAATTCCCTTATACTCTACTATTAATAAGTGCCAAGCATATATAGACTCCCAGCTCAACCTAAACCATCAGGTGGCTATAGTCGCTCATTATTGCACACAAGTACCTCATAATATAGTTGGTTGCTGCCTAAGGTTTTATAAATAGCCCTTCTAGTTTTTTAACTATTTATCTGCAGCTAGAACCTCGTTAATACTCTCAAGATTTTGCTTTATAATGTTTTATAATTCTTATAGGTTATTAACTAGCTGTTATATGCTATAATCCTATTCCTTTATTATTAGAGTTTTGAGTAGCAGCCCCTACTATCTTAATAGATGCTAGTCTTAAGCTTTATTGAGTATGTACACCTTGCAGGTTGATTTATTGCAATTTGCTCATCCATCAGGGTTCCAGAAGCATTTCAAGGGTATACAGGAGTCCAGCCTCATTAGGGTATATCCCATCTTATCATATTTTTAATACAGGTTCCAGTTCTTGAAATCATTACACTCATATATATATTTAACATTCTTACCTAAATATTATTAGGGAAACTAGCCATACTTAATTTTCTCCCTTATATATTCCTTATATCCATTATAAATATATAATACCTAAGAGATATCTTTATATTTATTATGCGATAAACACATGCATCCTACATCTCTTAGTCTCTTATATTCCTAAGTAGGTTATCCTATAGTTTCTTTAAAAGGTCTCCCTACAATCATAACCGCTATAATGTTAGTTCTCAGGGCTAGAAGGGGCGCTTATCCTAGGTAGTCTTGCAATTCCTTCTACTGGGTTTATAGCGCAAGTAGGGCCTAAGGGACAGATTTTCCTTCCATCTTAGGGTCAATCTGCAGGAGCTCCTCCCTATTTCCTACTACTAGGGTTCTTCCCTGCTTCCCTAAAGCATTCTTAGGAAACCATCTAGTAGCCTCCTTATTGCTGCAATAAGTAGTATAGCTATTATCAAAGCAAGTTGTCCAACTAAGTGATATATATGCCTTTCTAGGGTTCTAGGGATTCTTCATTAGTAGGACAGGCTGCCATCATGCCTTATCTTTCTGATGTTTTTCGCATTAGGACTTAGTACATTAGGAGAAGTATAAACTATTATAGAGGTCTTCCTTATTAGAGTCGTAAAAGTTATATCCTTTATCCAGGTCTTAATCTAGGTATACCTAATACTAATTATATATGGTTATTCTATAAATGCAATACTTATTTGCAAGTTCCCATTACGGTTTAGACCTAGGTGGTCCTTATGCATTACGAGTAGCTATACTAGCTTAATGGGTAGCTTTATTAGCCTATTGGGTTCCTTTAGGTACTAACTTCTAATCCCTATTTTTCTTTAGAGCCCAGCATTCTAAGGCAAAGTATCTCATCTTATTATAGTTATAGTATTTAATGTTTTTCTTATCCTTGCATTAGGTAATATCTAGTTCTATAGGTCCTGCATGCTATCCCTACTAAGTGCTTAGCTTCTAATACTTCTTTCCTATATTAGATTTATACTTATAAAATATAATTCATTCAAAAGTTCATCCTTTCTTTTTTAAGCATTATTTATAGAGTCTATTATTAATCTGGATAGCCATTTTTATATAATATAGAAAATCATTAAGTTGGTCCATAACTTTACTAAGTTTATCCTTTACTTCATCCTTTAATCTGCAATAGAATATGAATTTCTTTATATTATTAGTATAGTTGATTTTAGTATAAATTCGCCAGAATTCTACCGTATAGTTAATTACTAAACCGCGCTATTTGCAATTCGCTAGGTCTCTTTCTGCCTACTGTTCTTCATTTGGGTCCTAAAATAGGGACCTAAGGGCGTCTTTATAGCCTTTATAGTTACTGAAAATCCGCTATATTTTAAGCTTATAGGCTTCAAACAACTCTATATTAATAAAGTTGGTTAGGTAAAGTTTAAACTAAGCTAAAGCTTATCCTTTAAGGAAAGAGAATGTATATATAACCCTTTTTCCGCTAGGCTATATATATAGCCTATAAAAGCACTAGTAGGCCCTAACCTGTGTTAGGTATGCATAAAGTTATTCAGCAGTTCCATTATAAGGGGCTGGAGTATTAAGCTTAATATATTCCTTTATTTGGATTAGGGTATTAATAATGTTGGCTCTAGCTTGGAGAGTGGTGATTTCTTATTAAAGCTGTTTGACTTCTGCATTATATTAAGCTTAACCTTCTATAAGGAGGCGCAACTGCTCAACCTCATTAACTAGTTTCTAAATATAGGGGTCCATAGTCTTATTGTTAGCAAGTTTATCCAGCTTGTGGAGAAGGTTGCGGGTAGGGGTGGTTATTCTGGAGTCCGATATCATAAAGGGTTTTATATATAATATTGCTTAAAGTCCGTATAACAATATATAAATAAGAGTTATTAAAATATAATAATTAAAAGGGTTTCTAAGTATATTAATCCTAAAAGATTAAGGGTTTATATTTAGAATATATTACTAGGCGGTTGTTAAGTAATATTGTTAACTTAATAATGATTACTAGCTATAAGGCTATTTAATATTAGGATTAAATACTTAGATTAATAACTAAAGAGTCCATTCTATAAAAGCTACCTAATATAGTAATAACCATATTCTTATATGTTCTAACTCTTTATTTGTTATCAATAGTATTAATGGTGATCCTGTTGATTGAGTGTTGCTTGATGGAATCAATAATGATCTCATTAATTATAGTGGGTTCCTAACCCTGACCCTGATAAGGTGGCGTTACTAATTGGATTAGGCAGGGCGCTTCTTTTGGGGGCCACTTCCCAACCTGCAGGGTTGTCTTCTGCGGTAGTCAGCCGCCAATGTGTGTTGGTCCATAACAGTATAGCTAATTGCTGAGGGGATTGCCGGGGTAGTTGCTAATGGGTGCTGAAGTGGTGATATCTCCAGCGTTATCTTTAAGAGTAGCCGTAGGTTAGCAACATTATGCAGCCTTACGCATTCCGCAGTTGCTTTCTAATAATACTTAGGGCGTAATGGATGTATGTGGGATAAAGGTGGAGTATAGCGTTACACATATAGAGCCCTCTTCTTCTCATGATAGGTAGTAATAATGTTGCTAAAGACTACCGGAGTGTCTTCAAGGAGTGATACTGTTAGTACTATTAGCATAGCTACTGTTAAAGCAGTAATAATCTATCTCTTCAATCCTTGCTAATCTATAGTTGCCCTCATAACTACTAATTAGTATTGGATAGGTTATGTATTGCAATATGAGTGGGGTGTTGTTCTTATATTTCTCTCTGTCTTTCGAGTAGTGGGTGCAGTGGGCGTAGCCCGCTAGCTATCTCGGGTCTATATAGTGGGTGGTAGTTGCTTAGTAAGCAACTACGCCCTCTGGCTACAGTACGGTGGCTGTAGCGATAGCCCACCAATGTGCTGTTGCACACTACTATTGCCACAGTTCCAGTTAATAGAATGCTCGATGCGAACAGAAAGTGTCCCACTCATTCTATACCGACGAATTACAGTTTCTCAATTCTCAGTCTACCAACTCTCTTACTCGCCAAATCTCCATAAGGCAGATAAGGCCTATCTATTATTGGTGTCTAGATGTGTCTGAGTTGGCCCGGACCGGGACTCCCATCAAGTATAAAATAGACCTTGGGGCCGCTGGCTCAATTGTCAGCCCTAGTATCTACATTCTATTGCCAGCCCGAAGCAATNTTGTTGTTTCTAGGGGGGAACCCCCTAGGACCCCCTGCCTGCGGCGCTAAGCCTGCGGCGCCTCACCACGCCCCCTTCCGGCCCACGCCCCCTTCCGGCCCGCGCCTTCCTCTTCAACAACGGACCACGATTTTCAACGACATGTCTTCTTAACAATTTCCTCTCGGCTAAATACTTTCAGAGGTACATCGTTATTGACCAATCCAGACTCGAGGATTCTGAACAGACCAATCCAGACTCAGATAACTTTCGGGTGATTACGCTGGGTAAGAACGCTACGCGGGCCGCATATCTCGCACGCTTCGCATGCTCGATACACGTCCCGCTCCGCTGAATTAGATCTCGTCCTGCGCAGCTTGTACGATGCCCGGGGGCATAATTTTACTATCGGCAGGGGAAAAACTCCAAAGCTCCTACCTGCGACGCGATGATGCCTGATAGACTGGAGGAATACAGAACAACCACAACTGGCGGAGCAAGTAAGCGGTGCGTGATCTTGAACTTTTGCTTCTGTGAGCCCGGCGCTGGTGGGATGTCAAGCCCTGAACTTCGCCTTTGCAACCTTTGGACCTCCTCGCGGACAGTCCGTATTTCCGGGACGAGAATCAAACACTATTGGTGATTTCGAAGCACAGCTGGCGCGCTACTTGTATATACACAATCTTTGCCCTACTTACATGTGCGTGCAAATGGGTTCTTTCAACAACAACACAAATATGTACCAAACCCTCACGATGCAAAGATGGGCTTATGGGTGGTCGACATCAAGCGGCTGTTGGAATGCAAGAATGCTGAGACCGAAGGGCAAGGCACCAATGAATTTTGCGCAACTCCTGGGCCGTTCTCGTGTCATGAAGTACGCAATTCTAGCAGCGACAGGTCAGCCGACTCTATCTATAGCTCATTCCCAACTAACTGACTAGCTTGCAAACAACTTGGGATTGCCAGACATGACATGTTATTCGATTTTCGCGTGGCCGCTAGACTGGAGTTGATCGCCTTTGCCGTGCCTGTCAAGAACATTTCCATTCGCACGTGGGTTAAAGACTGGATTTATACATCTTGCTGCTTTGACAGCGTGCACTAACGTGTTGAGCCATTTGCCGCCGCTTCAGACCGGCGCGCCGCCGTCTTTGGCCGGTGCCGATGATATTATAGTTAAGCCTCACATGTGCGTTTAGCTCCGCTCCACATCCGTAGATCCTTCAGGGCCAACACGAATGGCCGCCACTGGGAATAAAATCCTCATGCCCAACCTAATCAGAGCCCCTGGCCTATGCCGAAACCTATCTCCTTCCTTGGCAGTCAGTCACCAATTGCTTTGATCAACCGTCGCCCATAATGATATACGTGAGGACACTTGCCCTGGTGGCAATCGGCGCCATTCAGTTCTCCAGCGCACATAATATTGTACGCACGTCGCTGCCATCTGCGGCCAACGTCCACAGCATGGACAGCCCCGAATCCGGACTTCAGAGAAGAGATTGGGTCCCGGATGATATCCCAGACCATCCGCACTGTACATTCACGCGTTGGATCACCAGCAGTCTCAGCTTCCAGGTGTTCTCCAAGGATTTTGGCCGACACGATGAAACTTCGGAGAGTGGCTGCGGCAGCCGAATGCTTGACTATCTTCGCCAAGGTTTGTTAAGCCCCGAGCAATATCCGCGGCGCTCTCGTGGAAATTCCTCCGCGGCCCAAGACTTCTCTTTTACGTGCCTAAGTAGATACCTTTCTGACAAAGATTAATTATCAGAGTGCTCTGAGTTGATTGTGTACTGGACTTGTGTTGAAACACCCAAGGGCGAGCACTCCTCTTTCATGCAGTTCAAGGTTCCCATCCAAACCGCTTTTGGTGGCCCACAATGTGTCGCAAAGGCGTTTGAGCGGGCCTCGGGGCCTAAGAGGCAACAGGAATTGCA
The DNA here is from genome assembly GCA_002270565.1 of Stenocarpella maydis. NCBI lineage: Eukaryota > Fungi > Ascomycota > Sordariomycetes > Diaporthales > Diaporthaceae > Stenocarpella > Stenocarpella maydis. Next base: position 45,861 of record NQMI01000021.1, on the reverse strand, counting down.
ATGTTGCAGACAAGACGACTTTGGCTGTCGCAAACGCAACTGTGAGGCATATCGAGAGAAAAATCCCAGCTTGAAATGTTGATGGGCCGCGAAAACGACACCAAGGTGATGGGCAAAGCATGGAAACTAACGTGGTCCTGAGTATGGACAAAATATCGACCAACTGATTAGACAGCCGCGTAGGGTTTGCATATAGGGGTCATTAGAAATAGTATATGGTTCGGGATCAATCCCTTTCTTTTTTTTAATTCCCATTCTTAACTCCCCTTTCCTGTCGTACGTGTAACTCTTACCCACCACCAATGTAACTCTTCGATTTTCTGTTCCTTGTTCCTTCCTTCGCGGCATAGCTTCTATCAGCGAGTTTCAGACAAATCTGGTTCTCAGCCACTCTCTTTGGCAATCTGCAATTATACTACCGCCTGGTATTAACATCATGGCCCGGATTCCGGCCCCCCCCCTTATTCCGGCCACCATACACACAGTATATTCACACCAAAACACACTCACTTTTTAATGGATCATATTAAATCCAAATTAAATCCAACAACCCTAAATCTAGGCTCAAAATATAATATTTTAACTTGATTGTTTTATAATAATATTAAAATACGTATTTTATATATTATAAATATAAAGTCTATAAAATATTGAGATTTGTATATATAATACTAAGATTTCTTCACAGATATGTTATCCTCTAATACTTTTAGAATTAATCAAAAACATAATTTTATAAAAGTTATAATATATAATATAAATATAAAATAATATTAATTTAAAAGTTATTTATAAATATGAAAATTTTCTTTATAAATGGTTCATATAGGAAAACTTAAAACTTAAGATATATTATTAAATAAATTATTTTTAAAGATAATCTTTAATATATTTATAATAAATATATTAAAATAAATATTACTAAGGAAACTAAAATTTCATTTAATTCTTTAAAAAAGATATTCTTAAATAAGTAACTTTGATTAAATATTAGTATTCCTATAGAAAATATTTAGAATCATTAACATTTTATAAAATCTATATTTAAAGATTCTTTGGAAATTATTATACATAGAAATATTATATAATAAAAATTTTCCTTATATTATACGTAAAATATTATATATATTATAAGGGTTAGGGGTTTTAAGTATCTTATTTGGATTTCTTATTGCTTGTTGAAACGTTTGAGTTTGTGTGGGCAAGGCGACCGGAATGGGGGCCCGGCCGGAATCGTGGCCGACGATGTTACTCATACCGATCTGGTCAAAAGCTTAGATAGGGGAAGCACACATTATGTAGATCAGCTCAGTCCGGCCCTCAGTTAACCAATGATTTAAGCTCTGGTTAAAGTGAAGAGAGGCATAGCACCTGACGCGGTCTTGCATACAAGGCAGATTATCAGAGCCGAAGTGTATGGAAATAGCGTGCAACATGGAGCCTCTCAAACTCAAGGAAATATCAGCACCAGATTTTCATGGGGGACCGAAAGACAATTTTTTATGGTGACCTGCTGTCCGATAAGGAGCGCCCTTCGGAAGCGATCTCTGTCGTGCAATGCCTAACTGTGGGTATTTCATGTAAGGAAGGCCGAGCATGGCACACAGGTGGTTTGGGAGCCAAGCATCGAAAGATGAAGTTTGCTAGATGAATTTTATGGCTCACGGGGAACCAGATTGATTGTGCACAAGTAGCGTTAACAAGCAAAGGAGGCGAGGCGCTGGATTCCCTCTGCATGAGGGGTGCATATAGTAAGTGCCCTGGTCCCTGAAGCCTACACGAAACGAGTAACAACGCCACAATCAGAAGCAATTCCAGTCGTGCATGGTAGTTATACGTCACACACTGTATATATTAGTAGTGTCATAGTCGCCATCAACAAAATCGGAAAAATCCATACTTCCAGCCATACAGTCCGCGCATCATCTGACGGGAGTGGGCCGTCCAAGCGGTAAGGTGGCGGCAGGAGAGCATTTTCATCACAATTCGCCATACTAATTCATATGGGATGTGTGATATCATTTTACATAATGTGTTTAATCAAGGAGATATGGGGATAACCTGAGTTGTAATGCACAGAGCGTAAGAAGTCGCGTTTTCATAAGTTCCCAAGTTACATACATCTACGCACACGAAGGAACTCTGGCGACATAACCTGTTAGACTGGATTCCACGGAAGAGGATATTAATCAGCAGCGTAGAACTGGCGAGGCCAGATATTCATAGCAGTCTTCAGCCCACTCCCGACCGGATTCCGGCATGCAGGGTCTTCTCATGTCCGGTCCCATCGCCGTGCAGATTCAGCCAGAAGAGCGCATTGCCCCTGATGGGCCTGAAGGCCAAACCGCCGCTCTCATGCTCTCTCCAGATGGGGTCCGAATGCGTCCATTCTCTGGGGCCGTTCGACCGGTGCTGGTCCGGGGTGCCTTGATTATCGGCTGATGGCCCGACGTGGGGAAATACGTCTCCCCGTCGGTGCAGTTGTCCTGCAGGATCGCGAAGAAGCTGGCGACCCTGTTGAATCGTCTGTTTGAGCCGTCATACGCCCATTGGGGCGTGTCGTACCAGCCATGGTGGATGTCGAACTTCTGACTGGTGGTGAACCGGACCAGCTGGGGAGGGCCCATCTCGTCGACACCATGCCGCATGACTGTCCCGATGAATTCCGATGCCCGGGCGAGAACACAATTTACCGCAGGGTCATCAAGGGCCAGGCCTGCGGTGCTCGAAGTACGTTCAGTAGAATCCACCCTGCGGCCATGCTTGGTTACGGTGGAAGGCTTGAAGAGGGGGTCAGCAGTGCGGAGGAGAGATTTGATTTCGGCGGGACGCAGGAAAGAATGAATATAGATGAGGAGCGGGTCGAGTGACACGATCTGCGTGCGGTAGGAAGATGGCTCACAGATAAAGGCGGCATCGCTAGTCATGGGGCACGTGGTCGACATGAATGGGACGGGAAACTTGCACAGAGACAGGCGAGGGCTGGGGCCAAAAGATGCCAGGCCCGACAAGTTGCCGAAAATCGAGGAATAAGCAAGAATGCATGCAACAAGCACGACCCCTAGTGCCCGGCCGGTGAAGCTCGCAAGAGACGTTGAGGTAGTAGCAGCCATGCTTGACCTGTTGGCTGCTGGGGGAGAAACAGACAGTCGCACACTGGCGAGGCGTTTCTGCTGCTGCGGGACAGCATTTGAGACAGGCAAGGTCCTAGTCGGTTCGAAGACGGTGCAACCGGGCGCGGACACTACAAATACCCAGGTACCGGGTGAGCAATTGGGATTGAGAGGGCAGACGAGACAGCGCCGGTGTCAATGGTGTTTGTTGGATAGTGGTATAAGCCTGCTAATCTGATTAGCCACGTCTCCGACCGACGTCTCGGCGGAACCAGGTCCGGATGGCCGTGTCTGGCTGAAGTAGCCACGACCTCCTCGGCACGCGACCAATTAGAGCGAGACGCGGTTTGGCCTCTGGCGAGAAGTGAAGCAACATACATATGTAGGCTACTTGGTGCAGTGTAACGTGCGGGACAGGGGAAGACTATGTGGTGCTCAAGGCGATCGCACACTGGTGAGCAGTTAGTGACCTCGGGGGCTGGAGGGTGCCGTCAACATTCAACTGGTGGGTTGCATAGATTACCGACCTAGGTAGGCAGATAGCTAACCAGGCTTGAACGTAAGTATCACGAACTAACACGAGAGTAGAAATGGCCAATGCTCTTTCACCTCGGGACAATGCCTTTTGGGGCGAGATGGTGATATGTAGTTACACAGTCTTGATTGAACAACTACTCCATGAAAATTCGGTGCCTCCACGGCCTAGTCGCCCAGGGCAGATGAATGAGAGGATAGCAGCAATCAAGCCCTGGGGCAGGGTGCGAGATGACGTGGTGGGCACACAGATTGGGGCGAGTAAAAGGAGGAAGTACTTTACTGGCAGTCCAGAACCTTGGAAGTCAAGTTACGGCATGCATGCGTAACCAGAGCAATATTACACAACATGCATGCGTGTATCGTCGAACGGATGCTGTGCCGCAGGGAACAATGGAAGTGCGAGGCTCCGTCAGTTGTTGACCACCTCAAGCTGCATCTACCATCCATGATACTAGACATAGACTACACGGTCCGTTTCTCTACCTGCCGGAGACTGTAGTCTAGACGTCCGAAGAATTGGTTGGTGTACTGGATTGACTAACGTGGTTATATTGAATCAACGGTTACCTTGAGTGTGAGTACTCTTGTGCTTGGTACTCTGCTCTTTGCAGAAACGACAGGTCATCACATAGCCTAGGTACAGAAATAGAGAGTCTGCATAATGCCTAAAGACGTACTCAAGCAGACCGAGGCGAAGTATTGCAGCCAGCCCCTGTCTCGGTCAAATGTGATATCGTTGAGGGACAGTGACGTCAGCTCCTCCCTTGGGTGAGACCGCCGCTGACATTCCTCTCCCAGATCGATGGGACAACAGCTGGAACGCTGTGTCACTCTTATCTCATCAGCTTGTTCGATGTGCCAAGAGGCTGCATGTGAGGGTATAGAACACAAGCAGAGTGACGAGGGAACTCAGCGGCCAAGCAGTGCAGAAATAGTGAATTTAGCCTTCCGCACCTCAGAGCCTCCCCTTCTTGTAACCGAACCGTTGCTTTCTCAAAGCGCTAGAGCAGGCTTCTCTGCAATTGAGTGGTGAGCGAGACGGCGTCCCCCGCCGATACACTATGGCATGGAGACCTGAAATGTCAGAATTCTCTAGACCCGCCTCAAGAGAATCCAGTGTACCTTCCTTATACATCCGTGCCGCCGCAGTGAGTCGAAGTCCATAATACCGGGCCAGGGGTGATGTTGGTATTACGGTCCCTGACACAGCAGGTTTTGTACACTGTACGGACTAGAATAGATGGCCACGTTTCTGAGGTGGAGCAATGGATCGCCAACCGCCCATGTGCTCGCCACATGCTTATTCTTCTACAGTACGTCGTGGGACTGCTGGTATGTAGCTGGTTACTCAAGTAACCAGGACGTCGGGGCCTTCTGAGCTCTGGCGCAATAGCATCAGTGACGGCCACTGTTGGCTGTGGCGTAGGTAACATGGTGGACCCCCATTCCGCACCCCCCCTGATTCCGACCGCCCCACATTCGCGTGACGCGGTATACGCGTCTGGCGACCCCCCATATAAAAACTTCAATTCCTCAACGAGGGATTTTTTCCCAGACACCAAACTTCTTCACCAACTCAATTAGACTATTATGAAGCTATATACAGAAGATGAGCTGCAAACTGTAGTTAACGCGATTAGCAATGGAATGTCCCTATAAGGGGCCTCCAAGGCGTAGCATATTCCCAAGACTACTCTTCATGATCGCCTTAAGGGCAGCATAAGCTATCGTGAGGCTTCCCGCTATTAGAGACTTCTTTCTGACTATTAAGAGAGTATATTGGCTCTATTTATTATTAACTAGAGCTAATTAGGGGTTGGCCTTAGTTGATTTAATCTGTAGGGTCTGGCAGCTTGGCTAGCCTTCCCGAATGAAGACTACCCTCCCCTTGGAAAGTAATGGCTTTGGGGCTTCCTCTCTCGTTATCCGGAGCTTTGATTAAGGAAGAATCAGCGTATTGAAGTCTTAAGGATTCAAGTAGCTATAAGGAAGAATATCGGGGCTTGGTTTGACCTCCTCCAGCTGCCTATTATTAAGTTTATTAAACCGGGTAACCGCTGGAATGCTAACAAGGGGGGGCTTATGGAGGGTTGCTTGGAGGAAGCCCTTGTCTTTAGCTATTTAAAGGGTAGCCCTATTTCCTAATTGGATTATAATTCTCAAGTGTGGACCTCCTTCCTTGAGTGTGTTAATGCTCTGGGCAAGCGACTTAACCTATTAATTATATTTAAAGGGAAGAGCATTTAGCAGTAGTGGTTTCCTATAGCCCTTGAAGATTTTAAGGGCTGGCAATTTACGTTTATAAAGAAGGGATGGATAGAGGAAAAAATTGCCCTTGAGTGGGTAAGGAGAGTCTTCATTCCTCAAATAAAGCCGAGGGACCCTAATGAGTGGCGATTATTGGTTATCAACGGGCACCACACCCACATAACGCTTGATTTTATATAGGAGTGCTTCTCAAATAAAATATATATCATCTTTTTGCCAGCTCATACAACACACGTTCTGCAGCCCCTTAGTATAGCTGTATTTAGCCCGCTAAAGAGGGCGTTCCGGAAACAATTGCACCTCCTTAAGGCACATGATTCCTCTTCAGTTATAGCCAAACAGCGATTCCTCTATTGCTATCACAAGGCTCGAGAGGAGGCACTGACGGCTTTGAATATTCATTCTGGGTGGAGAGCAACGGGGCTATGGCCGGTCAATAGGGTTAGGGGGCTCTCCAGCAACCATATCCTTAAAAACCGCCAGAGGGAAGACGATTCTGATAATTCTGGTGCTAGGAATAGCTTCATCAATGAGAACAGCACACTACGGTCTTTTCCCCAGGTCCGTAAGTTTATTTTTGAGACCCCTAAGCAGTTACGCAAATTAAGGTCTATAGTGCACGTTTACACACGTAACAAACACTTAAGCCCCACACAATGAGAACTCTTTAGAAAAATCATTAAAGCATATAACCAGAAAGAGTACGATTTAATGATATCCTCACGAAAAAACAAGCAGCTGGAGAGTTAAATTAAAGCTAGCAAGAAGTTCAAGAGGAAGAAGGTCATAATTAACCCAAATGCGGCTTTCGCTGATATTAAGGCTATTCGGAAGGCTAAAATTAAAGCCGGCGAGATATCCCCTGATAGCAACGATTCTAACGATTCATCAACACCAACGAGAGAGGGATCAGTCATCGTTGTGGCGGGCAATTGAAGTTGGGAATGGTAGCATTATTGACGAGGAGGGTGGTCGGAATCAGGGGGGGTGCGGAATGGGGGTCCACCATGTTAGGTACGGTCCAAGAATGGGGAGTCAAAACTGCCGAGTATGATGTAGGAATGGATGGGGGAGGAGGCCGCGTAACACATTCGCTGTTGGGGCTGAAATACCCATCCCTTGGGTCGTATGCATATATGTACCACAGTGGTAGGGAAACATTCCCGCAAATCAAATGATATTGGCCAACTTCGGCCCCCCAAACATGCGTTTATACAGCAGAGCTCGTTCTTGATAGCCAGTCACACCCCCACCTCATAACAGCGTACGCGAGATCACTTTGTAGGTAGATTTGGACGGAGTCTGCGGTATTAGCGTTTGAAGACCAAATGGCCCTCTTCCGCCACTGGGCCTTTCAACCTATTTGTGCCGAACTCATGTCAATGACTAGCAGCAACAGAAAGGCACCTTGGCCGCCATAACCGCGCTACCATGTAACATGGTCGGTCCCAGACATTTCTTCGTATTCTTGACAAGATGAGAAACTAAGAAATCCATCGTCTCCTTTTCTTCTGCCTGTTCTCCTTGTACTAAAACCATCACAGCCAAGAGGGCCGGCCTGTCTTGTTTGTTATTTGACATGGGTCACCAAGAAACAAAACCAGATAAGATCAGATGTGCTGCCCGGGGGTGGTGTAGGTCCTACAGTAAGGCCTTTGTCAACCAGTAGCATTGCCAGCAGTGGACCCCAGCTTTTGCTTCGGCAGTGGCCGCTGCTGCGTGGGCCCCGAAAATGCGGGGCACCTGCCAGCTGCCCCCTGATGTCACTCCACCGACAGCAGGGCGGAGGGGATGATGATTGGGGAAAGCTCACTCAGGGGCCAGACTTGGTACAGAGCTTCCTCTTGTGCTACAAAAACAAAGGAGGCCGCTGCCCGCTGCCTGCTGTTACCGCCCTCGCTCTCGTCCTTGCTTCCTCGAGGTCTCCCCGATAAACATTGCACCCACCGCGCAACCCCAACAGACAAGGACGACATGGCTGACGAGAACACGAACCCCGAGGTCCAGGAGACAAAGGTCGATGAGACGCCCATCTCCCACCCCAACGCTGCGCGCCGCAACTCGCTCGAGAAGCAGCTTGCCCAGCGCCCGGACCGCGCAGAGCTCGTCGAGAGTAACAAGAACCCAGTCTGTTGCCACCATGCACACGTGCCCAGGCTGACTGCAATGTGTGCTTCTGTCCAGGGAACATCCTGCCGGCCACAACTGCCGCTCCGGCCCTGGTTGAGAAGCAGAAGGAGGTGCGTCCCTGACCGCTTGGAGAGGCCCGCACCAGACCCAAAGGTGCAGCGGCCACCTGCATGGCCTTGACATGATGGCTGACGTCTTTGTTCTCGCCATGCCACAGCTCGCCAAGCACATGCGTGCAGACTCCCTCAACGAAAAGATTGCACACCGCCCCTCTCCGGATGAGCTCATCAAGAAGGGCGTGCTCAACCCTGACGAGGACCCCAGGTCGCCCGAAGAGAAGTACAAGGAAGCCATCGAGGATGAGTACGCGAAGCGAGAGGGCGGCGCCTAGAGGACCGGAGCATCGTAACATGGCTGCAGCTGCGCCTCGGGTGGGAAGGAGAGGAAGAGCGCAGACCAAGTTTCCAGGCTCTCCCTTTTCTCTCTCACTCCAGATGAGGTGGAGCCCGCAGCTCGGATGTCGAGGAGGTGAAAGGATACCCGCTGTCCTCCCAAAGGACTGACTGAATACTGTTTCGTTTTGCAACGGCGTCAATGAATCTTGCATGCATTTCCCCGTGTGCTCTGACCAGCGTGAGCCAGGCAGCGTGTTTTGAGCATAGGTCCGTCCCCCACTGCCACAAACAACAACGCCCTCAGGTAGCGCATGCACGGAGGATTTATATTCTGATATGCCACCGCGTTTGGTAAAGGCAAGGAAACCAGGTCCAGATTGCCTGAACCGCACGAGGTGCTGCATGCTGTTGTGTCGTGCTTCGCTTTGATGTGCTGTGCGAGTCTGGAACGGAAAGGTTCCACTCACCAAGGCCGAGACATTTTGGCCCAAGGACCGATCCTCTTGCCACGCGTCAGAGCGAGCTTCTTGAAATCCAGAATCCCATGGAACGCGAGTGACTACAGACGATGTTTTGGTCTCTTGAGATGTTCACGGCAGCGCATCCGCATGCACAGCATTGGAATTGCAGCAGATCGCCTCCAAGGGAATACCATGCGTGAGCAAGCCCCCTCGCTGGCATTGCATCGAAGGGTGCACGCGGTGCGCACACGATTCGCCAGGCAGGGGCGGCTTGCATAGCTGCAATGCGTCGCGGTTAGCAACGCCCCGAGTATGACAGTGCCGACTCATTCATTCGTCGGCTTGCCGCACCCTCTCGCACCCCCCCCCCCGCGAGGGAACCACACGCTCCCCACGTCTCCGTGGTTTCTCGTGCTCTGCGACAATATTGCCAGCTGAGTCCTTGCACCCTGCTGGAAGTGGATAAAGACGGCTTGTCTTTTGGAGTGTAATTATATTCTCGCCTGCTTATGCCACGTCATTTTCTTACGCTTCTTTTTTGTCGCCACCCCGCGACGCACACACACCTGACGGGCACAGCAGTCCAAAATTAGAAACCAGAAATCCTCATCCTCTTTTCCGTTCAGGCCCAACCTGCCCCATCCGGCCAGCCCCTCCCCCCCCAAGCCCCCAGCCCCCAGTCCCATCACATTTTTGCTCCTTCGCAGGAAGAATCTTAAGAGCCGCAATATGGGAAAGTCATCAACCTGTCAGATTTGTTTGGTGGCGCACCCGCGATGGGGGCTTCGTGGCCTATGTTGGCGGCCGAGTTAACGCTGACAGTCACCAGAGGGAAGCATCAGAGGGCACAACATGGGACCCTGTGGAAGAGGCCGGGTGCTAAGAAGCTGATATTGTTTTTGTTTCTTGGGGGGGGGTGTGCCGAAATGTAAAATATGTCCCATCCAAGCAAAGGTCCGTGTCCCATCCAGTGTGGTGCGCCTGTTCCGTCCGGTTGCCCAAATCTATCAAGGTATCCCTTTTATTTTCCCGCTCCCGTCCAGTCTGTTACGCCGATTCCATGTCCGATTGCAAGCCCCATGATGTTCTCTTCTGTGTGTGTTTGTGTGTGCAAGCTCCAGTTCCCTCCACATCACCTCAAGATCAAGCAATGGCACGTTTCACATGACGTGTGTTCTCGAGGAGTCGAGACATCCGCAGTGGTGATAGAAGAAGAAGAAAAAAAAAATTCAATGCTGTGCCATCAAGTCAAGAGAGGCAGTGTGTGGTGGGCCTGTCTCCAGTGGTGGCCCGCGCCTAGGACTGTTTGGCGTATGTCTTGGCAGCCTTGTATGTTGGGCTGGGTTCATCCTGGCGGTTCTTCTGGTGGTGGTTGATGACGGTCACGAAGGTGCCCTTGCTGTTGATTTTCGTCCTGGTGTCGTAGCTCTGGACTGGTTGTTGGGGGGTGGACCACATGCTGGCCGAAGAGGTATCGGTCTCGTAGCCCGTGGAGTAGGTGGACATGGGGCTGGACACTGTGGAGTGGCTTGCCCTCGAGTCGACAGAGGTGGTTCTGGATTCTTTCTGGTTGTGTACGTCCACGGCGTACTGGGAGCCACGAGACATGCTTTGGTCAGGCGGCAGCGGCGAGGGCGGCAGCTGTAACAACGATGAAGTAGTTTCTTGAGTTGGTGCGCGGTGTCGAGGGTCTGATCTGTTTGTGAGCCCGACAGAAGAGGGAGTTGCGTGAGCGTGTGAGAGGGGGACACATGGGCATTTATATCTGAGCCACAGGCAAACACGATATCGTCCAAAGGGCCCAAGTGCCAGAGGGAAGGATCTCGGCTGAGAACAGCTAGCACAGGCCTACAACCTTCAGGATACAAGGTAGTTACATCACTTGAAGTGGATAAAGCAGGGGGTGGCCCAAGGAGCCCGGGACGGGACGACGAGGTTGGGCGTGGACGGGCACCGCCCCCCTCTGGCAGACTCATATGGCAGTTTCATAACAGTCCATGGTTACCAATGCGTGGTGAGGAGGAGGGACTTGTGACTCAAACGGGGGCGTCAAGACGGGGAGGACCACGCGGTGGTCAGGGGGTCGGCGATCATGGAGGGAGCTGCTTGCCATAGCCTCCCAGGGAGGAGGGCAGAATGAGGCGTGCCGGCCCCATTGGGCAGAGTGCGAAATGCCAGGAGGTTTAGGCACCACTGGAGCCGACATTGTGGCAGTAAAAGACAAGCAGTGCCATCCCAGCCGTTGTGCCTGAGCTGGGGCAGGGAAGAGCCGGGCAAATATGGACATTTGCAAGGCACAAGGGGGGAGCGGTTCCCGGGGCGCGTTCGCAGCAGGGCGTGGCTGCGGCACCTCGCCCGGGCGCCGAGGCCGACGGACGCGGAACACGAGGCCCTCTTCAGTGCAGATCGGCCATGTGGTTGGTATAGGGAGAGGAGCTGAGCAACAAACTCAAGGTGCCAGCCAGGTAACGAAGTCCCAGACCTGATCAGCAGCGCGTCGTTGGCCTCCAGGGCGGCCGGTGCGGCCGATGACAGGGCTGAGCGCTCGGGGGCCAAGGGCGTAGGATGCAGGCACAGGCACAATGCGCCGGGCAGGCCGTCCAGCTACTGCTACTGCGCCGTACGGAGCCAGGCAGGTTGGAAATGTCGAGCTGGCAGGGCTGGCCGACGACGTCAACAGCCGGCAGAGGAACACGGCCCCTTGGACGCCTTGGGAGACGACGTTGAACGACATACCTGGCCTGGTATGGATTAAATGAACTGACACCTCTCTCCCCGTGCCTGCAGGCGAGGGGGCCAAATGAAGTGCTTGAGCATCTCGGCTTGAGAAGCCCTTCCGGGACCAACGTCAAGGGTGTGGTGGTCCCTTTTCTTTTTCTTTCTCATTATTCCCTTCCTCCCTTTTTCGCTGCCCAATCCGGGACTGACATTGGCTTTCTTTGCAGTACGACAAAATACAGTTGCACAAGGCAAGGCACGGGCACCACAAGCTGTAGGGGGGAAGCCCCCCAGCAGCTCCGGCTCGCAATGAATGGCTGGCATGCAAGACCCCTTCGGAGACTGGGCCTGTTGATTGCACTGGAGATGCAACGGGCCGTCGTAGTTGGCCCACTGAGAGGGTCGCAGGCTAATCCCACTGCATATACCGACGAACCGGTTTCTATGCCGATCCGATTCGATTCGATTGAACGGGCGGAGGGGTCCTGCAGCAGTTCGTCGCAACTGAGTGACGTCTTGGCTGCGTCACATCAATCCATGCTTGGGATCTCGTCGTCTTTGTGCTTCGTGTTGGCCTCTTGTCTCGTATCACCAGGAATGGTGGTGCCCCATCCATGTTGAAACGGCACACGGCGGATTTGCCAGCTTGAAATGGCACGCTGGGTCTTTTCAGCTGCCAACAAAAAACAAAACCAAGCAAAAAAGACACTGCCTCAGCTGCGGCAGACAGCTGAACGGCACGCGGTCCATGTCAGCAGGCACCGACAGTGCTGACGATGCCAACGGCTGGGAATGAAATCACCTCGCTCTCGGCAGGGGGCCAAGCGGAGGGGCTTTGGTTGATTGGTTGGCATTTCAGGTGCCACCTATATGAAGAGAGAAAAGAGCAAAAAAAGAGAAGGGGTGGGGGGGGGGCATGTCTGGCCTCACACTCGACTGTCAGTCTCCAGCAAGCAGCAACCTTGCCAAGCTGTATTCCCAACAGCCTGGATTGAAGCCTGAGAAGCGGCTCTAGGCGGCGGCTGCAAAAGCAATGCTCGTCCATGTGCGTCTGCTTCCGGGGCTGTCTGGGTGGGCATTGAGTCTCAAGCTTTTTCTTTTCTTTCTTTTTCTTTCCTTGCCTTCCTTTTCTTACGGACCCAAAACAGGCATGGACTGGGATTGCGTGCGCCCGGCATGAATATGTTGGTGTTGATATATCTGAAGCTGCATGTTGGCAGCGTCGGAGCAGCAAACCATGTTATGTTGCTTGGCCCATGCACGCCTGCAGTCTACCGTTCTCCAGGACAGCTCTCGGGGCAGGGCGGAGAGCATCTGAGTGGTGGTATGTGGTGTGTGGGGGGTTCCCTTGTTGGAGCGGTCATTACATCAAACCCGTCGCCCGAAGGCACAGGTTACTATAACATCCCCAGGTATACTGTAGATACCTAGGTAGTACGAGTTATGCCTTCCTGCACAGGAGGTCGCACTGTGTGAGAGGTGACGGTATGCCAGATATAACGGGCCGTCATATCGATATGGCCTGTTTTGTTGCAGGCCGGATGTCCAAGAGTGCTATGCGGGCAAGCACTGCTGTTCATGCGGATCTCTGCCCCGTTGGGAAATGCTGACCTTGACCCCGGCAGAGACCCGTTTCTTGAGGGGACACACTGTGCTAATCGATAAGGCAGGCGGGCGGCGGGGCCCTCTCCATTGGCTCTCGAGCTCCCGGAGTGTGGAGGTTACAAACCTGCCCGGTGTAGTGTAGCGTTGCTGCTTCATGCTCCAAGGGTCCAAGCAAACCAAGCGTGGACTCGGCATCAAACCTGTGTCTTGTACCCACCGTAGGCCGCCTCACCATGAAGGTACCTTGCTTTCTGATATGCACGAGTGCCGGCTGCGTAGTAGTGTAAGGGGTCCTGCACATTGAGAGACAGGGGCACGCACACAGAGGACAGAGGACAAGAGGACAGAGGACAAGAGGACACGAACGCCACGAGCTTCCATCGCGTTCGCCCGCCCTACTTTGCGTCGCCCCGAGCTCTCTGCACCTCAATTCCCCCTTCCGACTCTGCCAACAATAATCACACGCCTCCTTAGCAGCCTCAATTTTGCACCGCCCTGCCCTGCCCTGCCCTGCCCTCCACGCCCAAACATGCAGATTCTCTCAACCTGGATCCTGCTGGCTTCGGCCGCACTGGGCGCTGTCGCCGCCGAGGACCTCAAAGTCGACGTCACCCTCGCCGTAGAATGCGACCGCAAGACCCAGTCCGGTGACAAGGTGCAGATGCACTACAGAGGCACCCTTGCCGCTGACGGCAAGCAGTTCGATGCCAGTACGTTGTTCACGCCCTGCCCTCCCGCCTCGGTTCCCAACCTGCTTCAGGGGCTGTACGCCCGGCTGGATAGGTCCCCAATCTGCCCAGCACGACCTATGCCTTCCCCCATCAGACTTGTCGCTGACCAATGCTCCTCCTCCTGACAGGCTACGACCGGGGGACTCCCTTCAGCTTCAAGCTTGGATCCGGCCAGGTTATCAAGGGGTTCGTCTTCAGCCCGCACCCAGACGAGAACGCGTCGAGATCGCCGCAGGAGCTAACGCTTGGCAAACAGTTGGGATGAAGGCCTCTTGGACATGTGCATCGGCGAGAAGAGGTGAGCCAACCCACCCACCCGCGACTCGCTCGCCTCACTCCACAAGGCGCCCGTCCCCGGCTAATTGATGATCGCCTCAGGACCCTCACAATCCCCCCAGAGAAGGGCTATGGCCAGCGCGGAATGGGCCCCATCCCTGCTGGTAGCACACTCAGTACGTGCCGACCGAAAGAACAACCCCTTGCCCTTGTCGTCTCCAGCGTGCTGACCTGTGTCGATCTAGTCTTCGAGACTGAGCTCCTCGGCATCGACGGTGTGCCCAAGCCCGAGTCAATTGTCCTGAAGACAAGCACGACAACCGAGGTCCCTCTCGAGACGCCGACGGCCAAGAACTTTGGCGAGAAGATTGCTGAGAAGTTTGCCGAGGCCACCGAGGCTGCCAAGACCATGTTGAAGGACACAATGAAGGACACAGACGATGCTGAGCACGCCGAGCTGTAGATAGCTGCTGCGGCTGCTGCGTCGGTGGAACATATTCCCTAGTACGGCATATAAATTGCCTCTGTTCTGGGCCAGTGCAGTCTGGGCCTGGGCAGTCAGGAGGACAGATTTAGACAGGATTTGTAGGCTTTCCGCACATCCTACCTCGGGACATGAAATTGCTCAGACTGCAGAGGCTCCGATCTGACCTTGATGTATTACGGTGTCGATAAATCCGTGAAGACTACCTAGATACCTAGGTATCTAGCTACCCTGGTCCTTTATTCGTATACAATGGCATCGATCGCAACTTACATCCAAGAATGATTATCTGCCCGTGCACGTTGGGGTGACCTACCTCGGGCAGCCTTGCCAGACCCCGGTATTGCCGGTTCGGGCCGGGGTTTGAGGGGGTTGCTATCAAGGGCTTGCCGCTGCTGGCCGAGCCTCATTCCCTCCCCTCGTACAATGCATGTGTAACACCTGCCGCAGCAGTGCTCCTGTGGCTGCTTTTCCTTCATACACAAACGAACGGGAGATCTTTCCTGAGTGAATTCACATAACAACAAGCAAGAATGGTTTTCTTTCTCGATTACATGAGGCATCGAAGGGATTGGTAAGTTTCCTGTCTGCGCCCGGCTTACACCACCACACGACAGACAATAAAACACATGCGTTATCCCACATGGTCTACGGTCGCGATTGCTGACTCAACGCCACAGCCAATTAAAGCAAAAACAACGCGCCGACAGGATTGCTTCGTTATCATATTATCATGGGTCTCTCACAGATTCAGACCGCGACACGGTCAACAAGCCCATAGCGAGCCTCGTTGCCGGAGTCCACAGCGGTATTATCCAACCCCTGGACATCCTACGAACATATGGCAAAGTCGCCCTCAAGGCTCACGAGAAGACCAACTGTCTAACCGAAATCCTGCTTCCTGACGCGGAGAGGTGGGTTCAGGACGGCTCGTCAATCAACCTGAAGGGCCCGCTGGCAGGCATTCCCGTGTCTCTCAAGGACAGCATCGTCGTCGGCGGCTACGATGCTACCGTCGGGTACTCGTCATTTGTGGGGAACGCGAAGCAAAAGGACGGCACGCTCGTGAGGCTCCTCAAGGACGCCGGCGCCGTACCTTATGTCAAGACCAACCTCCCCATCACACTACTGAGCTTTGAATCAACCAACGACGTGTGGGGCCGGACCACGAATCCTCACAACCCCAAGTACTCGCCCGGCGGATCCACGGGCGGCGAGTCGGCACTGCTTGCCCTTGGCGGGAGGATCGGCATCGGGTCGGATGTGGCAGGTAGTGTCCGGGCACCCGCACACTTCTCGGGTTGTTATTCGCTGCGCTGCTCCACGGGGAGGTGGCCCAAATACGGAGTCTTCACGAGCATGCCCGGCCAGGAAGGCGTGCCGAGTGTGTTTAGTCCCATGGCAAGGACCTTGGACGACCTGACCTACTTCACGCGCGCCATCGTCGGGATGAAGCCGTGGGAATACGACTACTCTGTGCACCCGCTCGAATGGCGGCCCCACATTGAGCAGCAGTACTCGGAGGAAAAGAGGCTGAGGGTTGGCATCCTCCGCACCGACGGCGTGGTCGACCCCAGTCCCGCATGTGCCAGGGCCCTGGGCATCGCCGAACAGGCCCTCGCGAGGGAGGGCCATGAGATTGTGGAGATTAACCCCCCGGATATGTACCACGCTCTCAGGCTTGGGTCGATGCTCTTGAATTCAGACGGCTGCAGGACCTTCAAGTCTTTTATGAGGAGCGGCGAGTGGGAGGACAAGGGCGCCAACCAGATGAGTTGGTATATGAGCCTGCCGCGCCCCTTTAAGTGGGTGTATTACCTGTGGGTAAAGTACATCCGCCGCGACAACGTCTGGGCAGGGCTGCTGGCGAGCTGGCACCCCATGACAGCCGAGCAGAACTGGAAGCTCGTCGCTCAGAGGGAGGCGTACAGGGCTGAGTGGTTCGAATGGTGGGACCAGGCCGGTATCGACTTCATCCTCTGTCCGCCAAATGCGACACCTGCCGTTCCCCACGATGGGATGAAGGATGCGGTCAGCAGTTGCGGATATACCTTCCTATGGAATATTGTGAGTTCCAGAGCCCCTCTGATAAACCCAGGGAAAATCCCCAAGGCCCCTCTTTCAACCTATTCCGGCCAGCTACTGACCATGTGAGCGCGCAGCTTGATTATACTTCTGGCATTGTGCCTATCACCCATGTTGATAAGACACTGGATGGCCTGCCGGCTGGCTTCAACATCAAGAAGTTGAATGGTGTTGCACGGGGTGCGTACAAGTTGTACGACGCGCAAGCCATGCATGGACTGCCCGTTGGCGTGGAGGTGGTTGGCCGGAGGCTGGAAGAGGAAAAGGTGTTGGCGGTCATGAAGAGGCTCGAGGATGCGCTGGGCGATGATAAGTATGACCTACTTGCTATCGACTAGAAGAAGGACAGGACCTCGGGAGGAGTCATAGCTTGAGGCAACTTTATTTCATGAGCCCTGGGTGCCATTCTGTGACTGTATAGTTAGATAGACTGGTAACCACATTTCGCGATGCGAGATCGAAATTGAACTGGGAACGTGGAAGCCACCACTTTTGGACCAGGAGAAAGTGATGAGCGACTCTTTTGTTACTGATGCTCAGGGTTGTGGCGATACCTGGGCAGTCCATGTGACGACGAGCTATCAGTTCCAATGTTTCATATGCACATCCACTGGGAATGGACTCGGGCTTCTACCGGTCCTGTATACACTGTCCGGATGGATATATCCCCTACATGTAGTGAGGCAAAGGATCACTACATGCAGTCTTGGTGGCGAGACCATGTACAAGGCTGGCGGACACAGGCGGAGAGCTTCAAGAAACAGGCCTTTATTTGTCTCGCCCCTTGGGCTTATTTTTCACAAAATCGACATTACCTGCACAGCGTCATTGTGAGGCGGACTTGGTAGGCCCAGCCCGCAAGATGAGAGCTTGGGGCCAAAGCAGTGGCACAAGGCCTGGGTGTTGACGCTCCCAGTTGGCAGGCTGCGGGGATGTGGTCGGTTGTTGTTAGGGGTGTGGGTGGGGGAGGGGGTGCTCTTCTCCATGTGATGGCGGGTGGGGAGAGGTGACGCAGAGATGGCGATAAGATATGTCTCGATCCGAAAACATCATCCCATCGCTTCGGTCAATCGTCCCCGTCACAGTGCCTCCACCTAACCTTGACAATATCTCCTCTTCTTTGGGCACGCTCCTCGGATGAAGAAGCTGCTTTGCGCACCAGCCTTGAAGTGGACAAAACTGCACGTCCCTCGTCATGTCAGCCGACGACCAGCAGTTCCTCGACATGGTAAGCAGCTCTCGGGGTTCCGTATTCAGACCGCGCCCACACTCGTGTTTGTGTGCCTAGAGTACGAGTGTCGCTGGCCAGAGCTAACTCTGTTTTCGCCCTCAGCTGTCGTCAATACCCAATCACGTCAAACAATACTCTTCTGAAGTCGCCGATGTGATCGATCGTCATGTCGACAAACTCGCAGAGCAGGTCCGCGAGACCTTGTCATCTCAGGACTGGATACCAGAAATGGTTCGCCCACGTGGCAGGCCTCCTCCGCCGCCAGCAGCCCTCTCAGTATCCTCATCGGCATACGAAAGAGCTCGGGACTGGGTCTCAAGACACAAGGTGTTGACGGGCCTGGTGGTCCTGACCACGGGTGTGCTTGTCTACAGGGGTTACAAGAAGGGGCAGTACAGCCGGAAGACGCGGAGAGCGAGGCGTGCACGGAACGGGGGCCGGCTCGAGGTTGTCGTCATCGCCGGTGATCCAAAACTCCCGCTGACGAGGTCGCTCTCACTGGATCTCGAGAGGCGCGGCTTCATCGTCTACATTGCTTGCAACACGCTAGACGATGAGGCCCTGGTTCAAAATTTCTCCAGGCCAGATGTTCGACCCCTAGGGATAGACATCACTGATGTAAGGCTCATTCCCCAGGATACTGCAACTATGACTGGGCTATGTGCTGACCATAGTTTAGCCTCCAAGTGCTGGCGCTTCCATCGAACGCTTTGCTCAATATCTCCAGACTCCACACGCGGCTGTGCCAGGCGCCAAGCAGAACTACCTCAGCCTGAGAGCCGTCATCCTCATCCCGTCTCTGAACTACCAGACGTCACCCATAGCAACAATCCCGCCCTCAAGCTTCGCGGATCTTTTCAACACACACCTCCTCTACCCCATCCTGACCATCCAAGCATTCCTTCCTCTGTTGACTGCGAAGCTCACCTCCTCTTCCGGTTCCAAAAAGCCGCCCCCCAAAGTCCTCGTATTCACCCCTTCGATCATGTCATCGATAAACCCACCCTTCCACGCCCCCGAGGCAACGGTCTGCTCTGCCCTATCAGCCTTCACCGAGGTCCTAGCTGGCGAGCT
This sequence comes from Stenocarpella maydis, assembly GCA_002270565.1. Taxonomy (NCBI): domain Eukaryota; kingdom Fungi; phylum Ascomycota; class Sordariomycetes; order Diaporthales; family Diaporthaceae; genus Stenocarpella; species Stenocarpella maydis. The sequence goes on along the minus strand of NQMI01000021.1, from coordinate 26,753 downwards.
GAGGCCATTATCCATACCAGTGACGCATGTCCAATTAGGCACCTTCGATTTCTCCGGCTTCACGCCTACATCCTTGCGCTCGCAACAGCCGAGCGGTCTCCTGACCGCCCCGCCCACGGAGACCCTCACGTGGCCTGACGCTGCGAGGAAGACGTACGGGCGCAATTTCGTCAACATATCCACCTCTGCAATCTCGTCAGGACGTGTCCGCGGCATGAAAGGGTCATCGCTGAAAGATTTACACAATGCTGTATTCGATGTCATCGACGGATCAAATACCAGCGGCGTGGTAAGAGTGGGCCTAGGTGCGGACCTATACGGCTTTGTTGGGAGGTGGATGCCGCGCACTCTTGTTCAGTGGATGATGGGCATGAGGAAAGTGGATGAGCTTTCGAGCTGGCAGGCTAGTTACCACCCGAGCCCGGGTAGCGAGAGCGGAGATGGAGACGGCTCAAGCCGCTTTGGGTCGGACTCCCAGTACATAAATGTGGACCAGGGAAGCGCCCATGGTAATGTCTGGAAGGAGGATTGATAATGTGGAACCGAGGTTAGGCGCGGTATCAGGACTCTGCTCATTCTGAAAATCTCGAAAGGACTGATTTTCTACGAACCACAGGATGCGGCATCTAGTTGACCAAGACTCCCTACTTTTTCTAATTGGGACAGGAGAAGAATCTTAGACTATACAAGGGTATGACAGAATACATGACACCTGAGGAATCTTTGTAGCCTATCGTCGTGTCCCTGGAGAAACTCTGTTTGACCCTCCAATGTGCCTGGCTGACCATTGTAAACACAGTTGACTCCACCTTGAGGGACAAAAGCTTGCATGGTCTCAGCCTCCAAGGGCCTCCACAATGTTGCCCAGCACGATGCTACAGGTTGGTCTTACATGCCTCAGTATCGCCGCACCTTGGCTCCCTGATCGTCACCGTCGTAGATAGTTGCATACTCATCTTCCATGTCATCGTCTCCAGCACCGTACTGGTAGGCCTTCTCTGGGCTGCCGTCGCTAGCCTGTTCGGAGTGGAAGCCATCCTCGGACCCGGCGTAGGACTCGGGGTGGTCTCGGATGTGAGTATAGGTAGACGAGGCGGCCCTCTTTTGCTTGGACGAGGTTGCCCTCTTCCCGGCAGAAGCACGCTTCGGCATGGCGGTGGGCGTGTCCTCCCTGCGGTGACCGATGAGTACTAGGGCTCCCTAATTATTCTCGAGTTCGGGCGCACGAGGGGCAGCGAAGTCATGGCCGATCCCGTAGACCATCTCCATCCAGGGTGAATGGAGACTGCCGTCCGGCTTCAACTGGCACGCGGCCGGGACGTTGATGGGGCGTCTTGCGGCAGGCTGGGAGCCCGGGATGGGGATTAGATCTGGGGCCGGGGGCTTCTTCCGTCTGGCCTTGTGCTTGTCGTCTGGCTGCGGCGCAGGGCCGCCCTTCTTGTCATTGTCGCCTGCCATGCCTACAGGCGGTGGTGGGTGGGGAGGTCAAGGCTGGTAGATACGCGTCTTTGTGTGGCTGAGCGACCTCGGTGTCGTCGATGCTTACATGCGGTTCACTAGGAAACAGAACGGTGCTGCAAGATAGTTGCCTCGAACCTGAGAGAGGGGGATTCGGTCACAAGCATTATAAACCGGCCCTATATTTATGTTTGATTGAGTTCTAGGTACACATTCTCCCCTTGTTGTAATAACATGGTGAGCCTGGATATGAAAACCAACATTGATGGTGAGAAAGGCAGTCAGCCTTGTGGCCACCACTTGTGTTGGCATTTCTTTCTTCAACGTGTTTCCCTGCAAAAATGGACCTGCGTGTTTTCAAATGGCCATACCACAACGGACCACTCTTGGCCTACGGGAGGCTGAGAACAAACTGTGCAGTCTTTGAAATAGAAACTTGTCAGTGTCTGGAGTGAAGGACCAAAGCTTTGCTCATTAACAAAGAATCTCTTCGAAGTTTTCTTCAGGGACTTAGTAGTGAAGGACAGGGGCATGTTGACAATACTGAGCGAACCTGTACAATAAGACACTGGCCATGATAAAGGCAAGAAATGCAATCTTGGATACGCTACAGAGCCTTGACATAACCAAATATCTGTTCGTGTGCATCATATTGAAGTGATAATAACAATCTCAGCGGTACTGGCGCTAGAGACAGTAGCCTTCTGCTATTGATGTTCAACAGAAGGCTACTAGCTCACTCGCATCACAAGTCGTTTCTGTTGGGCACACATGGCTTTTAAGTGATCATTGCTCTCATAGTTTGCATGACCAGAACGCAAGCTTCTGCAGGTACATGCCGTATGAGCCGATTCCAAAGTATAGCAAACCGGCCGAGTCTTGATTCTCGTAAGAAGAATCGGACGAAGCACCACCACTGAAAAAAGGGGCCGCATCTTTCATTGGATGGGGCAGGATATTCAACGGCTCTCCCACATCTTGCAGGACTACCTTGCATGCTCCAACAGCTTCTTGTGGCTCGCTTGCTGCGACTATGGTTCTTCAGCTGTTGACTACGTGCCGTAAAAGGATTCTTATGACTTTCGGTGGCAGTCGATGGGTCTTGCAAATGCCCGCTTGAACGAAGCAAAAATCATCAAATCAATGACCAGTAGAGCAACAGTCCTAGTGTCTTCCCCGACCCCTTCCGCGCCCCCTCCATTTCCCACCTCGGCCACCAAACCTTCCCTGGTGACCTCCACGCTCGAAGCCACGATCCCTGTCCCTGTCCCTATCCCTGTCTCTGTCGCGATGCCTGTCCCCGAATTCCCTGTTCGAGCCCTCGTCCTCATCATCAGCGTGTTCCCTCTTCCCGGGGAAGGACTCCTCGTCTTCCTTCTTGTCGACCTTGACGCTGGGCTTTTCCAGGCCCGTCTTCCACTTTGGGTGCGCACCCTCCTTGCAGTCTGGGCCGTCAGGGCAGAACCCGGCGAGATAGTACGGGCACATCTTCCTGCGGACGTGTTTCTTGGCGCACCTGGGCCCCAGGGGGCAGAAGCCCTGATCGTAGTGTGGGCAGGGCGGCAGCTTGCTCTGGGGGTCAATGTGCAGGTACAGGCACTCGTCGCCGTTGGAGCAGAAGCCGTTGCGCAGGAAGAAGTTGCACTCGGGCATCTTGCGCAGGTTGAACTCGTGCAGGAACTCGCAGCTCTCGCCCTTTTTGCACAAGCCACGCAGCCAGTGCTTGCAGACGAGTGAGTTGAAGGGGTGTCCGCCGTCCTGCTTGCCGCCGCTGTTGGGGACGGAGACGTGGCGCTCGGAGCAGCGGGTTCCGAGGGGGCAGTGGCCGTTGATGTAGGCCTTGCATACTGGGCGATCGGCAGGGAGGCTGTGGAGGTAGGTTCGCTGGAGGAAGGGCGTGAAGGAGAAGGTCGGCGTGGCTGAGGGCGGCTCCCTGGACAGCAGCTGGCGCGACAGCTCACTCGTTGCGGTGGCTGTCGCGGCGGCAGACCGCGCCATGCCTGGGGATCTGGAGTATGCTTCCTCCTGACGCTGGCAGAAGCGGGTGTGTGTGCGGTTCTGCCGTGGTCGTGCGACGAGTGTTGGTGTTCCTGCTGGCGTTGTGTGGTCGGAGAAGGGTGGTGTATCGAGCTTGCAGTGTGGTGTCGTGTCTTGGTCTGGTCGCTCGCAAGTCGCACACAATGTAGTCGACGAGGTTGCATTGCGTCGCCGCCTTTGACGTCGGAGCTACCCCCCTGTCGGATTGCTTATCTTATCAGCTGGAGCCGAGGCTTGCTGAATAATTGTTGGTGGGATGTGTCTTCAAATGTTGTGCCTGCGCGAGGCTGCGATGTGGGGTTCTAGAAGGCCGTGGATCGGCGAACTACGCACACTACAGATAGTGCAAGTACCTAGACTAGGCATTCCGGTGCTCTGGTCCTTGACAGCAGTACTCCGTACCGAGAACTATGCCTAGGTATCTAGGTACCTAGGTAGTTCGTTCCTGGCCTGGAGGATCTGCTAGCCTAAGAGACCAGGAGCAGCATCATCGCCGGCCCTCCGTCTGCATTTCGCGATCCACTCTTTGCCTCACCTGCTTGACAAATCTGCAAACGCCCCAAGATCCACTCCCCGTTTCCCGCAATCAATGCCCTCCGAACCTTAATCGCGTAGGCTGCCTGCTCTAGGTGTTTCAATACTATATCTATATCTCCTGCTGCCCTGTTCCTTCCGGCAAAGACAGCTCCTCCAAAGCCATTGATCCCCTCGTCCTACCACCTCCGTCTCTCTTCGTGACTCGCCTTCGCTTCGCCCTGGGTCAGCCACGCCCTAAACAACCGCCAAGCTGTCTTTCAAGTATTTCACGCGTCCCCTCCGCTCTAGCGCAGCCAGTCTGTCCGCAGCGGCTCTTGCTACCGCCAGCTTCAACCCTCAGACGCGCTTTTCCTCCGACCTGCACAACATCAGCGCCAACAAGATGAGCACCCACACCCCAGTCCTCAGTACGTCTTCTTCGAGCACAGCCCCCCCCCGCTGTCTGCCAGCTTTTCCGCCGGCGCCGGCTGACATAGTCTCCTAGTCGTCGGCTCCGGGCCCGCCGCCCACACTGCCGCCATCTACCTGGCCCGAGCCAACGTCGAGCCTACCCTCTACGAAGGTTTCATGGCCAACGGCATCGCAGCCGGCGGCCAGCTGACCACCACCACCGACATCGAGAACTTTCCCGGCTTCCCCGATGGCATAATGGGAGGCGAGCTCATGGACGCCATGAGGAAGCAGTCCGAGCGCTTCGGCACCAAGATCATCAGCGAGACTGTCGCCAAGCTGGACCTCTCCAAGAGGCCCTTCAAGTACTCCACCGAGTGGGACCCTGACACCGAGCACACGGCCGACGCTGTTATCCTCGCCACCGGCGCCGTCGCCCGCCGCCTCAATCTGCCCGGCGAGGACAAGTACTGGAACAACGGAGTCTCGGCCTGTGCCGTGTGCGACGGTGCTGCCCCCATCTTCAGGAAGAAGCACCTGGTCGTGATCGGTGGCGGGGACTCTGCTGCTGAAGAGGCCATGTTCCTGGCCAGATATGCCAGCCATGTGACCGTGCTCGTTCGCAGGGACGCGCTTCGGGCCAGCAACATCATGGCCAAGAGGCTGCAGAACCACAGGGACGTCACTATCAAGTGGAACACTGTCGGCGTGGAGATCAAGGGCGATGACAAGGGCCTCATGAGCCACCTGGTTGTCAAGAACGTCAAGACCGGCGAGCAGGAGACTCTGGAGGCCAGCGGCCTGTTCTACGCCATTGGTCACGACCCGGCCTCTGCTTTGGTCAAGGGCCAGATCGACACTGATGAGGATGGATACATCATCACAAAGGCAGGCTCTCCCCTGACCAACATCCCCGGTGTCTACGCCGCAGGCGATGTGCAGGACAAGAGGTACAGGCAGGCGATCACCAGCGCAGGTACGTGAACCCCCAAAAAATGATTTGTGGCTGAGGCAGCTCGACTAACCTGCATCTAGGCTCCGGTTGCATGGCGGCTCTTGAGGCAGAGAAGTTTCTCGCGGACCTCGAGTCGGATGCCGCAGAGACGCCTGCGCAGCCCAACGGTAATTAGATATCCCACATGCTCCAGTTCCGTGGGCGACTTTGCGACATGAGAGCGGGGTTGTATAGAAAGTGACAAATAGAGAGACATAGACCAAACATTAGGCAAGACAAGACTGGCACCCGATGTATCACATCTGTGATGACGGAACGAACATGCTCGGGATTAACATAACCCACAGAGCGCCGTGTCGCCGGTTTGTTCTGGAGGCTCGGACGCCATTCTTTGCAGGCGCCGCCCAGGCCTTGACGGTAGAGCAGGTGTTAACTCAACTTGATATTGGTGGACGGGAAATTTGGCGATGTCACAGAGGTAAACAGCTGGGGGGGGGGTTTTGGCAGCCCTTTAAGGTTTGGCCGATACTGGTAGTTCTGCTTCAAGGTTATTAGCTCCAGGTATCGATCAAGGAGGGGGTTCCTGTTTAAATAGCGGTGCTAACCCGGCACCTCTCCCTTTCCCCCTCCCCCCTTCTGCCATATCTCGGTAAACACCAAATCCAGCCTCTCCACCGCCCAGCGCTACACTTGCAGAACTTGTATTCGACCGACGGCTTACGAGCTTCCCCCAATCTTGAGCACCATGTCTGACAAAGGCTACACCATCAAGAGCTCCGGCACCAACAGCGAGGTACGCCTTCTGTCAAACGGACCGAAATAGCTTCGGGTTCGGCCGCTAGGCGTCCACGAGACTGACAGGGCTCATGCTTCCTCCAGGGCAACCACTACTGCGCTCGAGACTACGGATCCGGCAGCAATTCTAACACGTACCACTACTCGAATACGTAGGCTCAGCCCCCGCCGAGACCCGCCCTTTGGCCCCCTGGGCATGTAGCATACTAACCCAGCCAACACAGGAACGGTTCCTACTACTATTCCAACCCGAATGGTTCGGTGAGTAATGCCTTCGGGATTATCTACGGATCTTAAATGGCTTCGTATTGGCGTCTTGGCTAATGCCCTTCCCACCACAGACGTACTACAACAATGGCCAAGGAGGGTCAACCTATACCGCTCCCAATGGAAGCACATCCTCTTCGGGTTACTCGAACCGCAAGTGAGGTGAGGGTGGTACATATCCAGACCGGCAACAAGTCCACCGTCACCCCGATATTTCACCCACGGTCAGGGCGTCATTTCCTGGGCACCAGAGGACAAATGGCTTGGTAGGCTGTAAGCGTTGTCTCATGGATCAGAAAGGCAACGGTATCAATTAGCTGAAAGCGGAGACCCATTGATGCCTAGCAGGTAGCCGGCAAATGCTCAGTTTTTGGCCCAAGGATAATGGCCGATAGGGTGATCCGCTAAGATCTCCACAGCTCCCTGGACGTCTTTTTGTTTGTAACCATCCATCCTCCTCGTGCCTGTCCATTCATGCGGGTCACCCTTCCACTCATCCCACTCATCTACGTTTTTGACGATCTCCAGGTACCGGGATGATCAATGCGCCCCCCTCACCCACGAGAACAGCCGGTCGTCTGCCTCTAACTTATTATTGCCCTGGAAGGTCTCACCTCAGAGCCTCAATGACAATGCTCGGGCGAGTGCAAGATAAGGGAAGGGCATCGGCCGACCTCGGCCACTCGGCCGTCAGAACATAAAATCCCCCCCGAAGCAAGTAATCTGTAGACACTGCCCATCATCAGTGCTTAAATCGATCCGCGTGTAGAATGTGCCATATGGCGTCAGTGATGTCATTCCAGTGCAATTAGGCTCATTGATGTTTCAGGATGGCGTGACTCACCTCGGGGATAACGTCTTCTTCCAGGAACACCCTGTGGAATATAAATACTGAGATGCCCTGCGTCAATACGGGCAGAGTTGTGACTGTATTTTTGTATTCGTATTTGTATTTATTACTTTATATTTTTACCACTCTGAATACGGCATTCTTGGTCGAACATTTCCAGGTCCTCGCACAATTCAAGCGATATGTCTTCGGCCACAGTGGTGCCATCCTGCATCGTAAGGTGTAGAGTACCGCTGATTTGTTTGAGAGCCTGTTTCAAAGGACCTTTGGCTTTGACTTGCTCTGCTCCCTGAATGTTGACTGCGACTGAGTTATAATGGCTCGACGCAGGTAAGGCAGCAAATAGATACGGGCCGAGAAGGAAGCAGAACCTACCTGACCGTGGGTTCGGATCGAGTGCGCCCTCGTTAATGCGAAGAATATCACCTGCTGGATTTCAGAGGAGAAGCTGAGCGGGGTTACCGCATGAACCTCTCTATCTACCGCCATAGCGCCTCCTCACAGCAGAAAGAGGGCGACGAAATCAATGACCTCCGACCTCATGGTACCAGGCCTTGAATAATCACTGGTTCATAGAGCAAGGATGGCGACACTCGGAATTTGTCCTGTTCTAAATGTAGGAGCAAGATGATTGACTACATAGGATAGAAGGCGATACTGTTACGGGGGTCTATGGGAGTAAATTAGGGTAAGAACCCCAAAGAAACCATTATTCAGAAGGGCACCATAGGCCTAGTACTTACTATAAGACAAGACCCCATATTCCAAATGCCTTAGGCTTAAAATCTCCCGATTTAGAATTTCATTACTATTCTTTTATATATAGACCTCCTTTTAAGACTTCTTTAATAATGTAAGAGATCTTTTCTACTCTAAGGTCCCTTTAAGTTGCTCTATTTGGATAGCTTCCTATAGTGTGCCTTTCCGTAGTATGCCTTCTTGTAGTATGCCTTTATAGTGTGCTTCCGTTATGTGCCTCTTAGAGGACTCAGAAGGAGCGATTATATATATATGGGCTTTGTCTTATGGTAAGTTGATGTCTTATGGTAAGTTCTAGGCCTGTGGTGCCCTTCTGCTTAACGGTTTCTTTGGGATTCTTACTGTAATTTACTCCTATAGACCCCTGTAACAGTACCTATTGGCAATGCTAGTATTTGTATTTAGGAAACTCTGCTTCGTGCTATTCGAAGACGTCTTTAGAAGCTGTTACATCCTGAAAATTACCTAAGTACGTAGACTGTTCTCCAGTTGACCACTGGGCTACTGCTCAGCTATCTCGCGAGAATAGAAACACAAGCTCGGGGGATGGTCTGTGGGAGTATCCGAATCAGTTCTGGCCAATCCGGTTTCCTCGTACTTCCACATCAAGATGGCATCTCACGTCTCTACTCTAGCATTTGGATGGGATAGCCGGCGGGCGTTGGACGCTGCGGTGAAAATATCTGAGTGCTCCACAGCTACACCGGGCTAGAAGCCATAAGGGACTGGCTCGAAGATGGTCGCAACCTGAGGCCTGAAGAGCGTCCTGGCTGATTATCAGTCCAAGCTCGACTCTATAGTTCTTCATACCAGGTGGAAAGCCCCTGCCGGGGCCTTGGGTGCTATTCATCCAATGTTCAAGTACTACAGCTTAAATAGGCGTGGACGGGGTTCGCCTTCATCACATACTCCGCTCGCTCCTCTAGCGAACCCCGGCCTCACTTCCCCGGCCCTTTAAATTAGGGTTCTCCCATAAACCAATCAGTATAAATACATCGTCCGCCCGGAAGAAGAGGGCAGGGAAAAAAGCCCACAATGAGTCGAGTTGGCTCACTTTACGGGCGCGTTGTACACGTTTAGCGGATGACTGGTGATGGATTAATGCCGTATTCCCGAGGAACCACGATAATTCCGTTTTAACAGAAGCGCACGCCATGATGCCATCGTGCGGCTGTATGATGGAACTAGGCGTGATGCCCCTCACCGTTTCGCCAGAGAGGCATTTTTAATGCGGTCATGGCCCCCACCTCGGAAGTACATAATAACGCGATCATTTTGGCCCGAACAAAAGCTCACCTCTGGGAGCCAACAAAAGACTTATGGTGCATCGTCTCGCATCGCCGACACACAGCGAATACCTATCTTCTGATTGTAATCATTGTCCTGGTCGCACTGCTTAGCCATGTCTTCTGGCAACATTCGGAGCGTTGCAGTCGTCGGTGTAAGCGGGCACGGGATCTTAACCACAGCCCGCTCCGGATCGGAGTACAGAATTTGGAACCGAGAATCTGAACTGACAACTGGCACACCTCACCACAGGGCACCGGAACTCTAGGGAAACCGATCGTCGAAGAGCTCGTTGCTCAGGGGTTTCGGGTGACTGTGCTGTCACGAAGCGACAAGCGTAAGCAGCTTCCAGAGATATTTTGAGCCCGCGTGGGAACAACAATCTTCCCCCCAGAGCATATGTCAAAGCCATGGTCCCGAAGTCACACTGTAGCATGTTCTATGCTGCATTCGAAAGAAACTTCTTGCTTCTTTCTTTGAAAGCTAACTCCAAATGCTGCAGAAGGTGATCTGCCCAAGGATGTCGTCGTCAAGGCGGTTGATTATGACAACCTCGAGTCCCTCAAGACTGCTCTGGCGGGCCAAGATGCCGTCGTATCCACAATCGCCAGCCCTGCTGTTGGGCCTCAGCAGCAGAATGTTGTTGATGCTGCCTACGCTTCTGGAGTGAAGCGATTCATCCCTTCTGAGTTCGGAATCAACACGCGCAAGGTCCAAGGCCTAAAGATCGCGCAAATTCTTGGCGGGAAGATCAGGTTGGTGGATGACCTTCAGAAGAAAGCTGAGGACAACAAGAATTTCACTTGGACTGGAATATCCAACGGGCTATTTTCCCAGTACACACTAGTACGTGCTTTTACCGTGTCCTTTAACCACGCTGCCCAATATCGCTGACATTATCTTAGTTCGGCTTCGACGCGAAGGCTAAGAAAGCCACCATCTACGACTCCGGGAACGAGCCTTTCCAAACAAGTAGCCTCAGTCTGATTGCCAAGGCTGTGGCTTCCGTGCTGAAGCACCCTCAGGAAACCGCCAACAAATATTTGTCAATCGCGTCTTTCCAGCCGTCCTTGAACGAGATACTCAAGATTATGGAGGATGAGACTGGTGCCAAGTGGACTGTCGAGCGTGTAAGCACACAGGACTTGCAGAAGACCGGCGAGGAGAAGTTGGCCAAGGGAGATTATGCGTTCGGAGAGCTAGTTAGGGTCCACCTCTTCCGCGATGGCGGCGGCCATTCTGTCCCGGAGGGTGAGCTGGCCAACGGACTACTCGAACTTCCCAAAGAGGACCTGCGGGACGCAGTTCGGAAATACTTGGGTTAGGGGTACGGTCTGAAAATGCTTTGGGTTGCTTCTAAGAAGTCTCCTTGCTCGTTGCAACTCCTGGGAGGGATAAATGGGGTTTGGTTTGCCAGTCCCGAGCTTTTGCATACAATCGATGTTCCCGCTACACTTCGTGATGTCTTATCTTTTCTTCCAGCATGCTGCGAGGAAATATATAGGTAGCATTTATTCCTAGACTAGGCTGAATACCTGCTTAGAGTAGAGCCACTCGCCGTTCACAAGATGCTGTAATTGCCAAGGAAGCCTTCTGAACTAGCAGACGATGCCCTGCCTTTAATTTGGACGTGAATCACGCCGAAATAGACTCCAAGCCGGCCAAGCCCATGGTGCTACATGCTGCAGACCATATCCATGAATGTGTGAAATGATGCTTCCCGGCAACTGTGAACCATGCCTCTGACTGTGAAGCTCGGCTGGCAAAGTTTGTCAACGCCGCAATCGCACAGTTGAAGTTATGAGGCATCTGGAGTAGAGAGTCAAAGTGGCGTACACGGTCAGCGGTAGTCTACCTAGGTAGAATCAATATCTCATCTGCTGATGGCGACTCTCTACTTCTGAACCAAATTTTCTCAAATAGACTCTGCATCGATATAAACACCAGGTTCAACACATTAGAAGCCTTGCTTAGCATGCCACTTTTCTTCCCAGCCGGGAAAAAAGGGGCTCTCATCCAAGGTACGGGCGTCCCAGTCGCCGGGCACCAGGCCACTCTCAACCTGCTCTTTGGCCCATTTCTTACAAGCCTCAATGGTGACATCTTTGACGTGGTCCACAGTTTTGTAGTCAATTAGGCTCTTCTTGCCCTCCTCCAAGACTTTCAGTAGTATGGCCGGCACAAAAGGCTCGTCCCTGATCTCTTGGATCTGGGAGAACACCGCCTTGAAGTTGAATACGATTGCACCGCTCAGTGGCAGCCTCCGCAAAGTCTGGTAGTCGCACCTCAGTTTTATGTCCTCGATGGTTAGATCATCCTTGCGCTCCGCAAACGCACTGCGTTCCCATGGTTTGTCACTGGTCATGCGAGGGCTGCTGAATAACGGCGCGTGGTCTTCCAGGCTCCAGCTGCACCGCTGGATGGGCTGATCCACGGCCATCCTGGCGAAAAATCGATCCATGCTGAACGCCATCTTCTCAGCATAGTCTGGCACGCCACTATGAATTCTCCTCAGCGGTTCGCCGCGGTGCATCCCGATATCCCAGCCAACTGACGAGCATCTTTGTAGACGTTAGCCCAGAGCGGTGTGGCATTCCAAAAAATGACAGACGGGCAACTATGGAGGGGGAGGACAATGTAGCTTACACCATGGCCGCCCGTAGGTAATAAAAGCCGTCGTGCTCATTGCGAAAGACCAGGGCATAGTCTTCCGGTATATTTTGGTAGACTATCTCCAACGGTGGGGTGTCAAGGAGGTTAGTGGTTGTGTTGAGAAGACGGTTTTGGAGTATGGTGTTGTCGCTCTCAAGGCTAAAGTACTGTGGGTATCGCTTGCAGATGAATTGGACGAGTAGTTCCATGAGTTCCCGACACGCCAGTTCTGAGCCCGGGTCAGAATAGAAGAAGAGCTCGCCATGCTTCTCTTTCAATTGCCGCCTTTGCTCCATTACTGAGACGTAATTCTGCTCTAGCTCCACCCACCAATCGGGGTCGAACTTGTAGTAGGCTACCAGGCATGCCGCTCAGCGGAATATCCGAGATTCGCACGTTAGAGTGTGATCAGCTTACCCATCGTTTGGTGATAGCTCCATCTGAAGGGTCGGAATGGCCTAAAGACAGCCTTGTTGATATCGAACTGCGGACCGTATGGTTTGGGATATCGCACTCCTGTGAGGACAGAGTAGTCTGGAAATCTTCCAAGGGCTCGTATGTCCTGTGTCGAGAACCCAGTTGGTGTGTAAAGATCATCTTGGTCCCAGTCCGCCGCACGAGCTGACGGGATGGCGCGTTCCCAAAGCACTTCAGGTGGAAGGCTTTCAAAAGAAGCAACTGAACTCTTTAGCTTCAAGCCAGCCAGGGCGTGGCGCCGAGAGGGAGGGAATTGAAGTGCCCAAGGATGCTTTTCGACCGCAGCAGTGGCCTTCTTGGAATGAGCTGCCCTTCTCCTACGAGCAAGATGAAATCCCAAGCCAAGAAGAGCAAGCGCGAGTATGCAAACAAACTGCGGGAGGGAAATACTTCCTGCAAGAAGTAAACTCTCCATGATACGATAGCAATGCTCTGATTATAAGAACTGATATAAATAATAATGCCCTGCAGAGGCAGATGGTATGGCGTATACGTAGATACACCAGGTAAGATGTTGAGGCGAGTTGCTAGGAAGTGTGGTGGGGGCCTGGCGGCCTAGGACAACAATTGCGATATCTTATGCCTCTGCAACTGCAGCCCGGCAACGGCAATTCCATTCGAAGTTCCGATCTCTCTCCGAGCTTATCATAGACGGTTATGTACCTAGGTACTAACTGGTCCAACAACTCGAGGGCCACACGCGATGAGGTAGATATGTGGTGCCGATATGGACAAGACCCCGCAACGATAAGGACGTAATGCTTGGAGAACTCGTGTTAGCCTGGGTGTCCACGCTGAGGTAACGCTGTTCTCCACAGCGCGCTCAATCTGTGTGAGAGACTGCGCATGCGTGTTGGTCTCTACAGTGCACTCGGTAATAGCCAAGGTGGATGAGATAAATGGCCTCTATCACATGAACTGTCGAGCAAGACCCTCGTGTTTCCTTGGTCTTTGATGCCAATGACGAAAATGGACGCTTGGCATCAGCCCCCTGGCCGATCGTGATAATCCAACGAAGCTTGCATGCATTTGCGTACTTGCGGGAGACAGGACATCCGAGCATGTGCCGTGCAGTCGTCTGCATCCACCAAGTGGAGGCCCAGTAAAGCCCGCCCGGGTATAATACATCTTCAACTTTGAAGTGCACGGCTGGTTTTGTTCGTACTCCGGTCAAGATGCCCCCTTTTTTATTTCCAGGAGAAAAAAACAAGACCAAAAAAAACCTGCGGCGGCCCCTTCATATCAAACCCATCAACCATGTACTTTCTTCTCCAACGGTCAACAGGGCTGCAGCAAGCTTATTTTAAATCTTTTATAATAGTAAGGTATGTAGTCAGGCCTATAGGTGCTTATAGGGCTCCTTATCAATAAGCCCCTGCTACCCTACACCTGCAGCCTAAGGGCCATTCTCAGCATCTCGCTCCCTCCTTTTCTTTTTTTCTTTCTTTAGGTTAGCCTCTATTTTTTTTTTTTTTTAAAAAAAAAAAAAGAAACCTGTATCATTTAATATAAATACAAAGGCCTTATATTATAAAGCTTAAGAAGCACCTTATGTATAGTAAATGTATTAAAGTAGCTTATATATAGTATGAAGATTCTTAGTAAAGGAAAGGAGGAAATTAAGGAGAATTAGGAGGATTTGTTGGTGTAGCGAATTCGGATGTGCAAAATAAGGCTTTCTTTTGGTGTGCAGCATGACATAAAATGTAGACTACCTAGTTGGGGGGGGAGCGATGCGGTATTCGCACCAATGATATGGCCATGAAATTCAAAGCACACATTCCACGGCTTTCGAACCACAAACACTGCCGTTTTCACCTGGGAAGTCATGGGTATATATTGTAAGAACTAAATTGTCTTGGCTGCAATATATTGACCATTAGATAGGCATTTCCTCAAGCTCAACTGGCATCGGCCGATGCTCTACCCAGCACTGGACCGCCTTGGCAAAGAGTTGTGGAAACTGCAGGTTCCAGCACATTGCGGCCTCAGGTATGTAGTACGCACAGGTTGCAGAGCCTTCGCCTCCGTTGCTTTGAGCTTTGAGTAATTTCGCGGCTTGACGTACGCCCTCTGGATCCTCCACCTTACCCCCTGAGATCATGCACAGTTTGATGTCTCTTAAACCTGCCTCAATGAATTGGTTTTCTTGCCATTCGTTAACAAATGCACATCCAGCTTCAGCAAGACGTGAACTTCCATTTCGCTTGATCACCTCCAACAACTCGTCCTCGAGGTACTCGCTGCCATATCCAGACAGTTTGAAAAACAGCGACCCAGCTTCATTAAGTTAGTCTGGTACAACCAAGCAAGTGCCCCGGGCATAGCCATGCCACTGGAGATGAGTCAAGGGCTGGGAGAGAACTGGAAACGCACTTACGGGAGCGTAAAATGGACCAAATCCCAGCGTAGAGTAACCTAGGATATCTATTCACCGTGAGACGCATGCCTTTCAGTGGCCGTACACCTGACACAAAACCGCTCGCAACGACGTCTGGATGTCTCCTGATGATGTCTAGGATAATAAAACCACTGGTTCCTACGCCCACGAAATGGGCGCGACCATCGTGGGCATGCTCACGCACCATCTCTGCCACCAGGTCCGCACACAGTCCAACTGAATAGTCTTCCTTTTTGCAGAGATTGCGGGATTTGGAGTGGCATGGGAGGTCTGGTACAAGCAGGTGGTATTCGGGGAGTTTTGGCCATATGTGCTGCCATTCGAGGTGAGAACTGACTACAGTGTCCCTGATTAGTCTGGTTCACCGCGGGTACTGACGGAATAGGCCCACACGTGCGTAACTCTGTCAAGGCTGTAACTCATCGGAGGACTCGTAAACCACAACAGTGTAGCTAGCTGGCCCCAGAGAGAAGGCTCTCCAGTGAGGACTTCAGGATTGTGTCGTGACCAGATGATTTGTTATTTTGGAATATGAAATTGACCGGGGGCCTTACAGAGTATGTGAAGCAAGACAACTGATACAGGAGCGAAGGGATTCAGTTCCAGGAAGAACATGGATCTGTTCGCTGAGATTATCGTCTCATTGCTCCTTGTCTTCATTGTGTGTAAGCTTGCCGTATCGCAGTCTTGGCCCTGCGTCGACATTGCGCTCATCCGCCGCCCGTTGGGTGTTAGCGTCTGGGACATAGCTGGGCTGTTTTGCTCGACTGGACGCTGCAACAAATAACGACGCAATATCCCGACTGAAGATGGTATCCTGTTTCAAGGCGACGAATGTTGAGACTCAGAAGATCGACTGTGACGGGCGAAGGCTGAGCAACTTTCTCAAAGCAACTTTGAGCTGAAGGAATGACTTTTCCAGATGGGGCAGAACGAATGGTAGTCTCAGTAGGACAACCGCGATACGCGAGGGTTTTGTGTTCCCGGAGAGACTTTTCTGGCCGACCCACTAGCCTGGGACATAGCCTGGTCTGGCTGATTGAACATGTGCCAGGCAATCCCTGTTTGTCAGTATCAGCCGAAGAAAACCCCCAATATGCATAGGCACATGGATTGATAGACGCCAAGATGCGATTGAGCCTTGGGGCTGTGCTGTTGCACCCAGTTTCTCGGGTCGAGCATTGCAGATCCGCAGCTGGTAACATGACTATACTGTTTTTGGAGACACTTAAAAAGTGGTCCGATCGTCTTACTGGACTACGGCGCCAGGATGTCCTTCCTTGCATTTTTCTGCACTGGCCTGAGTGGATCAGCCCCTTGATCTCTGGAAATTGAAAATTTACGCATCACAACAACGTGCACACAAGGGGGGCAGATCTGCGGGTGTTGACATCTTAAGCTGAGGACTAGAAGGGAGTCACATTCTGGCAGACTTCGGTATCCCTACCTAGGTACTCTTTCTAGCTAAGCCTCGCATACTCGGTCATCATTTCCTGAAGTCCCCACAGCATTGTATGCCTTTCGTGCCTTGAAAGGAGGCGGGGGGCCTTCGTAGGAATTTAGCCCCGCGGGGCTTCCTTGAAGTATTAGATCGCACAGCAGGCGTTCAGAAGCGGTCGAATGCTAACAGCAAGTAGGCATGGAGAGGCCCACTTCATTCACGGCTGAATCATGTCTGTCCTGAAGTCCACCGAGGCGGTCTTGACGCTGACGCTGACTACAACAACGGCATTGTGCGAAGTCAGTTTGACTTTACAGGATGTGGATCTGACAAAGCCACGTTTGATCCCGGGAGGATCCTCGAGATGTAGTGCATGCAGGTGATCGATCTTCTGCCCTAGTACAGTTGCAATCATCCTGAAGCTTGTCTAGGGACCATGCACGGACTGTAAGACTGTTCACGAAGCACAGTACACTGTACGAGTGTACATAACGTCATAATATTCCCAGGTGGGTCGTGGCCTGCTTTAGTGTAAAGTCCCCGAGAGCATGCGGGCTTCTCCAGAAGCAGGGACGATAAGCGACTGCCACCAGTCATGCCCTGACGCCGCCGTCCTGTCGGTCAATGGTCGTCACCCGCCTCCGTACACAAATTTGCAGGCCACTTCAATGGTTGGCATTGCGGATCGTTGGCTAGTTACAGGATCTCAGAGTAACTAGCATACCTTTAGCGACCACTAGAGCATTGCAACACAGGTTATAGGCCAATCAGGTTATCCAGGCCCATAGAACGGAGTAACTTTTCTTTGATGAGTTTTTTTAACTATTTATAATTTTACTGACTATCTGTTAACTGAGGTAACGTCCCTAACCAACTTTCGGCATCCCCCCCTGATTCGGCCCCCCACTTCTCATACTAAACACCCCCTTTTTAACAACCTATTATTAATTCTAAAAGAATATTGAAATCCTTAGCTTTTTTAATTTTCATATATAAAAGGATAATATTTATATATACTATACTTCCCTAATATGTTACTAAATATATTCGTATTAAATTGTTAAGGATTACTAACATAATATAAGGAGTTTTAACAATAGTATTTTAAAACTTTTTTTCAATTATATATAAAAATTATATGATATTAGTACAATAAAATATATAGAATTAATGATAAATATTAATAATTTAAAGCTCTTATTAATAATAAAACTTTTGTAAATAGAAAACTTAACTTTTGTGGCAATAGCAGTATGCAACAGCACACTGGTGGGCTAGCGCTACAGCCACCATACTGTAGCCAGAGGGCGTAGTTGCTTACTCAGCAACCACTACCCTCTATATAAGCCCGAGATAGCTGGCGGGCTACGCCCACTACACCCACTACTCCTAGATAGAGAATTTTAACCATAACCCCCAATCATATTACAATATATGACCCAGCCAACACTGATCAGTAGTTACAAGGGCGACTACAGATTAGCAAGGTTGAAGAGACAAGCCTTCACTGCTTGATAGTAGCTATGCTAATGGTACTAATAATACCGCCCCTTAAAGAGACTTCAGCGGATTCTATAATAATGCTATAGTAGACTTTAATAACATCATTACTACCCATCATAAGGCAAAGAGGGCTCTATATATACTATACTATACTCTATCTTTATCAAATATACATCCATTACACCCTAAGTATTATTAGAAGGCAACTACAGAATATAAATACTGCACAATATTACTAACCCCCGCTACTCTTAAAGAGAATGCTAAAGATATCACCACTTTAGTATACATCAGCAATTAACTAGCAACAACCCCATCAACAGCTATACTAACTAAGATTAACTCTACCAGCCAGTATATCTTCACTACCCCCTGCTAATAAGCTTACCCCTATACACNCTTTTACCCTTAAATAATAAGGATATAGTACTAAAGAACCTTATATTAGTAGTAATAGCGCTATAAGTAGCTTATAAACTTATAAAAAGAGCTATTTAGAGGATTAAGAAGGTCCTTATTAAAGATAAGTGTTAAACGGAACCGCTCAGCAAGGAGTTACCCTAGACTTTTTAGCAAGGAGTTACCCTAGACTTGCGAGTCAGGCGATTTTCGCTAAGTACGCCCAGTGCGTGCGCAACGCAAGATAAGTTTGGTGGCCGTAAGTCAATTATTTTGGTCTGCATTTACACCTTAATCTAAACCTCTACATTACCCTTATTTCTTATCAAAAAAGTATATAACTTAGTTCATTAGATAGCTTGATTTCAGAAGTTTATATATACTCAATTTGGGTATTACTAGGGCTATAGTTGGCTAGTTGCTTGGAACCAAAGATAGTATATTAGAAGGGCGAATTTTCCGGCATTTGCAAATTTGCACCAGAGCCTACCGCAGCGTGCCCGCAGGTAAGACGATGTCGGAGGGTATATAAGGAGGGCTTACAGAAGCCTAACTTAATTCAATACAAAGTTGTCCAGACTATTGTTAATTGTCCTAATTTGTCTTAGAGCACCATACTGCGACCCTGCCGAAATACACACACGCTGAACTGAATGCTATTTTATAGCACAAATTCATCAGAAGTATTATAGGCAGTTCTTTATTATTATTGCTAATTGCTATAGAAGTTACCCTTATAGTAGTATTTCTTCCCATTATTGGATTAGTATTAGGGCTTCTATTGGTTTTTAGGATTCTTATACTAATGCTCCTATTATTATTTAAATAGTTAATTATTAATGTATATAGCTATAGCAATATACTTTGAAAATTTATCAAGCCTATCCGTTTTAGAAAGCTTATCTTTAACATTTTTTTCAAGTTCTTTATAGAACCTGCTTATAAATACTTTATTACTCTAATTAATATAGGTAATAAGTCGCTTAAAGTAGGTAGTATATTTAGAAGCTAAGCCTTACTATTTGAGTTATATAAGCTATTATTCAATGGTTTACTTCTTATTTAGGTTGCTAAAAGTATCTTTTAATGCTTATTTAAAGTTATTATACTTCTTAAAGATAGCTTCAATATTATTAATTTAATCTTTTGTGGCAATAGCAGTGTGCAACAGCACACTGGTGGGCTAGCGCTACAACCACCATACTGTAGCCAGAGGACGTAGTTGCTTACTCAGCAACCACTACCCTCTATATAAGCCCGAGATAGCTGGCGGGCTACGCCCACTACACCCACTACTCCTAGATAGAGAATTTTAACCATAACCCCCAATCATATTACAATATATGACCCAGCCAACACTGATCAGTAGTTACAAGGGCGACTACAGATTAGCAAGGTTGAAGAGACAAGCCTTCACTGCTTGATAGTAGCTATGCTAATGGTACTAATAATACCGCCCCTTAAAGAGACTTCAGCGGATTCTATAATAATGCTATAGTAGACTTTAATAACATCATTACTACCCATCATAAGGCAAAGAGGGCTCTATATATACTATACTATACTCTATCTTTATCAAATATACATCCATTACACCCTAAGTATTATTAGAAGGCAACTACAGAATATAAATACTGCACAATATTACTAACCCCCGCTACTCTTAAAGAGAATGCTAAAGATATCACCACTTTAGTATACATCAGCAATTAACTAGCAACAACCCCATCAACAGCTATACTAACTAAGATTAACTCTACCAGCCAGTATATCTTCACTACCCCCTGCTAATAAGCTTACCCCTATACACTTACTACCCCTTATCACCATTTATTTAACCCCTACTTTGCCCTAGTACACCCTTATTATCAACTATACAACCCATATATTATAATAGCTAGCAAAAATAATACCCCTATGCCATTAGCATTAATAACTATACCGGTAGGTACTACCAATCTTAGCCCGATTAACTTGTGAGATATAATTAAGGAAACATTACTTAAGGAAGCTGCCGCTAAATCAGGTCTTAACGCCAACCTATAGGGAATAGACCCAGATCTAGAGGCCCTAAGTAACCCAAAACAATATATAATGCACCTAAGTACCTATATATAATAGCACCATTAAGCATATATAAGACTTACTAGCTAAGATATCTACAAGGAGTTCAAGAACAACTTCTAGAGTTAGAAAGAACCAGCATTTAAGGCAATCCATTGCAATATCCTCTCAGCCCTTAAGAAGATACTATAATGCAAAGGGATACGCCTACAGGTTAACAATAATACAAAGGCCTTTATAAAACTATTAGAGTTAGAATCCCTGCTAAGAGCCCCGGCATTTATACAATACTAGTATCAACAGATAATTTAGTTAAAGAGATATCATAATTATATCCCTTTTAATAATAATAAATTATTTAAAGGATATACACTAGTACCAAGCAACAACTAGGGAATAAGCCCAAGTACTTAGGGACCCATACTGCAACTTACTATACCAGCTGTACCCAAACCTCAACCACCATCCCGTTAGCCACGCGGCGTCTATACCTTTAAGACCTCTAACAGCTACAAGTTATCACCCAAATAGGAAGAATTCCGAGTATCCTATAAGAAGTATACAACAATCCCTCCAATATTACTAAATAGCATACCATTAGAGAAAGGAATATCTACCAACTTAGCCAAATACTACTTAAATAATAAGAAGTTCACTAGAGCAACAAATAAAGTACTTAATAATAAGATTTATCTTTTTTATAATATCTATAAGAATAATCACCTATACCCTACCTACTTTTAAGCAGCATTACTTATAATATTAAAGGGTAAAGCTAAGGACTTTTATATTTAGTTAATTATAGATAGAGACACCTTCACTATAGTATATGCTAAACTTAAGTAATAATTTAATATAAACAGCAGATAATAAGTATATTTAACCGTATGGAATACTACTACTTTTATATTAATATAGTAAAGGAATAAGGATAAAACCCCATTAGAAGTAATAAAGATTCTAATTAAAAACATAAAGTAATATACCCAAATACTTAGCTATAAAGGAGCACTTAAAGATAAACCACTATATAATAACCTTATATGCATAATATATAGTATACCCGAGTTCTACTACATTAAGGTAATAGCCCTAGCTACTACCAATAAAGTATATAATATGCTCCATCATTGTGCTGCATTATTAGGACCTTAGCGCCCCTCCCGATAATACACTATAGGGCAAGATAATAATAATTAGCTAGATGGCAACTATAATAACAAGGAAGACTAGGGCAATAACAAGCACTTTAACTACCCTAGTAATAACTACTTTTATCACTCTAAGCACCCTAATAATAACCAGTACTACCTGGACCGCTAGTATAATAATAACCAGCAGCACAGAGGCAACTACTCATAAGGCTCTGCACATAAGCAATACCCCCTGAGATAAGGTAACTACCATCCCTAAAGCAACTATCGCCCCCAGGGCAACTTCCAACCACCCCCTAAAGGAGATAACTACTCATATGGAAGGCATAAAAAAAACGACCCCCTAAATAAAAAAAGGTGCTATATCTGCTAGAAGGAGGGGTATTAATCATTAAATCACTCCTTCTAAGAGCGCCAGAGGGCTAAGGGCACATATATATATATATATAATGGCTTAAATAAGGAATTCTACTTATTTCTTATTAACTATAAGGGCATTAACTATAAAAATAATAACTAAGAAAGCACTAGTATATTTATTAATAGTATTAAAAACCGCGAAAACTATATATAGTTAATAAACTAAGCTTTTCTCTATACTTTTAGCATTAACGATAATGAGAAGGACCAAGACAGTCCCAACCCCAGGGAGGTCAATAATAGAGATAACCAGGACAGCCCCAGCTCTAGAGATAACAATAATAAGGAGGACCAGGACGGCCCCGGCTTTATGACTAGCGGGAATAGCGTTAATACTAGTGATACTAAAACCAGTGAAGGAGCCAGTAGTATTAAGGAGGTCTTTATAATAGATAACTACTCACATTAGCGTTTCCAAGGGATTCTCCCAGATATTAGTGTAGCCAACTACTCTACTATTAGGCACAACCAATACACTGCACTATAGCAACTTATACCTATCACTCTTAATATATCTCGCGCAGGAGAAGCAACAGTCTGCTTTAGGCCAGGAGAACTACTATAGTTAATAAGGGCAACTATAGTCAATATAGCAGCTAGCAACTTAACATTCCATATAATAAAGATGCTAACCCCCTTCCTCTTATATATACAAGACATAAATACATACTCGCTCTTCATATAGAACACAACCAATAAAATTATATAATATAAGCCAAATTAGTAGCATAAGAGGACATTCCCTATCACTTAGAAGTAGGGACATCCATAGTTCCTCACAAATATCAATAAGGGCAGTAACGCCCCCATTCTCTTCCTTATAGAGACCGAGTTATAGTAACTATACAGACAATTTGAGCACCTATTAGTTGAGAGGCTCTCTTAGCTACTAGCAGGCGCTAGCCACAATATTAATTCCTCAGCACTAAAGACTATTACCAAGTTCTACTATTATTACCAAATGCACTCTCTTGCGCCCTAGAGATTCAAGTTTAACCTCTATAATAATATTAACTTTAATTATAAAGTTATTATAGATGTAATATACTTAATAGGGCTCCCTATACTATATATTATTAACTTAGCTACCTCCTTCTAAGCCAAGTAATTCTTAGCTTCTCTCTCCACTAAAGACACATAGGAAGCCCTATAAAGCTGCTAGATCAATATATATATAGGTCCCCTAGACCATCTTATATTCAATATAGGGACTAACTTTGCTTTCAGCAAGTTTAAGAGTACTATATATATTATAAGAATTATATATAAATAAATACCTATGAAAGCATACTAATTAATCAATAAAGTAGAGTAATATTACATTCCTTTACGCAGGGATTTTAATATATTATACACCAAGTTATTAACTATATTTATTAAAGAAGCCATACTATAAGCAAGCTTTAGTGCAGTTAACAATATAGTTAGCCCAGATAATCTCGTGCCAACTCTTCTAGTATTTAGAGCATACCCACATATAATAAAGGACTCAGCCCCTATACTATCTACTCTAAAAAGGGCTGAGGCGGTATAAAAGGTAATAAAGGAGATCAGGAAAATTAATGCTATATGCAAAATCAGCAAAGCATTATATATAAGGAACGGCCTAGTTACATTAGAAGTCTTAAGCCTACTACTCTAGAGTAAAGTTCAGGTATAAAGAGAAAAGACTAAGTAGTAAGGCCTATATAAACTACTCTCTATTAACAACCATAATATAATAATCAACCTTCCTAATGGACCAGTTGTCTTCCAGTCAACCCTTATATAGCTGTACTATTATAATGAAGAAGAACCTCTTAATCTGCTGGACCCTAATAACACCTTAGAAGAGCCAGTATGCTTTGAGCCAGACCCTATACCGGCTATTCCTAACCCGGTAATCCCTCAACAACAAGGACGGCCACGGGGGGCCAAGAGTAAGAAGAAGGCGGTTGTTGTTACAAACGATAATAACAATAGCATTACTGCTGCTAATAATATAAAAAACGAGATTACCACTTATATATTCCTCACCCCACGTAAAGTTGAGAACTATAAGCTTGCTCTAAAGCTCCGCCAGGACAGCATTATTACCACCCCAGGCAACCCCTTTAAAGAGTCAGATAATAAGGAAGTTGTTAAACGGAACCGCTCAGCAGGGCGTTGGTACTCCGTGCAAGGAGTTACCCTAGACTTCGTTGTAAGGAGTTACCCTAGACTTCCTAGCAAGGAGTTACCCTAGACTTGCGAGTCAGGCGATTTTCGCTAAGTACGCCCAGTGCGTGCGTGACGCAAGATGAGTTTGGTGGCCGTGAGTCGATTATTTTGGCCTGCATTTGCACCTTAATTCAGACCTCTGCATTACCCTTATTTCTTACCCAAAAAGTATATGACTTAGTGCATTGGATAGCCTGATTTCTGAAGTTTGTATGTACTTAATTTGGGCATTGCTAGGGCTGTGGTTGGCTAGTTGCTTGGAACCAAAGATGGTGTGTTGGAAGGGCGAATTTTCCGGCATTTGCAAATTTGCACCAGAGCCGACCGCAGCGTGCCCAGGGGTGAGACGACGTCGGAGGGTATATAAGGAGGGCTTACAGAAGCCCAACTTAATTCAATACAAAGTTGTCCAGACCATTGTCAATCGTCCCAATTCGCCTCAGAGCACCACACTGCGACCCTGCCGAAACACACGCTGAACTGAATGCTATTCTATAGCACAAATTCATCAGAGAAGTATTCAAGCTAATTAGCTAAGGAGTATTCTAGTTTAAATGATTCAATAAGCAGAAGCATAAAGGAATCCAAATCTTTAAATCTTACATTATTAGGGAGATTAAGG
The DNA here is from genome assembly GCA_002270565.1 of Stenocarpella maydis. NCBI lineage: Eukaryota > Fungi > Ascomycota > Sordariomycetes > Diaporthales > Diaporthaceae > Stenocarpella > Stenocarpella maydis. Next base: position 2,086 of record NQMI01000021.1, on the reverse strand, counting down.
GCATAACTAAAAAGCTATATAAGAAGTCCCACCTTATTATTACTAGATTTAGTAACCTTATAAAGCATAAGATCCTCACATAATCACCAATAATATAACGTATAAGTCATCAACTTCTCATTACTCTTACGCCTATATTAATAACTAAGGGACTATATCTTGAGCTCCGTAATGTTACTTAGGCCTATCCACAGTTAAAATCCATACTTAAGAGGCCCATTCTATGCTACCTTCCCCCTAAAATAAGGGGCAAATACCCAGCCAGCATAATTATAAGGGTAATCAAGCCCTTATATAGCATTGCAGAAGCCAGTGTGCACTAGTGGGCCATATACAACAAGCACTATATTAAGAAGCTAGGGATAATTATGTCTACATACAACCCGTGCCTCTTAATAGCTAACCATAGCAGTAAGGATATCTTTAGTATTACCACTATGCAGACTAATAATACTCTCACCCTCTATACCCCAGCCTTTTCAGAGCTTAAAGAACAAAAGATTAAGGAGGAGGAGATCCGCTATAAGCCAAAGGGCAGGCTAACTCCTAAGAAATCACTAGACTTTAATGGTATAAAAATCACAATATCACACAACAGCATCATACATCTCAGACAAAAAGAACAAGGGGTAAAGATACAGCTAGTTAACTATACAGCTAAGGACCGCACTCAACAGTACATAGAGCAGCGCGCAAGAGGAGCATATCTAGCTTCTATTTGCCACCCAAAAGCAGCATTTAACCTCTCTATTGCAGCTCAAATCCAAGACCCCAAAGAAGAGGACTGCACCAAGTTAAACAAGCAACTAACGTAGCAAGCAGACCACCTTAGCCATAGCCTTAACTACATTCCTCTAGACCTTACAGCAGCTAAGTTAATAATCTTCATAAACGGATCTTTTGCCAACAACAAGGACCTCAGTTCTTAAATTAGCTATATAATTGCCCTAATAAACAAAAAGCAAACCAAACAACCATCTACATAAGAAATCACCAGGAACATCCTCCATTAGTTATTAACCAAGTGCAAGAGGGTTATACATAGCATACTTGCTTCCAAGATCTACAGCATAATCAATAGCTTTAATATAGGGATTATAATAACTGCTACTTTCCGCCAAATTACCACGCGCTTAAACCTACTAGAGATCCCTCTTATCATCTATACAGATTCCTACTCTTTATATAAATATCTAATCAAGCTAAAACAATAAAAGAGAAGCACCTTATAATTAATATAATAGCATTAAAGCAGTTATATAAGAAGCATAAGATCCATAAGATCCAGTAGATTACTAGGGACTATAACCTAGCAGATGCCTTCACAAAGAGTACTCCAAATAAGACACTAAAGCGCCTTATTAATAATAATACCCTTATTATTAAGGTAGAAGGATATATGAACTATAGCTAGCTAGCGATAACCCCTTCCTCTACCTAAACACCATATAAAGGATTATAATAATTACTGCAAGAACAGCTCCACGTTAACTTACCCAGCAAGAACACAACCTATAATAGTTAACTGACTAACGTAACTTGGTCGGCAAAAGCCACGCATACCAACGCCGCCCTACCCCAAGGGGGAGGACCACCAACCATCACCACCCTAAGCCCCGGATAGCAGTCAGCAAGTACCCTAAGATATAAAAAGGGATTATATAATACTAACAACCAGCAAAACTTTAAATCCCCATTAATTAGTTACCTACATCTTATCCTAAGGAGCTATACAGTTAGCTAATCTATAATTTAAATCCATCCTAAGGGCGAGACCTTATAGCTAAGATTTTTATAGTGGTGCTTACACACTAAGGGTTTAGGTGACAAGGGTTACTACTATCCCACGGGCACTTAAGTTGCTAGCTATATTATATTAAGCATCCCCAGTTGAGATTTTGCAGTCTTAACTCCTGCTTAATGTATGTTTTATATACTTACCTAGAGCGGTATTGGATAGTGCACGCTCTACTATACATTTGCTGAGAAGTTAGCTCCAATATACTATTTATTACTGTTTACTATAATCCCTACCTAACCCAACTACTACTTCCTCTAACCCTACCAACTCTTAATATTAGCCTCT
>NQMI01000209.1:0-47103 GCA_002270565.1 Stenocarpella maydis | reverse complement strand
GTACTAACCCATGGGCATTAATTGGGTATGGAATTTTCTAAAGAGGAATCCATTTGTTAAACGGAACCGCTCAGCAGGGCGTTGGTACTCCGTGCAAGGAGTTACCCTAGACTTCGTTGTAAGGAGTTACCCTAGACTTTCTAGCAAGGAGTTACCCTAGACTTGCGAGTCAGGCGATTTTCGCTAAGTACGCCCAGTGCGTGCGTGACGCAAGATGAGTTTGGTGGCCGTGAGTCGATTATTTTGGCCTGCATTTGCACCTTAATTCAGACCTCTGCATTACCCTTATTTCTTACCCAAAAGGTATATAACTTAGTGCATTAGATAGCCTGATTTCTGAAGTTTGTATGTACTTAATTTGGGCATTGCTAGGGCTATGGTTGGCTGGCTGCTTGGAACCAAAGATGGTGTGTTGGAAGGGCGAATTTTCCGGCATTTGCAAATTTGCACCAGAGCCTACCGCAGCGTGCCCAGGGGTGAGACGACGTCGGAGGGTATATAAGGAGGGCTTACAGAAGCCCAACTTAATTCAATACAAAGTTGTCCAGACCATTGTCAATCGTCCGAATTCGCCTCAGAGCACCATACTGCGACCCTGCCGAAACACACACACGCTGAACTGAATGCTATTCTATAGCACAAATTCATCAGAATAACTGAAGAGTCTATTTTATAAAAGCTACCTAATATAATGATAACCATATTCTTATATATTCTGACTCTTTATTTATTGTTAATAGTATTAATAGTAATCCTATTAATTAAGTGTTACTCAATGGAATCAATAATAATCTTATTAATTGTGGTGGGTCCCTAACCCTAACCCTGATAAGGTAGCATTACTAATTGGATTAAGCGGGGCGCTTCTTTTAGGGGCCACTTCCCAACCTACGGGATTGTCTTCTGCAATAATCAGCTGCTAATGTATATTGATCCATAACACTATCTCCCTTCTTGCTTCTTTTATCCTTAAAAGTATTCTATAAGTCATTTCCGCTTATCTACATTCTTATTTACTCCTTCCTAATTCATTATATTAGGTAGGGTTACTAAGTCTTATCCCGCAAAATCCTTTTCCATTGCTGAGTATAAGGCTGCCCTTCTTTTCGCTATTATCTTAAAGGGTAGCATTATTCCTATACCTTATTCTTATTACAAAAAGCACGACCTAGCTAAGGACTATAGGGTTGCGGATTTAGAATCTATTTGCTATTGGACCTATATTCGCCTTAATTTATCCAATTATAATATCTAAGGTCTTACTCCTAATTAGTTAAATAAGGTTACCTTAATATACCGTTAATTAGAGGAAGAGCTAGAGGCTATAGAGGAGGAGGCTTAACGGCTAAATGTAAGAATTTTATGCCTTTATAAGCAGAAGCAGTTATAGTATAAAAAGATAATGCGTGCGGTTTATTAGGGCATTAATAATGTGGAGGAATTGGAGCGGGTGGAGGAGGAGGAGGCTAAAGCAGAGTGGAGGCAGATTACCGCGTAATCTGCTGAGGTTATCTGCCAAGGTTCTACTAAGGAGGCTAGTGAGATGGTAGCACAAGAGGCATGGTTACGTTCCAAGGGTAAAGTAGGAGTTTTTAACTAGAGTTCCCTAATGGGTAATAGTATCAATTAGTCTGAATTTATGGGTACTAGTAGTAAGGGTAGTAAAGGAAATGTGCCTATAGGTGGCTTATCTTAGTACCTGATTTTCTTACTAGGAATGGAACTTATTTGATTATTACCTAACTGGTCCTAGTTCCTAGCTATTCTTAGTTTACTAGTTATGCTGTGTCGTTCTAGTCCTATTTTTCTATAACTAGTATTCGCTAGGATGTGGGGTGCAGATACTAGTATTCATTTAGATGGGTTTTTAGATGTAATTAGTATTCGGGTTGTTGGTTAGATAGGGCGACTAGTATTGGTATATCTTTTGAGGGGTTAGCTGGTTGCTGGCTTTTGGGCTATCCCTCTTGTGATTAGTCTCTTATTGGTTGTTTTCCCTATTTCAGCTGTAAAGTCCAAAGTTTATTATATGGTTTCATTGTGATGTTAGTTCATTATGGTTTATTATGTGTAGGGTCTTTAGGCCGCGTTCCTAGCTTCTAAGACTATTCCGTAGTAGTCTGTGTATAATATCTTTCAAGTTTATTATAATAGTGGGTTAAATTTTAGGCCGGTTCCTATATATTCTTGCTAGAGTTATAGCCTTTCCACTTGATGAGGTATTCCATTATTCCTTAGTGCTGCTTTAAGTTCATAATGTTTTCTACTTTATATTCTTTATTATATTTATTAAGTGTTTTAATCTATATTTCGAGTTTTATGTTCTTAGGTGCTAATTCCAAGAGTGAAATATAAAAGACTGGATACTATTTTATTCCCTTGGGTAGTAAGAGTTTATAGTTAGTATCTAAAAGTTTTCTTGAAATTTTAAAGGGGCTGATTTTCTTATGGTTAAGCTTTTTGCTAGGTTGCTTGGTTTTAATGTTTCAGTAAAGGAGATAGACCTTATCTCCCTCTTTAAGAATTAGTCTCTTAATTCTCTTCTGATTTATATATTTTGATATTCACTCCTATATAAAAGAAAGTTCTGCTTAGATATTCTTCTGGATTTATTTGATTTGTATTGCTTTTTATTCTACTAATTCTGCTGGGGTGTTATTTAGCAGTAATTTATAATATGCCTGAGGTTTGTATCCGTAGAGTGTAAGGAAAGTGACTGCTTAGTCGTGCTAGTAGTTATGCTATTATAAGCAAACTATGCTAACAGTAGCAGTTCAACCCAATTATCCTATAGTTAGTTAATATAGTATTAGAGGTATTATTCTATAATCTAGTTGATTTATTCCGTTTGTTTATCTGTTTATAGGTATGCTATTATTAAGAGCCTATGCTTTACTCCAAGTTGCTTTATTAGTAACTTTCAAAAGTTTAATATAAAGAGCCTATCTCTATCTGAGATAATTTCATATGGTATTCCGTGATTGCTTATAATAATTCGCAAGAATATATATAAGTTCTTCTATAGTGCTAGCTTCCTTATATAATATGAAGTATACATACTTGCTTAGTCTATAAACTACTACCAGAATACTGTTGTAACATACTCCAGTTAAGGGTTCTCATAAGAAAGGTAATTTAATGATAAAGTCTAGGCTAATAGAGGACCATATAGCTATAAGTACTAGCAGAGGTTTTAACAATCTATATAGTTTATATCTGGAGGCCTTATTTTTATTACAGGAGTTGCATTTGCTAATAATATCTTGAACCTTCCTCTTAAGGTTGGGGATTTAGTAATTCCGCTAAATCCTTTTAATTATTACTATAATACCTTAGTAGCCATGTGCTAGTGCTTTATATATTTCCATAATTAACTCATCTTATTCCTTTAGATCAGCAGGGGTTTTTCTAATTTAAAAGTTAACTCTAATTATAGCATTAAGTTCGCAGTTGAGAATAAGGCTCCCATCCTCTTAGATTTTAAATACTATCCATTCCATAGGTAAATCCTTTTCCTAATGGTTGGGTCTTCAGCTAAGCATATCTGCTCTTATATTTTTAACTCCGTCTATATAAATAACCTTAATATTAAATTATAATAAGAACTCTATATATCTGATTTATTACTTATTAAGAGTTTTAGTTATTATAAAGGTTATAAGATTCTTGTAATCCATATAGAGTTTAATCTACTTTTTAGCTCCTATAAGGTAGTACTACCATTCCTAAAATGCATATACTATAGTTATAAATTCTTTATTTAGTATAGTATAATGAGTTTCTAGTCTATTGAATTTCTTACTAAAGTTTATAATAATATATATCCTCCTCTATTTATCTTTTAAGTAAGTTTTCTGCCTATAGTATTATCTAAGGCATCTATATGGATTTTAAATTCCTTCTCTAGGTTTAATTCCTTAAGTATAGGGTCTCCCATAACCTTATCCTTAAGTATTTAAAAAGCCTGTTATTCAGTATCTATCCACCTAAAGGCACAATCCTTTTTAGTAAGGTCTATTAATAGTTTTATAATATTGCTATATCATATAATAAATTTGTTAAACGGAACCGCTCAGCAGGGCGTTGGTACTCCGTGCAAGGAGTTACCCTAGACTTCGTTGTAAGGAGTTACCCTAGACTTCCTAGCAAGGAGTTACCCTAGACTTGCGAGTCAGGCGATTTTCGCTAAGTACGCCCAGTGCGTGCGTGACGCAAGATGAGTTTGGTGGCCGTGAGTCGATTATTTTGGCCTGCATTTGCACCTTAATTCAGACCTCTGCATTACCCTTATTTCTTACCCAGAAAGTATATGACTTAGTNATATACTTTTTGGGTAAGAAATAAGGGTAATGCAGAGGTCTGAATTAAGGTGCAAATGCAGGCCAAAATAATCGACTCACGGCCACCAAACTCATCTTGCGTCGCGCACGCACTGGGCGTACTTAGCGAAAATCGCCTGACTCGCAAGTCTAGGGTAACTCCTTGCTAGGAAGTCTAGGGTAACTCCTTACAACGAAGTCTAGGGTAACTCCTTGCACGGAGTACCAACGCCCTGCTGAGCGGTTCCGTTTAACAGTAGTTTTATAATATTGCTATATTATATAATATATTGTTAATAGAAGTTAGTATATCTAAGGAATGCTCTAATGTCCTTAATGTTTATAGGAGTTGGCTATTCTTTAATTACTTTAACCTTTCCTTCTTACATCTTGATTTTCCCTAGTTTGATTATATACCTGAGGTAGTTAACTTCTTATATATGCTAGTTATATTTTTCTAGTTCTATTAGGAGATTAGCATCCTAAAGTCTTTAAAGAACCTTTTCAATATATCCCTTATAATTATTAAGGTTTTCTAAGAAGATAAAAATATTATTTAAGTAAGTAATAATAAAGATGTTAAGGTATTTGCTTAAGACTTAGTTGATTATTTCCTAGAATGATGCAGGTATATTAATTAATCTAAAAAATATAACTATTATCTTATAATATCTATAGTATATCCTCAATGCTGTCTTCCATTCTTCTCCTTCTTTCATTCAGATAAGGTTATAACTATACTTTAAGTTAAGTGCTATAAACTATTTTGCTCCTTTAAGTTGATCCTATAGTTCCTTAATGAGTGGGAGAGGATATTGGTTCTTGATTATAAATTTGTTTAATTGTTGGTAGTTAATATAAAGTTATAGCTTGCTATTCTTCTTTAGTATAAAGAGGATCGGGTATCCTACTAGTAATCATAATGGTCTGATAAATCCTTTCTTAAGGTTCTCATTAAGATATTCCCTAAGTACTTTTAAGATATTCTTTATTAAGTCTATAGATAGGCTTAAATTAAGGTATTATTCCGGGTTTTAATAGTATCTTATGGTCCTATTGTGTATATTATAATAGTATGGTATTGAGTTATTCTTGGAATACTTTCTTGAATTTGTAGTAGTTTTCTGGTATTTATACTAGTCTGTTGGTTTTGTCTTCTTTTATTCCTTCTTCTAGGTAGAGGAGGTATTATTGTGTTTTCTATATTATGTATTAACTGGTTGTTCTGGAGTAGTAATCTCCTGATTGGCTTCAGTCCTTCCGTAAGGCGCTTGAGTAGCTTAATCCTTCTCTATCTTTCTAAAGTCAGGCCTTCTGCCTACTCTTAGAGGTATCCGTGGGTCCATTTAAGTATATTACTTATTTGCTATCCTTAATAATATAACTTCTTTCCTTATTATTAATTGCAACCTTCCTTTAGGGTATAGCATTATTCCAAAAGATCTAGCTAGTGGTCTAATTGATTTATAGATTATTCTTTCTTAGCTAAGGTATTCCTAAGATTAACTAATGATTTACCATCTTAGTAATATTAAAATAATAGTAATTTCATGCAGTTATAAATCCAAACTAAGAGGGGATTAGTCTTTATATTAATGATTTTATTACTATAAAATACTTTAGTTCCATTTACTATATTAAGTTTATAAGATTCCCTTTTCTTATACTATAGTAGGTAGTATCTATTTACTACCTTTAGGGATATAAAATTCTCTTATACTCTACTATTAATGAGTGCTAAGCATGCGTGGACTCCTACCTCAACCTAAACTATTAGGTGGCTATGGTTGCTTATTGTTGCGCACAGGTACCTTATGGTGTAGTTGGTTGCTGCCTGAGGTCTTATAGACAGCCCCTCTAGTTTTTTAACTGCTTATCCGCTACTAGGACCTTCTTAATGCTTTTAAGGTTTCACTTTATAATGTCTTATAATTCTTATAGGTCATCAATTAGCTATTATATGCTATAATCCTGTTCCTTTATTATTAGAGTTTTAAGCAGCAGCCCCTACTATCTTATTAGATGCTAGTCTTAAGCCTTATTAAGCATATGCACTTTACAGATTAGCTCATTACAATCTACCCACCTATTAGAGTTTTATAGGCATTCTAAGGGTATACAGGAGTCTAGCCTTATTAAGGCATATCCCATCTTATTATATTTTTAATATAGGTGCTAGTTTTTAAAGTTATTATGCTTATATATATATTTAATATCCTTATTAAGGTATTATTAGGGAAACTAGTTATACTTAGTTTTCTCCCTTATATATTTCTTACATCCGTTATAAATATATAACACTCAGGAGATGTCCTTATGCTTGTTATACATTAGATATATGCATCCTGCATCTTCTAGTCTTCTATACTCCTAAGTAGGCTATCTCCTAGTCTCTTTAAAAGGTCTTCCTGCAATCATAACTGCTATAATATTAATTCTTAGGGCTAGAAGGGGCGCTTATTCCAGGTAGTCTTACAGTTCTTTCTAGTATACTTATGGTGCAAGTATAGCCTAGGGGATAGGTTTTCCTTCTATCCGGGGGTTAATCTGCAGGAGTTCCTTCCTATTTCCTACTGCTAGGGTTCTTCCCTACTTTTTTAAAGCATGCTTAAGAAACCATCTAGTAGCTTCCTTATTACTATAGTAAGTAGTATAGCTATTATTAAAGCAAGCTGTCCAGTTAAGTAATGCATATATCATTCTAGGCTTCTAGGGATTCTTTATTAATAGGATAGGCTGCTATTAAGCCTTATTCTTCTAATATTTCTTATACTAGGACTTAGTGCATTATAAGAAGTTTAAGCTATTATAAAGGTCTTCTTTATTAGGGTTATAGAAGTTATATCTTTTATCCGGGTCCTAATCCGGATATACCTAATATTAGTTTTATATATTTATTCTATAGATATAGTACTTATTTGCAAGCTCCCATTGCGGTTTGGACCTGGGTGGTCCTTATATGCTGCAAGCGGCCACATTAGCCTGACGGGTAGCTTTATTAGCCTGTTAGGTTCCCTTGGGTACTAACTTTCAGTCCCTATTCTTCTTTAGAGCCCTGCATTTTAAAGCAAAGTATCCTATCTTATTATAGTTATAATACTTAATGCTTTTCTTATTCTTACATTAAGCAGCATCCAGCTTTATAGGGCCTGCATACTATCCCTACTAGGTACTTGGTTTCTAATACTTCTTTCCTATATTTAGTTTGTATTTATAGAATGGGGGTTGTTTAGAAGTTCGCCCCTTCTTTTCCAAGCGTTATTCATGAAGTCTATTATCAATCTAAATAGGCATTTCCACAAAGTATAGAANTGTACATCTAACCTATAGAAGTACTAATAGGCCCTAACTTGCATTAGGTATACCTAAAGCTATCTAGCAGTTCCATTATAAAAGGCTGGAGTATTAAGCTTAATATATTCCTTTATCTAGATTAGGGTGTTAATAATATTAGCTCCTACTTAAAGGGTAGTAATTTCCTATTAAAGCTATTTAACTTCTATATTAAAGATTTATATTCAGAATATATTATTAGGTAGTTATTAAGTAATATTATTAACTAATAATAATTACTAGCTATAAGGCTATCTAATATTAGGATTGAATATTTAGATTAATAACTGAAGAGTCTATTTTATGAAAGCTATCTACCATAGTGATAACTATATCTGTATATATGTTCCGACTCTTTAGTGGCTTGCAGGCTTACATACCGAGCCATCAAGCCATTGCACAAGGCTTAATACTTCATCCTTTAAGCAGACTTGCATGGCTCATAAGCAAGCGTTATGAGCCAGACCCTAACCCTTGGTAGGGGCTGATCATTACTGACCTATCAGGTGTTTTTAGCTGGCTTAGGGATTACCCCGCCGAGGTCAGGGGTGTTTTCTACGGTAGTCAGCCGCCGATGCGTGTTGGCTCATAGCAATATAATTAGTTTTAAATCTTTAATTAATTATATAAACTTATTCTTAATTATTTATATTATTTAGGTCTTATATACTTATAGCTCTTTATTTATCCCTTTAGGTTTAAATTATATAATAGTAAATATATTCTTATTTATAAAAGTATTAAGTTTTAAAGTATTTAATTTCTTAAATAATCCTTTAAGTATATTAGTAATATTATCTATATAAAGCTTAATAACTAGGTTAAAGTTATTTATCCCTTTTCATATAAGCAATATATAAAGAATTATATAATAGTCTTTTAGAGTCTTTCTCTTCTTTAGAATTAATCTAGCTTTAATTATATAATAATTTTACTTTTCATTTTTTTTTAAAATAAAGTGTTTCCTAAGGGTATACTTTAGCTTATATTATATAAATTATTTAAGGCTTATTAAATATATTAATAGTTAAGTTATAGCTTTCTCTAGCCTTTAATTCATATAATTTAGTCTAACCCTTCTTTTCTCTTTAGATTATTACCTTAATACATATTAGAAATATAAGCATCCTATATAGATTTAGACTATTTGTAGTATTAATTATATAGTTAATCTTTACTTCTACCTATATCTTATAGAATATCCTTATTACTTTCTAAATTACTTCTATATAAAGAATACTATTTAGAGAAGAAAGTAAACTCTACTTAATTCAAGGGTATACTCTCAAGGCTAAAAGAGCTAATATAATACTATTTATGCTAGCAATATTGTTAAGGGCTTTAATAATTATTTAGAGTATAATCTCCTTATTTATAATATAGTTAATTTCCTTATTTAAAATATTATATATCCTTTAAAGGGGATATATAGCCTTTTAACCTTTCTAATTATTTAATATATTTCTACTAACATCTCTCTATATAAAATACCTAAAATCTTTATATTATTTTAGAATTGCTTAGATATAAAGTTTTTTTTTCTAGATTATATAATATTTAGTTTCAAAATCTAATATATAAATAGATTTAATACTAATAAAGGGCATTACATATATTTTATATAAATAATAAATTTAAAGATATCCTAGCTTGAAAACTAGTTTCTGTATTTATTATAAAAAGAATATTATCTTTACATATTATATAATATTAATTATAATCCAGTAATTAAAATATATCCCATCCTTAATAAAGAGTTTAAGCTATTTTAAGGCTATATATATAATCAATAATAATAATAAAACTTCTAAATTTCCTCTAGAATAAATCATTTTATATTATTATACCTAATATTTTTTAATGACTTATATAATCTTTTTTCATAAAAGTATTTAAAATATCTTTATAAGCATTTTAGCTTAGCTTCTATAAAAAAGCTTCCTACTTTTTTACTACTAATATTAAAGAATAAGTATCCCTATTTCTATATTACTAATATCTTTAAGATTATTAAAATATACCTTTAGCCTATTAGTATTATCTAAGGAGAAAAGAAATAAGGTTAATATATTTATAATATAATAAGTAACTATACTTAGTTAGTTCTTCTTCTAAATAATATTAGTTAAAAATAGTGTTTTATATAATCCAAAATTCACTTTAATATCCCCTAATACCTATAGGATCTTTATATAAAATCTTTTATATAAATAAATAAGAACTTAATTCTTACCTATAGTTAATATTTTAACAGCTCTTATATGTTATAGATTACTTTAATATATTATATACTATAAGTCATATAGTATAAATTAAATTACCTTAGTAACTTTTAAAGCTTTATAAATATTCCCTTTAATTATATAATAAAAGAAAGCTATCCTTTAAAGGTAATATAAAGTAGTACTGCTTATTAATACAAAGGATTTACTTATAAATAATAAATTACTAGCTATAAGTTATACTTAGGTATTATTTTTATATTTAAGAAGAAAACTATTAAAGCTCGTTTTATTATATAAGAATTCCTCTTTAAGGATTTTAATTCCTTAAAAATATAATTCTCTTATATATCTCCTCTTAGCTTTTAAATACTTTATTAACTAATATCCTTTCTTTTTTCATATAAAGTATTGTCTTTTGTATATATTTTATTCAAAGGACCTATCTTGTTATGAACCCACAACCATTGGCCGCTGACTACCGCAGAAGACAACCCTTACAGGCCACGGGTCAGCTCCCAACGCGCTTCCCCGCCTGAGGTTAGCAGTGAGCCACCCCACCAGGGTTAGGGTTAGGGACCCACCATGATTAATGGAATCAGCATCAACTCCATCAAGTAACACTTAATCAATAGGATCGCCATCAATACTATTAATAATGGATAAAGAGTGAGAACATATAAGGATATAGTTATCACTATATAGATAGCTTTTATAGAACAGACTCTTTAGTCATTAATCTAAATATTCAATCCCAGCATTGGATAGCCTTAAAGCTAGTAATCATTATTAGTCAAACGAATATTGCTTAACTACCGCTAAGTAACATATTCCGAACATAAACCCTTGATCTAACCGGTTTAAAGGACTCAGAAACCCTCTGATTATTACAATATAATAAAGTAATAAGGGGCTATAAAGCAGTAACTAAGGAGTAATAACTATACTATAAAGCAATAAAGGCTTAAGGTAAGCCTTAAGGAAGGGGAGGGGGCAATCTATTAGGGCCCATTATGCTATTAGTTCTAGGGGGCTCAGAAGTGGGCTTACTGTAGATAATTAAATAACTATGTAGGCCCTTATTAGGCCTTATTAGATACTAGCCCTCCTATGCTACTATATAGTAGCTATTGAGTAGTAAGGGCTTTAAGAGGAAGATAAGGCTCCTTAGGTTTAATTTAACTATTATTTGGCCCTTGTAAGCGTGCTAGCCTTATTACTCTACCTCTATTTCTGCTACCCTTACAGCTACCCTGCTTTTTTAATATAAAAAAACGTTTATATATACCCTGTTAAAATCTTTAAACTAAACCTAAAATAAACGAAATTTTTAAGGTTTAATCATAAGTATATAAATAAGTTAGGGTTGTTTTTTTTTTATTTTTTTTTTAAATTTTTTCATTTTAATTATTTAAAAACTTTAATTTTAAACCCTTATAATTTTATTTTTCTAATATAGCTTATATAAGAAAATTCTAAAACTTAGGTAAAAAAAACCTATAGTTAAACTAAATAAAATTTAAGCTACTTTAAAATATATATTCAATTTAGGCTTAGTTTGAAGGTTTTAGCAGGGTTAGTATAGACATTTTTTATATATAAAATTAAAGTGGCTATGTATAGTATTTAGCTACTTCCTAATAAATTATATTATAATATATAACTTATTTAATGAAAACTTAAAGATTTTTTTTATTATTCAGTTTTAAAAAAAACTGTGATATTTAAATATTATTTTATAAATTAAGAATGAAACTAGCTCTAATAGGATAGTCTTTATTGATTGCTAGGGAAGGCTTATTAGAGTAGTGTGTGCCCTAGGCTATAGGCGGACCCGCCAGGTGATGGAGGAGACCCATCATTGCTTGACCTTTTGGTCTGTTGGTGTAGCTGGTTATGGCGGCAGCTCCCTGATAAGTCTAGCTGAAATTCCGGTCTTTTGGTTTAACTGGCTACGCCAACTAACTAATCGTAGTATGTTGCCTAGCAGTACGTATTATAGGTATCACCAGCTAATAAAATGAATGTATTAATATACACTAATAGCACTAGAAGGTGATATCGTGCGAGATCTGATTTAAAGACTAATAAATGGTTATTATATCTAGGTACAGTCACTTGCGCCTGGTGAGACAACATCGCACGCTGGGTCCAACCTTACAAGCCGCCGCCACGCCAACAGCCATCATATGTATACCTGTTGCTCCCTAAAAATCAGCCAGGAAACCAGCAATTACCTCCAGTATCATCCTGACTGCCCACGACCAGAAGTCAGCAGAAACCCACCACGTGAACGCGCACACAAGGCTTCCTCATGCCCAAGACCCGAGAGTCTCGTCAACTCGCCTCATCCTGGTAACTCCCGTCGGTATCAGACGCCCCCGGCCTCGCGCCCGCGGCGGCGGAACGGGCACCCGGCCCGGCCCTCTCCTTGCCCTTGCGCGACGGCTTCTTGGCCGAACCCCGTTGGGCCGCTGCCGGGTGCTCCCTCTGCAGCCTCTCGTTGGCGCTCCTGACCCTCTCCTCGGTCATATCGCCGGTGGGGTCGTTCACTGTGAAGAAGAAGAAGGGCGTCGTCAGCAACCAACTCCCGCGAAAGAGGAGGGGAGTGAGTGGGGTTGGGGCGGTTTATATCCACATTCTTACCGCGATACGTAAACTCCCTCAAGACGTCATCAAAGGTATAGATCCTCCTCGGGTCATGACACTTCTGGTCGTCGTCGCTGAAGTGGTCCATGGCCACGTTGCCCCTCAGCGGCTCCCTCAGGAACGGCACCCGCTGCTCGAGCCCGCACCGCACCACGAACCAGCCCGGCCCGCAGTTCGCCTGGTCCTCTAGTACACGTTAATCACCTGCTTCGGGTCCCAAAGTGACGGATTCTAGAACGTTCCAGGGCTGAAGATCGGGGAACTGTAGCAGGACAAGAATGGTACTCACTAAAGATAAACTGCTGACCCTCCACCTCCCAAAATTCGACGGATTTGCTAACAACAGAACTGGCCGCAGCAGCAGCGGGCCGTGGCGGCGCCGGCGAGGCCAGGGAGCTCCTGGCCTTCTTGCTGGGCGACTCCGGGGTCCGCTGCTGGGGGTGGTGGTCGGCCTCCACGGCGTCCAGCGTCCGCTTAGCCGTCTGCTGCAGGGCCAGGGCCCCGCGGGATGTTCCCAGAGAACGAGGCTCCGGGGCGGCCCCGGCGGGTGTCTGCTCGGCGGCGCTCTGGTGGTCTCTTGTGCCGACCCTTGGCCCGCCGGGGGTAGTCACGGGCGTCAGTGGCGCGGCCGGGCGTGGCGGCGGAGCCATGGATTCTCCACGGCGGTGGTGGTTCGACGGGCCGGGGGGTTCCACGTCCATCGTGACGGACCGGCCGCGGTCGTCATTGTCGCCCTTGATCTTGGGGTACTGGTTCACGGCCGGCTCCATCTGGGAGATCAGGTCTTGTACCAAGGGGAACCTTTCGTCCAGGAAATTCTTGACGATCGATTCTGCTGTCTCGTCCCTTTCCACCTTCTTCAGGGCTGTCATAACTTCGTCTTGAGCTCGAGAGAAGCCTGTTATCCCTTCCTTAATCATATCCCAGTATCTGCTCATCTCCCGATCGAGGATCGGGTCCCACACATTCCTGATCGTTTCGAGATCACGGAAATCCGCGTATGGCTGGGGAAGATTTTCAATAATAGAATCGCTGATGGACGCCATAGTGGCTGCTGGCAACATGTTTGGATGGTGGTCTCTATGTCCACGAGTGAGTATAGACCTATGTGCGCATGGCAAGAGGGCCAATGTTACTAGGACGTGTGGATAATGAAATATTCTGAACAATAATGACTTAGGTAAGGGGGGGGGGGCAAGGGAGGTTTGCAGATACGAGTATAAACGCAAAAGCTCTGATAATGATTGCAGTTCGATGAACCATGGTATTGGAAAGAATGGGATCATCAGCAACCACAGGTGTCCAAAGGAACGGCGTGCTATTTGTGCTCCAATCCAAAGTATATTTTGATGCATGGGTACGCGCCAGTCCGCTAGTTAGCCTGCAGGGGAAACCTCTCTCATAGGTCTGTCGTCCTGCACGAGCAAACCAACAGGACATCCAAGCCACAGCCACAGCCATTTGCAGTCTGCCTCAGAATATCCTAGGAAGTATCGGATTGCTCTCCCCGTTTGCAGAGTCGGTCACGGCTCAAGAATACTGTAGAAGGGAGGGAACCGACACTGCCACCAGTGGGTGGGAAAAGGATGCGGACCAGGCCGGCTAGGTTGCTGCGGCTGAGCCAGGAGCCGCAGAGCTCGCGGGGTTGGTGACCACATGAGGAAAACACACCCCGCCAACAGCACACCCCCTTTGCGTTTGAGTATAGTGCCGTGCCTCATGTGGACCAAGGGCTTAGTATACTGGCACTGAAGATGCTTGCGCCCTGCAGGATGCATCTGGAAATCGCAGCACAGGCCATGATCGTTCTTGCTGAGAGATCTCTCAATTGTTCTGGGTTCATTCACAACAGCCCTTTATACTGTACCATGCAGCCTCAGCATGATACCGCCGCCTTATGAAATCAAACCACACCTAGCTCGTAAAGCCAAGAGCTTACGCCCCCTTTCATCAAGATATGCACAGGCAGCTCAAGGCAAATGAGGAGGTTCAGAAACCTTTCTGTATTTCATCGCTTCGCCCTGCGAGGATCATAAAGCGGGCGAGCAAGTAGGACAACAGACCGCTGTTGACTGCCTGAGGGAGTCAATATGAGAATGGGTGACAGATAAACATAAAAACAAGACCTTTAAACCCAAAGAGTCAAAACGCTAAAGTCCAGATAATAAAGGAAGCCAACCCGTCAAACCATTGCCCTGACCAACCCTGGCCAACCTGACCATGCCTGTACCAACGCCGATTGTTGTTCCCCCTTGATGTCCAAGAATTAGTGTACCTTTCTCATATAAAACCCGGTAGACATCCGTCTTACTCGTCGCAGTCTCTTTGCCGTGCGTGAAAGCCATGCGGTATTGCTCATGTCTAGCAAAGCCGCATCATATCGGTGCTAGCGGGCCTTCAGCCCTGAGAGGCGGAAGTCCTGGCTTCCGCCGTGGCGGTCCTCGCAGCCTGTGCCTCGACCTTCTCGGAGACAGTCTCCCACCACGAAGCATGTGATTCTCGGTCCACAGCTCCAACCTTGGACATCTCATCGACCATGTCTCTCACTCGATCCACGAACTCGACCATGCCAGAGCTCGCCAGCTTCTCATTGGCGTTGCTCGTGGCCTTGGCCTTCTCACTCGTGCTGCCCGCTGCAATGCGCCCCAGGATGTGATCTCGCAACCGTTTGAGCAGGAGCCGCAGGACTGGCTGGCTGGGGTCGTGGCCGTTCGGGTCCCATGTCTCGCTGGGGTCTGGTTGCTGGCTGGTCGCAAGCTCGATATGTGCGGCGACAAGTTTCTCCACAAAGCCGCGCAGATGACTCTTGGTCGTCGATGGCATCGACCGCCCGGCCTCGAGAGCCGCCATGACGCCAGCTACAGCGGCCTCTTGGGATTCGGCATGGTCAAGCACGTTCATGATGCGTGCCGCCTCCATCCGCCATGGCGCGCGGACGTCCCGCTTGAGAAGGTTCTTGCACTGCAACAGTATTCCGCCTGTGGTGACCATGTTGCGCGTAAGGTGACCATACTTGCGTATCCGCTTGTAATCGAGCTGCAGCATCTCGGGAATTTGGCCGTAGCGCATCGTGCTGGGCTGGGTAAAAATGTCAACCAGCATGTGAGCGTAAATCTTCTCAGCCGTAGGCCGGTTCTTTGGGTGGTTGATATTTTCAGGATCGCGGCGAGCCGTCTCGACCATGACCTTATTCCTCGCCGCCCTCCAGGCTGTCTCGGCTGCGAATAAGCCGTGTTCGCCTTGCTCAATTGCGTTGGAAAACGCCTTGGCCTCGTAGTCGGGTGCATGCTCTAGTAGCTGGGGGCCCACCAATTGCAAAAGGTGGTTGGCGTAGTCACTCAGCATGACGTCGATGAACAGGATCAGCGCCTCAAGACGGTCGACATAACTGCCTTGGCTGAGCTTGTTCTCAACCAAGTCTTTTACTTGCTCGTCCCGAACAGGGGCGCACAGCTTTGGCATCAATGAACCCATGGAAGCAAAAAACCGCTCGTACGAGAAAGATCCGTTTCGGAAACGTTCCTTGAATTCGTCGATATCCAGCAGTTCGCCAATGAAATTGTGCATGGAATTCCCCGGCTTAAGGAGCCTCTGCAACTTCTCGCGAATGTGTTGGGCGATCCTGAGGAGAAGCTTGAACTGCACGTGGCGCGAATGCTCATCTGTCGCGTGGATTGTCGCTCTCATCTGTCCGAGGATGGGTTGAAGCGCCTTCGTCTCGGCTTCCACGAAGTCGTCCGCCACCACACGATACTCCTTGTTGATGGCAAGTTCGTGCACGACGGTCCGGTTGTCCGGGAGGAGCATGCCTTTCTTGATGGGCTTTGGACCATGTGGCCTGCTTGCCGGGGTGGAGGGCGGGGTGGGGTAAACACCTGAGGTCTCGCTCTTGGGGCTGGAAGGATTGCTTTTGGTGTTTCCCAGGTCAGCCATTGCCGACTCGGTGGTTATGGTCTGCTCAGCAACTCGAGGTTTCAGGTCGGCCTTTTGTTTCTTCTTGTTGGCGGCTCTTGCCTTTTTGGCCCTTAGCCTTGCGTCCTTGATGACTTCAAGGCCACGTTCCCTTCCTATCAGTTTGCTGATCCGAGAGATGAGCATGAGCTGATTCGTCTTCATGCTCTCTTGGTATTGCTGCACCACGGACAAATCGCTCGTTTCCTTGACGTAGTCCAGCGTAGCGTCGAGCTCCACCAATTGTCCCAACATCCCATCAACCAGGGCGTGCTTGTCCCGAGCCTTCCAGTTGAAGAAAGCGCACTCGAACTGGGAGTAGGCTTCAGGCAGGATCCGGGTCAGGCCTGGGGGGATGGTGTAGTTATTGAAGCTCGTCAGCCGTGACATTATGTTCTCGAAGGTGATGAGAAGATCTCGTGACCTCGCCACGAGCTCTTGACACTGAGGATCCGTCAGGTTGTCCCGGGGGATGGGATGCGCGGGTGAGCCCTGGTCTGGGGGCATAATGTCGTAGGTGTTGCTAAGGACCTGAGCAGGATGACCCAGAATGAGGTATGCGCTGAGGAAGCAGCGGACAGCCTTCATCTGCTCGACCGAGTCCAGCGGGCCGTTTCGCAAACCACACATGGCGAGAACACGAGCAGTGATCATAACCACCCGCAGTTGTCCGAGCTTTTCCGTGACCTCGTCATAGTCTGTCGTCTTGACGCCCTCGACAGTCAGGGCCAGCCGGGCAAACTCTTGAACCACCTTCCTCTTTGCCATGACGCGCCACCAGCTCTGTATCCTCCACGCAGCAGCGTCCCTGCTCAGCGGTCTCGACTCTGTTTCCTTGACCTCCTTGACAGGCGCCAAGGAGTCATCGGATTTTCTCGTGCTCACGCTGGAGCCCCTAGCCCGGACACTCTGTCTCCGGAGTTCTTCGCGGCGTCTCTCGGCCTCGGCCTGGCGCTCTTGCATCTGCTGGCGCATCTTGAGCGTCTCCTGCTCACGCTTTTCTCGGGTGGCCTCGGCAACGGCCTTGGCCCTCTTGACCTCCTCGGCGCACGTGGCGGCAATCTCCTTCAGGTTGCGCTCGCGGGTCAGGCGAGCAGCCTCTGCCCTCTCTTCGGAGATGGCTATGACGCGGTCTTTGGCCCGGGCAGCGCGGAGGCGCACCTTCTCAACGTGGGCGGCACGGTCGGCAAGACGCTTTTGGCGATCCTTGAGGATGGCATCTCGGCGTTGGTGGTTGGCGACATGTTTGCTTTGCGGGCCGGATGTAGCGCCGTGGGAGTTGGAGAGGGAATGCAAGGAGGATAACGAGTTTCGGCGAGTGGATGCGGCGGAATCTTTTCGTCGTGACTGAGACGGACGGTAGAAACGTGCAGCAAGGTGGGGGGGTGGTGTATAGACACGGGGCGGTGCACCGTCAACTTGCAGGTCCAAGGCATAGAGGAAGTCGTCTTCGAGCGGCAGCAATGAGACATCGACCTCGACGTCTTCGTCTACATCGACATCGACGTCGCCATCAACATCGACGTCGCCATCGGGAGCGTCTGACATGGGGGCACCCATGGACTCTTCAAGATTGCGCGAGGGCTCGGAGAGGTCTAAGGATGGCCGCCGCATCGTGCGAGGGTCGCGGGATGAGGACAATAATGATGCTCTTTGTATCGGGGCCCGGTCGCTGGTCGCAACCAGACGTAGGGTTACGAATCGCGGGTCTAGTGTCTCCTGAGGGAGGGGGATGTCGCGTAGTGTCGATATCAATCAGGACAAAGTCGATGGTGGTATGCCAGGTCGAGGGCGACGATGTCTGGGCGAGGGCGATTAGGAAGTGATATCAATACGCGTCGGAGGGGGTCCCGGACAGCCGTCAGGGAGGACGTGTATGACGGTACAGTCGCCGGAGGGAACCCTTTGTTGTGTCAACCTGGGGGCAGAGGATTCGAGAAGGGCCTAGGAGGAGCAAAAGCTGAGTTGTAGGAGGAGGAGAAGGGGGGGGGTGTGGTCGTTGCGTTGGTAAGCAAGCTGGGTGCAGCTGGGCGGAGAGGCCTAGCCGAGTTTGGTTCGAGGTGATTGGAGGTGGAGCTGACGGGTTGAGATCGGGACGATGTGGGAGAGGAGGGCAGAGGCAGATGGGGAGCGGGTTCGGCCTGGGCCCAGGCTGGGCTGGGGCTGGGCAGGGAGGCTTGGCATCAAGGTTTAGTCGAGGTGAGTCGAGGTTTTGGCGAGACTGGCGGGCCTGGCGGGCCTGGCGGTCTTGGAAAGGTTGGCCTTGGGAATATGGTCTTGTGGGCGCTGGCCTTGGCCGCTTGGCGTCAAACAGCAGGCGCGAGAGGTCAAAACAAGCGAGGGATGAAACCCGCGGCTGAAGTCAGTCGTGCTTGGCAGATACTCGATAAAGCGTCGCAACAAGGCAGCCAGTCCGAGTAATACGCGGAGGTACTTTGTACTGGCTTGTAATAGCCACAGGTTGCAGGTATGCAGTCAAGTACCTCCTGCCAGGTACTGCATAACGCATAGGATGATTGTAAATCATAAATCAATCTTTTTTGGTAAAATGTTCATGTTGATGCCAATCTTGTTCTCGAGCGGCGACATTGAAATGGCCAATGCCGAGGATTGCAAACGAGAGATTACTTACTATGTACACTAAGAAGCGCCTGACTGTGTCTTTACGGCATGGACGGAGAAAGAAGGCTGGGGAAGCTTTGCTGAGCCCAGCCCGCCCAGCCAGAGCAATGACGGAAGCGGCCAAGCGGCTTTGTGAGCACTTGAAGTTGGTACATAGTACTGTGTGCTGTAGTGTTCACACTTGGTCTCGTCCATTCATGCCCGCCTGAACTCCGTACCCAAGGCTCCTCCTCCTCTCACTGCCGCCCGCTATTGTGAGCATGCATGTCTCTCGTCACCTTAGTCATTCCATGCAGATCACACTGCCCACCCGCCTCCGGAATCCCGGTTCATCTATAGCATGTAGACGTCACGTTCCCCATCCTGTCAGCCCTATCAATAATCCCGCTGTCCTGGACTACATAATACAGACCTGCTACCTACCTAGGTACTAGGTCTATCAGTTGACGTCTGGCATATGAACACCCCCACGGTGGTACCGAGCAAGTGCATACATAGTATTACCTGGCCCCCAATTCTCGTGCCCAGGCCCAACACGAGAGCATGTGAAGCTGAAGCATCTGTACATCTCTCGAGTCTGGCCGAGAGACGACGCAGCATCTTCGGCATACGCAAGCGTCCCCGACGCATGCGGCCCCTAATCAGCAGTGTACTAATACAACACGCATACGCGTGACTTGTCCACACAATAGCACGCCAGCACATGCTCATGACTATCTAATCTCCTTGGCACGCCACCGGCCGTGCCAGCCAAGAAGAGGACAAAGTCGGCACCGACGAGTGGCAGCGAGCCAAGACGATTTGATCTGAGCCAAACTTTAGAAGCCCGTATTGCCGTAGCCTGCCTTGCCGATGCTTCCGTGCGCAATCACTACTGTATACTATCAGTTACCTAGTTAACTGGTCTTCGGCTCTTCGCTACAAGCTGCACCCAGTCAGCCTGTTATTCCCCGGGCGAGCCGCTCCACAGGCCAGCCCACCCATCGTCCATCGAGTCAGTTGCCGATCAACGGTGGGCCATTGGACCCCGCCTTTGATCTGGCGCGTTATACGGAGTATCCTGCTCGCATGCGCTTACCGTCTAGGATACCCGGCACTCGCACACACAAGAACAAGAGGTTATATGGTCAGCCCAGACAAGAAGATTGGGCGACGTTTGATCGCCAGTTCTTACCTGGGCCTCGGCGGAACTAACGACTTGAGACTCAAGCCTCGAGGGAGTCGGGGGGGGGGAACTCGTCCCACCCCGCCAAGACTCGCCAACGAACCTCTCACGCTACAACTGCTCCCAGCCAAGACCGTCTCATCTCGCCGCCATGCCGTGAATGATTCTGGGTGTGGCCTGGCATGGCGGTACGAGGCACGGGTGCACGGCACTGCTGGTCTGGATCTCTCCAGCGACGAGTCTCGTGAGGCTCCTCCTCTCAAAGGGGCATGGAAGGCTGTTGAACCCAGCGGCTGAGACCCTCGGCTCTCTGCCAGCGGCCTGGCGGGCTTTAAGCTTTTCATGTCGCTTGCTCGTCGCTATCGTCGTCATTGAGACTACCAGTGAGAATTCATCCGTATATGCGTAGGAAGCAACGCCCATGCCCAGGCTGATATTCAGCCAAGCGGCACAATCTGCATACGGATTGCAGATAGCTCAAGCGCTTACCTCTGTAGGTGTGTGAGTAGTATAGACATCCGTGTTGGCACTGAAGCACTCCGTAGTCATCCATCTACTCGGACCTGCAATGAGCGAGATGAATGCGGTGGGGTATTCAATGTACTAGGTATACTAGATAGTCTACATAAGATCCGAGTGCTATGGCTGCTGGGAATTGCTCTGGCCGTTCGGTCGTTTCCAGTGTCTATTTGCCTGCACTGCTGGGGGTCTTTGCTGCAGGCGTAAACTTGAATATATACCGTACTCGGTACTGCTTATACCGCCCCACAAACTAATAGTAATAAATAGTACGCCACTAAGGAAAGGTTATCTAGCTGACCCTGCCCTGGCTAATGCACACCTAACTGGTTAGCCTGCGACTCACCTCTGATCGGCCCATACCTTACTGACCCTCAGTGTGTAAACCACTTAAACACCCTTCCAACCCCAACACCGAGGCCAGCTCTCTTCCTATTAAAATCGAACAACTTTACGCGAACTGTCACGCCTCGTGCTAGGATTCCGGTTAGAATGATGGCTACTCGCGAGCAGGGTAAGGAGCCCTGGTTCCTGTTAGCCTCTGGCCTAATAATTGGCTGCCCTCTCACCCTACTGCCAGAGTCCTGTACATGTATTTATATTCATATTGTGCCACTCCGACTTTACGTTCAAGTTGACCGATCCACCGCGGCCAACAGAATACAGGCCCAACGGAGTGGGCAACTGCCCAAATAGCATGTCCCAGCCACCCAAGTCGGCAGGATGCCGAGATTCATGATCCCCCAAGTTTGTACGTGGTTCAATGTACAAGTCTACCCATGAAGCTAGCTTGTCCAAAGGGGCACTCGACTTGACCAGACCCAGCGGCTGTGTTGGAGTGAGGTAAGGTGGGATCACATGGATGGGCTCCTCTTTGCCCCATTTTGTGCAAACGCGGTACAAGTTTGACCGCGGGTCTCTGTTGGCGTTGGCCTAGCACTTGCGACCAGCTGTTCCCCACGAGCCCAAAACCTCGCCTTGGCCGGGCCCAACTACGGCTCAAGCAGACACAAGGTCGGTCCTACTTACCTGGACAAGGCCTGATGCGGCACGGGCTCCAGGGTTTGAACGCCAGGTGGCACAGCAGAACTGTCTACAACCAAGACCATTCTATTTTTGCCACATCTTTGGGTGACACAACAGCATCCGAAGCAGATCCGCCTGTTGTCATAGCAACAGTCGTGGTGCCTTAGGTTCTTATTTGCCCCACATCCACTCAACTTGATGAGAAGACTAGCTCTACCAAAGCATCACAAGACTTGTCCAACTGCTGCACAATAGAGTTCATCTGATTCCGCACAAGTAACCTTGACTAGATCAATTGGCTTGTTGTCATCACTCTTTTCTTCGCCCCAGGGCCACGCCGTCTCATCACATCCGCTCAGCCTCTGTGAGAGAAGCTGCGTTGCTGCCTCAGAGCCACTGCAATCGTCAACTATTTCTACCAAATGTCTCAACCGTAGGAGCCACTGCAAGATCCAGATAAACCTAACTGCCCGTATCTCCCGGGTTTTGAAGTCTATATCAGAAATCACGTCGCTCCACCACCCTTTGGCAACCGTTTCTACCCCTCGCAACCGTGACCGCCGATAACTGGCCAGTAGTTACGATCCGCCACGCAGACCAAGCAAGTCTTGACGTATCCGCCACTTGAGATACCGCCATTGCAATATGAGTTTGTGCGGCTGACTATAACGAAAGTACTGGCCAGTGGCAATTCTCGAGGCGCCCAAGTACTGCTCTGCTCAATTCGGAAGCCAAATGCAGAACCTTTTACAGCTATTGCTAAGATTTTTGACCCACTTTACTATTCATCTGTTACCGATATTGCCTGCTCACCTGTTGAAGTTGTTGATCTTGCTGATGGGCATTATAGTCGAGAAGCAGCTGCATATGAGTTTCTCTGAAGTATTGGCCAAACTGGGTCCTTTGCACCCAAATATTTCAGCTCGTAGACTTTCAGCCTTCCTATATCTTACGAGGGACAAGAACGAAAAAGGCTTATTCGCCTTATTCTCATCGAGTATCTTGCAGGCGTATGCGTGAGAGACTTGTTTGTTGAAAACGGGCCCGGTTAAATTGATGCTTCACACCTTAGTGTGCAGTATCGTTTGCGGACTCTAGCAATGCTGCTGGAATGTGTTGTCAGGCAGCATCACACAGGCCTCAGCTAGCGCGACCTTGCACCACGAAATGTGATCATCCTGCCTTATCCTGATGAGTTTCTAGATAATATAGGCCCAAAGCGCGTGGTGCTTATAGATTATAACATCTCGCTTATCTGGGAACTATCAATATATGGGAAACTACCTTTTCAGCTCGCCAAGCTGCCACAGAACCTAATGCAGTAGTACTTGGAAGATTCACTAATTGACTTTGAAGGCTGGACTCCGCCAGAGTGGTACCAAAACCCTAGGCTTCGTTAAGAGTGGTTGGTTCGAGAATTTGGAAGGGATAAAGCCGTATTGTATGGGCCTGTAGAGGAACAGCTTAAGTTTTCAGAGTAGCTAGATACCTAAAACGAATCATCTTGTCCTCCGTATGCCACGCCAATGTCGGTCTCGTTGGGCTCCATGGTGACATTGTCCTGCTAGCGAGTAACCCGTTCTTCAAGGATACAGTAGTTGAGACAGTCAGTCAAATTATTCCGTGGGGTTCCAAATCTTGCAAACGGAATCTAGGACTTATAAATATTCACAGCAGTTGTGAACTCTTATGGGCGAGGAACCCGGATTGCGTACCTGGTGTCTGAGCCGGCCCAGGAACCAGACTGCTGGACGAAGGCTCGCTTGCAACCGAGGCAAGTTTAACCAAGAACAGTTACCTTCGGTCAAGACCACTTTAGATTCACCCCTCTTCACTTGAGCACCGTCACATTCTGGCCTCATGTTCTTTCCAGATCCAGTGGCAGCTCAACGTAAGGGATGGCTATTGAGGTAGGTGGGGTAATACCGTTTTCCATCTGCAAGGTGCTGTTTTTCTTGACGGCCAGGAGGTCAGGTGCGGAGTACCGGGCCTCAAGCCGCTCAAAGAGGCAGGTGGGCAAGCCTGTCAGTGCTGTCTCACTCGGTTTGTGTCGGGCAGCAGCAGCTCTGACCGTACACACCTCGGCACACAGTACAGCACGCAAACGTGCCTTTGCGGCAGCAGCAGCAGCAGCACCATGAGGGCACATCCCGTGTCTTCGCGTCTCCGCTTGCTGGCGGCGGCAACCTTGCCGCATACATGCTCGTCCGCAGGCACATTCTTCCCGCCTACAATTATCACGTCTTTTGTCGCTGCTGCTCCTTGTTCGACGTCCTTCATCACCCATCGCCCTTCGTACCCGCCCCGCACCCCCAACGTCCGGGCTGGCATTAGATTCAGGAATAAGAGCACCAGGTGGCCAGCCTCGCAGCCATTCTCGCTCGTGAAAAGTCCACCACCGCCATCGTCATCGTCCCGCCCAGGTGCGCATGCTCAAGCTGGCATCAGAGTTTTCCACAACCTCAACGGCACTGCTTGCACACTGTCTTGGCTCCATCAGGGGAGCTCTGGACTAGTTTCGAGTTCCTCCTGGTCTCGCCCTCGGAGAGCCCCACATTTCGCCCCAACGTCGACACGGGGTCACGCAACCTGTGCTCTGGCCGCAGAGGACCATCTTGGGAGCATCTCAACCTCGAGCAAAACCACAAACACCAACGCCACCTTCGAGATGGCCGACAGAGACCTCTTGCCCGACAACTTCAAGGCTGGTCACTACGACCTGAAACTGACCAACCTTGACTTCAAGGACTGGTCCTACAATGGCTCCGTGACGTATGGACATCCTGCCCCTCACTGCCCGCCTGCTCATGATCCCATTCCATATCATGAGCTGTAGCTTGTGCCTGTGCGGCAGCTAATCCTCTCACTCGACAGCATTTCTGGAAACATCACCAGGCCAACCAAGGAGATCGTCATCAATGCCCTCGAGCTGAACCTCAGGAATGTCAAGGTCTCTGCCGAGTCCGCCAAGGCCAGCGCCTCATGGAGCTCCTCCAAGATCTCCTACGATACCCGGGCCCAGCGCGCTACCATCTCCTTTGATGCTGAGCTGCCCGTCTCCAAGGCGACTCTCACCATCGACTTTGATGGCCTCATCAATCATGACATGGCTGGTTTCTACCGGTCCCAGTACAAGCCTGTGGTCCCAGCTGCCGCCTCCGTTCCCTGCGATGGCGAGTTTCATTACATGACCAGCACCCAGTTCGAGAGTACCGATGCCCGCCGCGCCTTCCCCTGTTTCGATGAGCCCAACCTCAAGGCCACATTCGACCTCGCCATTGAGATCCCCACTGACCAGGTTGCCCTGAGCAACATGCCTGTCAAGGACACCCGGCCGACCACCGAGGGCAAGCAGCTCGTCTCCTTCGAGAGGACCCCCGTCATGTCTACCTACCTGCTCTGCTGGGCCGTCGGTGACTTTGAGTACGTCGAGGCCTTCACGGAGCGCAGGTACAACGGAAAGCAACTCCCTGTTCGCGTCTACACCACCCGCGGCCTCAAGGAGCAAGGCAACTGGGCCCTGCAGCACGCCCCCAAGATTATCGACTTCTTCTCCGAGCAGTTCGATATCGACTATCCTCTGCCCAAGAGCGACATCCTGGCGGTCCATGAGTTCACGCACGGTGCAATGGAGAACTGGGGCTTGGTCACGTACCGTATGACGGCTATCTTGTTCGACGAGGCAAAGTCAGAGGCCCGTTTCCGGAACCGCATTGCCTATGTTGTCGCTCACGAGCTTGCTCACCAGTGGTTTGGTAACCTCGTCACCATGGACTGGTGGGACGAGCTTTGGCTCAACGAGGGATTTGCGACGTGGGCCGGCTGGCTGGCCACCGATCACCTCCATCCCGACTGGGAGGTCTGGCCACAGTTCATCAACGAGGGCTTTGAGACCGCACTGAAACTCGACGCTCTCCGCTCCTCGCACCCTATCCAGGTCCCTGTTCGCGATGCTCTTGAGATCAACCAAGTCTTCGATGCCATCAGCTATCTCAAGGGTTGCTCTGTCATTCGAATGTTGGCAAACCACCTTGGCGTCAAGACTTTCCTCAACGGAGTCTCCATCTACCTAAAGAGGCACACTTATGGCAATGCCAAGACTGTGGCCCTGTTCGAGGCTTTGAGTGAGGCTTCCGGCACAGATGTCCCAGCCCTGATGAAGCCTTGGATCGAGAAGATCGGATTCCCCGTCTTGACCCTGGCTGAGGAACCTGGCCAGATCACCGTCAAGCAGTCCCGCTTCCTTTCGACCGGCGACGTCAAGCCGGAGGAGGACTTGACGACCTGGTGGGCTCCTCTGGCCTTCCAGGGCAAGGTCGGTGCTGAGGGCGTCCAAGCTCTCGCTCTCACAGGAAAGGAGGACACCATCCGTGATGCTGACAATGACTTCTATGTCCTCAACAAGAACGCACCAGGCTTCTACCGCGTGAACTACCCACGGGAAAGGCTGCAGAAGCTCGGGACGCAGCTGGACCGCCTCAGCACCGAAGACAAGATATTCATCACCGGCTCGGCTGCTGACCTTGCCTTCTCCGGCTACAGC
The DNA here is from genome assembly GCA_002270565.1 of Stenocarpella maydis. Classification (NCBI taxonomy): domain Eukaryota; kingdom Fungi; phylum Ascomycota; class Sordariomycetes; order Diaporthales; family Diaporthaceae; genus Stenocarpella; species Stenocarpella maydis. Next base: position 20,754 of record NQMI01000209.1, on the reverse strand, counting down.
ACGACCCCCGCGCTGCTCTCCTTCATCCAGGGATTCAAGGACGAGACCCACTACCGTGTTCTGAGCCAGGCTCTGGACTCGATCAACGTTGTCAAGTCCATCTTTGGGGATGATGAAACCATAAAGCAGGGATTGGAGAAGTTCACACTTCGTCTCATCGACAATGCCCTGAATAAGGTAGGCTGGGATATTCCTGTTGGAGAAGACTTCAATACCAGCCTGCTTCGAAAACGTCTGCTTCTTGCAGCCGGAACCAATGGGCATCCTGGGTAAGTTGATCTTACGTGTTACTACTCTCTCAACTATAGCCTCTGGATACTGACCATGCATAGCGTGACTGAGGAGGCCCTTAAGCGCTTCTCGGCTCACTCTGCCTCTCCGAAGGATAACCCTTTGCATGCCGACCTCCGCAGTCCAATCTACCGTGTTGCATTGAAGTCTGACCCTGCTGGTACTACCGCCTTCCTGAAGGATCAGTGGTACACCACGGACGCTGTCGATGGCAAGGAGGTGTGCCTCACGGTGCTGGGCAACTGCACCGATGAGTCCATCATCACTTCGACTCTCATTCCATTCGTGTTCAACCTCTCACCACCAGCACCAGCCTCCGACTCGGTGCCGGCTGGAGATGCACACTATCTCTCAAGCACACTGGCTGCGAACCGTGTGGCTCGCCCGCTCTTGTGGCAATTCGTCAAAGACAACTGGGCACAGGTGGAGAAGAAGCTTGGCGGGAACCCCATCATCCTTGACCGCTTCGTCAACGTCACTCTGAGCAAGTTCACGACCTTCAACGATGTTGAGGACATCGATGCATTCTTTAAGGACAAGGACCGCACAGCATTCGACCGCACCCTCGAGACGGCCAAGGATAAGGTCCGTGGACGGGCTGCGTACAGGGAGAGAGACGCAGAGGCACTGAAGGAGTGGCTGAGCGCCAATGGGTACACCTCATGAGCTATATGGACATATATATCTTGTGCACGTCGGGGTTCGGACAAAAGTTTGTTAAATTGCTATTTTTTCCCGGTCTAGACTGAATCTGACTGGGTGCCTAAAAGATTTATAATCTGTGATCTTCTTATTTGGTGCCATGTTCATGACCGGCGCATTGAAGGATCATGGAGCTGTCATGCCCATTAATATGTTCGTCCTCGGCGACCAACACTCTCACCCCCTGAAACTTAGCCCTCTCTTGTGGAACGCCTTCCTGACTATCGTCACCCATCCAATTCCCCTGTTGCATCTTGACAACCTCGGTGAACATCTCCGCGAACACGAATCCTGGGTGTTCCTCATCCCACCCCAGCTTTTCTAGGTCGAATATCTCCCTCCAGACTATTCCCACGCCCTGAATCACGTCTGGCTTCCTCGTCTTCTCTTTCTGCCACGCCTTACCGTTTCCTAAAGAGCGGTATAGACCGTCGTCGCTCCTTTCCATTAGGTCTCGCGCCCCTAGGGAGGAAGCGGGGTGAGAGCCGCAACGCCCTGCGCAGTAGTCGACCAGGTACAGAACCTCGAGGTTATGCTGCACCGTGCAGGCCAGGAACGCAATGTCCTGCATGATCAGGCTGGCATCGTCGCCGTCGTCGTCGTCGTCGTCGTCGTGACCACCAGCACCCTCCTCCTCTTCCTCCTCCTCATCATCATCACCACCCCCGTCGCCCAAACCCCCCAACTCCCCTTCGTCAGCCACCCCCTGCTGCCCCTCGCCAACACCGGCCACCGCTGCCCCACTCCTCGACCACGGGCCGCGCGGCCAGAGCTGCGAGACGTCGACGGCGACCCTCCGCGCGTGGTTCAGGGCACCGGAGAGCTCCTGGGACCATATGCTCTCGAATATCGCGCTGAGGGGGGCCCTTAGGGGGGCGCGCCGCCGCCCATCGCCGCCGCCCGGGGACCGGAAGGCCGGCGGTGAGAAGCGCAGGTGCAGGACGTCTTGCGCGTTGTCATACGTGACGCGCGCGCAGGCGCGCTCCGTGCTCGGGGCGCCGATGAAGATGGTGTTGGGCGCGTCGCCGTTGTTCCTGGGGACCGCCGTGGGGCGGGGGAGGAAGAGGGACCTCCGTGCGTCGATGCATGTCGCTGCGAGGCTGCTGCGGAACGTGTACATTGACGGGTCGGTGCGGAAGAGGGCGGCGCCGGCGCTGGCGTGTGTTTGTGCGGCTGTGGTGGTTGGCTTGGACGAGGGACCCCCTGTGGTGGCGACTGGGGTTAGGTAGAGGGTGTCGGTGGCTTCGTCGAGGTATATTTCTTGTCCTTTTGAGTTGGAACTGTCTGTTGCTTCGTTCTCGCCGTCGGTGCGCCGGCCGGAGGTGGGTGATTGTCCTGTCGATGCTGCGGACTCGGTCACATATGGCGGCACGCAGACGTCAAAGACGTGCATCGCCGGCTGGGCAGCTATTGTTGACTCCCATATCTGCAGCTGGAGTTCTGGTGGCAGCTCTGGGAATTTCGTAAAGGATTTGAGAGACGTCATATCGTTTGTTGGTTGCGAAGTAATTATTATCTGCTGTGGTGGTTGAAGTCCTCGAGTAACTGGGCTTGCCTCTACCCACAGCTAGTATTCAGATGCGCCGTGAGAGGTTCGATATAAGTACCAATGGCAGAAGAAAGCTCCCTAAACAAATCTAACCTCAAGGCAAGTCCAGGCTTCCGAGACAGCCAGAGACACCACCACCCTAGGCCGAGCGGCCGTTTGGGATTTGATGTTAAAAAAACACCAAAGCTATTGGCTGACAAAGTCCAATTCAAAGAGATGTCAGCCGGGCCCGTAAAACGGGACACGTCCAGCATTTTGGGGCCGAAACGAGCAACAAGGCCAAAGGGCGGCCGCGCCTGTGTGGGCCACGGCAGTGCTGGCAACTGATAGGTCAGCACAGTTTGGGCGATTTGATCTCCCGCCTGGTGGCTATAAATCTTGAGCCCTGTGTTTCCAATAGGCCAACCTTGTTTCGAACCTTTCTACGGAACACGGCTTGAGATGTAACCGCAGGGCCAACTCGCCAAGCAGCAAAGGGTAAAGAATGAAACGTGGGTGAGTTTTCTCAAAGGCACTGGCATATAAACGGGTCCCTGATACTAAGGGAGGGTGGATTTCAACAACGCATGATACTGCCCAAATCGAGAATAAATGTTTAGAAATTTGTAACTTTACATAATAGTTGGAAGCAAAAAGTACACCAGCATTATTTTTTGAAAACGGATATTCGCACCGGCAAAAAGGGATGATACACCGGTACATGCAGGGGCCCAACGCACAGACAATTTGCACCACCAAAAACACTATGTGCACTGTTATTTTGACGTTTTTGCCAACATAGCCGTATATCCCCATCACCGCTACGGCAAATGTCACCATCACAATGCCTACTACAGCGCCAATCGCTTAAATTGATAGTATTTTGCTACATATCTAGTCCGTACGGACTATAATCTCGTTTAGTATCTCCTCCTCATCATCACCATCACCACCATCACCATCATTATTACCAACAATATCCCCAACCATCAGATCTACCCATGGCAACTGGTTAATACTTCTAATAGCCACTATATGCTACTGCTTAGCCCCTAACTTCATACTTAAGGGTATGCTGGCTTCTAAAGCCTTCATAATGTCTGCTAGCGCCCTCCACTTCCGAGGCTGCTGCATTAACTTCTTTATAACCCTTCTCACCAGCTACTGCTTTAGAGGGACACCAGCATGCTGCATATTACCACTACAAGCGTCCTCTTCATCCAGGGACTAGAGGGTCACATCGCTCCACTCAAAGGCTGAATTCACGCGCTATACTAAAGCTATCATTACCCTCATCTTATCCCCAGCTCTACTACCCAGACTTATAGTGTTAGAGGTTATCTTTTTGAATGCGGATATTCGCACATAAGAAACCGGCTACCGCACATAAAAAAACGGATGGTATACAGATATAATGGGAAGCAGGGATCGGCCACTTATTAAGCAGCTAAGACCCTTATTTCCGTTGTACTCATCTATAAGGGGTATTGCTGGTGTTGTTAGCGTGCCTGGCGTTATGCTATTGCCAACCTTGTTGGCGCAAATTCGTGGTGTTTTGCATAATTGCATATATCTTTGTAAGCCTAATTGCGTGTAAATAAGCACTCTATTGCATGCTTAATTGCGCGCCGAATTGGCGTGATAATTCGTTGTGATAAGTGGTGTGAATTGCTTAGTTAATAGATACTATTATCTGGGACTGTGTTTCCTTCCCGTTACCCTCCTTGTTGCCTAAATTAATGAAGCTATTGTTACTCTTGTTGTTGATGTCTGAAGCGGTTAAATCTATTGCTGGAAGCCTGTTGATTGTAGCTGTAGCCGCTGTATGCCGCCTCTTTGCTGGCGGCGTGCTGGGGGCCGTATGTATCCGGGGAGGCGCTGATGAAGCCGGGCCCCTGGATATTGTGGCCATCCCTTGGTGTTTTTGCTTTGGGTGGTGGCCGGCTTGGTTCTTATTGTTTAGGGACTTGAGGGTTGTATCGTTTCACTTAAAAGCTGAGTTTACGCGTTGTGCTGAAGCTGTTGTTGCCCCTGTCTTGTTACTAGCCCTGCTGCCTAGGCTTGTGGTATTGGAGGAGGTCTGATGGGTTATTATAGCTCTCCTGATGCTGCTGAAGATGCCCTCTTTGTCCCCTGTAAATGGATTGTTGTCCTAAGGCCTTCCTCTTGAGTTAAGGACCTTCTTGGGTGAAAGCATGAGGAGGAGGGGGTTCTTGATTGAGAGGTTGCAATTAAGGTATTATGCTAAGTGGATATCCTCTTTATTAAGAGGAATACCTGCTTCCTCCTTGTTAGTAATTCTATTAGTATAGATTAAGCTGAATTGTGTATAGATTGGGCAATGGTATGTTGATTATGAGCACTCTCCTTGTGGTGTTTTGCCTTGAAGCATATGTTTTGCCTGCTTCCTTGTTTTCGTGAGAAGCTTGAGTGCCTCCCTTGCTACTTGAAGGTGTAGTTTGCTAACCTATGGCTTTCCGTTGAACTTTTCTAGGGCTGCTGTTTTCTGCTTGGCTTCCTTAAGCCGGATATTATGAGTAGTCTTGATGATAGCCTTAAATGCAGCCTTAAATAGATAGTAGATATTCTCTATCCTATAGCCTAGCTGGAGCTTAATTTTCTGGTGCATCCACTTAGTAGAGGAGGTTATATATAAGCTAAAGTTGAGGTTCTTGTAGATCTTGTGGCCGGCTCATTTGGTGATGATCTCCTCTTTTTTATTAATGTAATATGTCTTGAGATAGTTAAGGATCGCCCTCTGGCCTAAGAACTTCTCTTGCAAATGCTCTTAGGCTGTCTTATAGGTCTTGCAATTGGTAGCAAACTCTATAGTCTTAAAGAGGTTGAAGAGGGCTATTTGGGTATTAAAGATAGCACTAAGGGCAGGCACTTTTGAAGGCGCTATAGTGGTGTTTCTCTGCAGCACGTTCTAAAGTCCGAAATCTTTATCGTTACTCTTAGGATTCTCAGAATCCGGGCTTCCCATAGAGTTTTTATCCTTAGTAGCTATAGGTAATTCCTCCCAGCCTAGCTTCCGCTATTTCTTCTTAGTATTAAGGATAACATTTATATTAATATAAAAGATACAAAGCTGGTATTTTAATTAAGGAAATTCTTTTGCTAGAGCGTTAATTAAGGCAATATTATAATCTATAACAAAGAGTAAAGGGTCCTCATTTTTATACTCCCGGAGGAGATCATAAACCTGCTCCAGTAGCCACCGGAAGCCTAATTCCTTCTCATTATCCATAATACCCTAAAAGAGAGGCAAAATCTTCTTTATATAGGTTATGATAATGCCTTGGAAGTATAGCAGCTTCTTCTGATTTATTAAGTATATATAATCAAGCAAGATATTGCTAGAGAAATACTGCTCTTAAATCCATTAGACCTACTGTATTATATATTATAAGATACCCGTGATTACATTATCCTCATTAATGTAAAATCTATACTAAGTCTCCTTCTCTTTAAGCCAGTATAGTATTATCTAGGTTAATATATATATACCTTATTTCTGTTATTAAAAGCCAGCAAGCTAGTTCTTTATAATATTATTTCCTACCTTAACGTCTGGATACTAGCAATGAAGGGCAGCCTCAAGTTGCCTGGGCTTTACTTGTAATAGGTCTTGAGCTATTTGAGTAAGGAATTCATGGTATTCTTGCGATAGCTTCATGAATCCGCATTAAGCCTCCAGGACATCCTATGGGCCGTAATTAATATACCTTCCCTCCTTAACCCAAAGGACCCATTTGCTAGCTATATTCCTTATATAATGTGCAGTCGCCTTCTATTTGCAGCTATATTTAATTATAAAGGACTGATATTTTCTTATAGTGCTGGGCCGGGCAGTACTGCCCCGGCTATACGTTAAGACCATATAAGTTGGCACTAAGCTTTACATAACTATAGAGAACCCAGATAACTTTGCTAATGCATTCAGTTCCATATAAAGATCACTAAAAGTATTATAGCTATTATAAAATAGTTGTAGGAAAGGGGGTGGGTTAGCAAGGGCTGGTTGATAGTGGTTCATAGCAGTAATATTTGCGTTCCATTATTAATAGTTACATTACTACTATAGCTTAAGGCCGCTATAGTCTGGCATATATGCTATTACTATAATACCAAAAAAACGTCTGATAACCAGATAGGGGTAATTAATAATGCTTAATTAACTGGTCTGGGTAGTTTGTCTATTTATTAAGGGTGTTAGGGGTGGGTGGTGGGTAATAGGGGTTGGGTGGTGTAAGGCGCGTTAGTTAACAACATATATAGCCCTATAGCCCCTTAAGGAGGCACTCAAAATCAGCACTCGAGGTCGTCAAATTCGAGGGCCCCCGGCACTAGCGCCATTACATCAGCGGAACGCGGCTGCCCTATTGGCTACAGCATTACCAACAGCAACCGGCCGGGTGCTTAGTCACTAGCGTTATGTTTGCCATCTGTTTTCTTATGTGCGAATATCCGCATTCATCTTTTTACCCATTACAGCTTTCCCATGCTTCTCAAGGATGCCCTCCTTATCGCTAGCAAATGTAGCAATATCCCGAGGCCTGCCCTTTATAGCGGTAACCTTCTTCAGTAATAGTACACTAAGGAGCGGGTTATCAATGCAGAGGTCACAATTAAGGTACCAAGCTTCATAAAGGTCGCTCTTCTTAAGGGGAAGGAAAGCCTCCTCCTTATTAGCAATATAATTCACACAAATAATGCTATACTAACTATAGATAGCATAACAGCAGTTAGAAGGGCTATAGTGCCCCTATAGGGCTTCTTTTTAAAGCATCTTTAATGCCTTCTAGCACTCTATCGCAAGAAGGTCCAATGCCGCTCTAGCGACTTACTATATAAGCTTCCCAAGCTACTTCTACCCATTATACTTTATAAGTACTGCTATCTTCTGCTTTCCCTCCTCATTATGGAAGGCACGAGCTGCCTCATTAAGAGCAGCTTTATCAGCCTCCATTAGATAAAGAAGATTGCCCATCCCATAGCCCAAATAGGTCTTCACATAGCGGTGCTATCACTCCATGGAGGAGGTTGTATGCAAGCTGAAGTTAAGGATTCTGCAGATCAAGTGGGCAGCCCATTTGGCAATAATAACCTCCGCCTCATCAACATACTAGGTCTTAAGGTACTAGAGGATCGCCGTCTGGTCTGAGAAGACCTCTTAAAGCCATCGCCAAGCCGTATCATAAACCTCACGATCTATAGAGTACTCCATAAACTTAATAAGGTCCAAGAGGGCTATTCAAGTATATAGGATCTCATCAGGCACCCGGAAGGGTACTATAGCCTTCCCTCTCACCGGCACCATCAGGGAAGCAAGGTCCTCATCATCCTCTTCAAAATCTTCAGCTTCCGCACCCTCCATGGTGTTTTCCTCCAGAGCTCCCAATACCATTACCTCCGGGCCTCCCAATATCGCCCTCATCATCACCGGCTTGCGCCACTTCTTCTTAATATTAAGGATAAGGTTCATATTCATATAGAAAATATACAGCTAATGGTGTGCCTTAGGGAATTAATGCTTAAGGGCGTTAATCAGAGCAGTATCATAGTCAGTAATGAAGAGGCTCGAAGGGTTGTTTCCATACTAGCGGAGAAGCTCATCAACCTGCTTAAGAAGCCACCAGAAGCCAGATTCTCACTCATTATCAACAACGCCTTAAAATAGCAGTAGTATCTTCTTCATATAGGTTACCACCGTTGCCTGAAGGAAGGGCATCTTTTTATTGTTTGTTAAATAGGTATAATCAAGCAAGATAGCCCGTAAGAATCATCGCTCTCGCAACCACTCGATCTGCTGCTTTATACACCAGAAGATGCCCGTAATATTGCCCTCATCATTAACGGTCCAACAATACCAGCAGCCCTCCTTCTCAAGCCAATCTAGCAAAGCTTGGGTAAGTATATAGATGCCCTACTTCACCCTTCGAAAGTCTGCAAGCCAATTCTTCATAGTGTTAGGCCCCAGTAGCACCTCTGAGTACTCTCAGCAGAGGGCTGCTTCAAGTTTCTTTAGCTTAGCAAGGGACAGGTCTACAGCCATACGGGCGAGAAGATCATAATATTATTATAATAACTTCACCCAGCCTCACTCAGCTTCAGGGACCTCCTAAGGGCCGTATGAAGTATATACGCCCTCCTAGATCACAAGCTTCCATTTGCCAGACATCGCCTTCATCATATAAGCAAGGGCTCGCCAGCTGCAGCCCGCCTTAATCATAGAGGCATTAGTAGTGGTTGCAGTCAAGGGCCGCTAAGCACCTCAGCTGCACTCTAATATCACCCACTTATCCTCTGACCTTCTGGTCACCATCACGAAGCCAGCAGCCTTCATAGCTTCATCCAAATCAGCCTTAAGGTCCTTATAGGTATCATATCCATCATAAAAAAGTTTCAAGTAGCTAGGAGGGTTAGAAAGTGCTGGTTGACAATAGTTTGCTGCAGTGATATTATTGTTCCAATTAATACAGTCAACCTGCCACTGCGCCTCAAAACCTGAGTAATCAAGTTGCTACGCCATCACCACAACGCTAAAAAATTAATATCTGAGCAACTAGGGGGTCTTTTTAATGCAAAAACGATTGATCCCAATGAAAATTCAATTAATGCATCAAAGCATTAACGAAGGGTGGTCGTTAAGAAGTTGGTAACAATAGAGGCGTTGCAAAGCAGTGGGTAGTGCAGCTACAAAAAGCACTATTCGGGTGGTGAAGTGTAGTTGAAGGTGGGTCAAATAAACGCTTCTGATTGGCTGCAGCAGACCCACCGGTGCGCCATCCCTTTTTGCCGGTGCGAATATCCGTTTTCTATTTGAAAGTCATCTGGAATGTCACGTAAATTCTCGCTAAGCCCTCCTTTCCATACTGATGCGTTTCTTCGGGAACGTGTGCGCCGGAAGGGATTAACTGGTCGTGGACCGCTCTGGGACGGGGGAAAATTCTGCGGCTAACAAATATACACAAAATATACTGTACTTTAAATGCATATATAATATAACAGAATAGTATAGTTCGGAATAACTTCTCATTTCTATACTGGAGTACCGCAGGGGTGGATTCTAGAACGGCCCTAAATTGTGGGGAAGAATTTCGCTGGCAACTCATTTTGCTGCTTTAAAATGACCCCTGCCAGACCTATGTACGCTTCATGACAGCATTTGCTGTCAGGGTGCAACAATAGGTCACTTGAACAGCCTGAAGTCGACTCGTTCCATTTGCGTATGCCGAGGAGTAAGCTAAGTCCAATATATTGTTATGGGGTGTGGTGAATTCGTCACATAACCAAGGGCCTGGCTATAAGAAAGGGGCCCATTGCGTTGCGTTCTGAAATTTTCTAGCTTAACAGTCAATCCACTCATTCTTCTATATTATTTCCTGTCTGATCAGTAACCTATATCGTGAACATTCTTCTCGAAACCAGCCCTCCTCTCTCTCTATTTAGTATTCTGTCCCATGCTCCTCTGTTACTTCCTCTTACGCGTCGGAGGCTCCTCTCTCTCGAGGGCTCTCTCAGAACAGACTTCCACATGTGGTGTGTGGCCCGGGTGTGCTGGAGAACGCTGCGTATTCGTGGGCCCACGGAACATCCCGGTCTAAATATATCAGACATGAAGATGTGTTGGTCAGTTTCAGAGAGTAATGATTGGAGATTATCGATCAGTTGGTCGACCGGAAGCATTTAGAGCCCCGCAATTTATAATCAACAAACTGAAGTGGGTCTTGCGGTCAGATCAGTGGCGCTGATCCGGAAAGAGAAACAAGAATGTTGGGCCGGGGCATTTCCAGGCCTCGAAGGCGCGGCCTCGAGCAGAATCCAACTCAAACTCATTGTTCTCGATCCTACTCAGGTGCGCACTATAGAACGTAACATTGGTTAGTGATCTCAGCAGAAGAAACAGAGCTAGCTTTATTGCTGCTTACCAATAAAAAATTGTCTGCCCTATTTGGTGTGGGAGGCAGTGCAAAGCGTTCCTCTTGATTGAGGACCGTTACCACTCCTTGCACCACCCGGATGTAGTAGTCATCTTCTGGGTAGCCATGTTCTCTAACGCAGTCCTTGCATATCTGGACGTTCTTGCGGCGCGTAGGATTCGATGTTTCTTCCTCGATCAACTGGTCCTAAAAGCTTATCATTACTTCCAACATCTCTGGTGGATCCTTGGTTAATCCTTTGATCGGACCCTCCTGAGCGTCGGTACTGCTAAAGATCTCGGTAGGCTTCGGGTGAGGGCCTTGTCTCTGGACAGTACGTGGCATGACGACGGCTCTGAGGAGGTCAGACAGACCACACATGAGGGTCAAGGGTGTGGTTCAATGACGACAAGAAAGACTTGTGTGTCGCGGGAAGAATGTGTGTGAGGCAAAGCGAGACGCAAGCAACCTGCGCACGTGCACATGTGGGAGAATAGCACCTAGATAGACCGTGTCAGCCTGGAAAGTAAGAGGGAAAGGATCAGCTGAGGTCAGTCTGGAGAGCTGCCGAGCCTAAAATAGACCTTGGGGCCGCTGGCTCAATTGTCAGCCCTAGTATCTACATCTTATTGCCAGCCCGAAGCAATCGTCAACTCGCCAATCGTCAACTTGCACACCCAACGGCCCAGGGATCAGCGGAGCGGGACGTGTATCTCGCACGCGAAGCATGCAAGATATGCTGGCCCACTCCGCTTGCAGCGTAGCATTCTGCTTATCCCCGTGCCTCAGAGCGTTCTCGCTCGCGGAAAGGGCAACCACAAGCGGAGCTTTCTCTCTGCCTTATGAATGCTAGATCACGTAACCTGGGAATAACACTAAGTAGTATAGCCGGCAGAAGGCAAGATAATGAATGCTAACAGTATTACACATCTACAATAGTAGAACAGCTTAGAGAGCCTATAATGAATGCTAGTCTGGCCTTCAAAGATCTAAGAAGTAGGCCTATTACAACTAACGCTAGAACCTAATATACCTTAGCTTGGGAGGATCAACCCGCATTAGGGATATTAGCCATAGGTTGGCAAAGTGCTGTAACTATACCTTGGCTGCCTGGTTGGGAACTCCATCTTAACCTTGCTGCCGGCAGGTTGGCTTGATAGCGGGGCAACTTCGATAACTTCCTGCATGGCTCGGGCAAGTAGATAATACCTAGAAGCAGCAGGCTCCTTATGCTAACTGGGTTGTATAGGAAGACTAAGTACTAGGTAATGGGGCTGAAGATGAGCTGGGTGCCGGGACTCTCAGCGTTCATCAGGGTTAGCACCCTTAGGAGGGGATATTGATTCTACAGCTGCCTAATGATAAGGCAGAGAGAGGGCGAAAAGGGCCCGCTAAATAGTAGATCCTTAGGACTATAGAGTAGTTAGCAGAAATTTCTATAGATAAGGATAGGGGGTCTTGCCTTTATAGCCTAGTGGGCAGACCAACAGGTAAAGTAGTTCTTTACCGGCTGTTTGCCGCGCTTTGGGGCAAACTGCATAAGGGATTTGATATTCTAGCAGCTGTAATATTGCTTGGCGATACCCTTGATCTTATAGTTATAGATCTTGCTGTTGTTATAAGTATCACGTTTATGGGGTTTGAAAGGGTCCTTACTACTGCCTGGCGGGTCGGGAGGAGGAGGGCTAGCAGCAGCTAATATACTGAGCATAGCTGTAAAGATTGCAGGAGGATATTTTGGTAATTAGAATTGCTTCTGATAATGGGAATCAGTTGATAAGGAAAGAATTAGATGTAGGTTAGAGGAAAAAAGTTGATGTTAATGGTTGATATTAGTGGGAATAGTGGTGTGCAGGAAGCAAACCGTCTGCAGCAGGCACTAGCGGCTGCAGCCCCTGGCTGACTAAGCAACCCAAGCACGCTCCATATCAACCATGCCTCTTCATTATCAACACCATAGAAACTGCTAAATGATATGAATTAACTATTTTAGAGCAACTTGGTGATAGATTTAGTTTGTTCTGAAGGCGTCCTTTTGTTGTTTCTAGGGGGAACCCCCTAGGACCCCCTGCCTGCGGCGCTGAGCCTGCGGCGCCTCATCACGCCCCCTTCCGGCCCACGCCCCCTTCCGGCCCGCGCCTTCCTCTTCAACAACGGACCACAATTTTCAACGATATATCTTCTTAATAATTTCCTCTCGGCTAAATACTTTCAGAGGTATATCGTTATTGACCAATCCAGACTCGAGGATTCTGAACAGACCAATCCAGACTCAGATAACTTTCGGGTGATTATACTGGGTAAGAACGCTATGCGGGCCGCATATCTCGCATGCTTCGCATGCTCGATACACGTCCCGCTCCGCTGAATAATTAATGTGCGGTTGGTGGCTTATATAATCAATTCAAGGGTGGATGTAGGAATAACCTCAATTCCACTCCAACTTCAAACCACCCGCCCACCACCACCACCACCTCGTTAAATCAACTATTCATTTAGCATATTCAAGCAATTCAGTATCGGACACCCCCTATCTAGCCGTATATCGTTCTTATGGCGTTGTAGCGATGGCAGATGTCCCTGGCTACTTGAGGTGCGAGGTGTATCGCTCAACTGCACCTATTCAACCAACCAGGGGTGCGAAAAATCGCTGAGAGGATGTGGTCGATGGGCACGAAAAATCGCTGGCTGTTGCGAGAAGTGACTTCAGAAGATCGGAAGGGGGTGGCTTTAAGGTTCTTCCCAGGTCCTGCCAGTCGAGCTGGCTCATTCCTAATTAAAAACATTAGTTGTTGACAAACTGGAGCGAGTGGCCAGAAAGCAGCTTGTAAACGAGGGTGGTAGGTGGGTGATGTATAGTCCCGATTCAGTGCTTTTCCTTTTGGGGCTACTAGTGCATAATGGAGCAGCACAATAGTGGAGCCCTTGACACGTGACAGAGTAGTAGGTTTTGTTCTCAATCCGACCACAATTCCCTTCTTTTCTACAGAAAAAAATTAAATTAAAACTTAAAAAGAGCTGCGGCTGTTCCTTCACAGTCGTTCGCCTTTGTTATGAAAAATCCCGAATTGGAGTCTAGCTCAAGTTTAAGTGGCTCGGTTTGTAAGTCTAGTTTGACACCGAGAGATATGTACCTAAGTACAATTTTACCCCCCCCCAAAAAAAAACACTGCTGCAGCCAAACACTGGGAGACACGAGAAGCTCCCAAGGGCTCCTGACCATAACGTCGTACTGGTGGGTTGAGCTTAATTGGAATTCTGCTGGTCGTGGGCTAAACCGGCTGTGAATGTCATAAACATTTTGAATACCATGATGTACACGCTCCATGTCGCTCAGCGGAGACCTAATGTGGGTAAAGATCTGGATAAAACGGCATAGGCATTGACTTTGGGCTGCTGCATACTCTAGGGGAATTCAAGGTACCACAAACGATGACTGTGCAATACCAGTGGGGTGTATGTCTATTGCTGTGGGGCGGATGCAGGGGCCTTACAGCTGCGCCACTATTTTGGTGGCCAGACAGCCATACGACCGACCGCAAGACGTGGCCATTGTGTTACCACAGAGTTTGTTAGTGGAGATCCTCCCTACAGACTCACCGACCTGAGCTGCGCACGCTGCTGTCAATGTCCCCCCCAACAAAAGCTCAATATTTTACACCTCATGCTACCCTTTTCAGAGTCAGGGTTAGGGCTTACAACATCCTGGGTACCACCCTCTGCGGATCAAAGGGCGGTGGGCCTGACCAGGATTTGTTGACATCTCGACGAATGCGAGACTGACGCGACTCAAAATGGAGCTCGACGCCCTGGTCAAGGAGCTCGAGCCAGGGCGGTGAGAATTCTTACCTCAACGGCCACGCGGCCGAGCGAGGGAAGATACAAATGTGGGAGCGGCGACGTCTTTCTCCTTCACCACCATCTCCTCCAGCTCTGTCTGCAATTGTGGCTCCTTTCCGCAAAGATGGCAAGTTTCGAAACCCTCTTTCACTTCGCGGCCTTTGTCGCAGGCCTGTCGCTGCTTGAGCGTGGCGCGAAGCTCTTCGTGGAGAGCACTACCGACCTGGCGAAGCGCCTGCGACTGCCCGAGATCCTCGTGGCGATCCTCATCGCAGGGGCTGAATGGGAGGAGCTGGCCGTTGTGTCACTCAGCATCGCCCAGCAGCGTCCCGCACTGGCCGTGGGAAATGTCGTCGGCAGCTCTGTGGCCAACATCCTGGGCGCCTTTGCCCTAGGCCTCGTCTCCTCAACGGGAAAATGGGCAGGCTTTGACAGGACCTCGAAACTGGCCACCCGAGGGCTTCTGATCTTCACAACGCTGTGGTGGCTGTTTGCACTGGCACACATCATGTGGAACCGTGTCGTGGCGGCTTTGCTCATCGTCTCCTTTGCCGGATACCTCTTCATTGTTCTGTGGACCATCTGGCAGGCAATGTTTTACACAGAGGAAGACGAGAGAGATGATGTCGAGTCCGCACCTATCGTTCCTGATAATGCTTCGGCAAGCTCGTCTTCTGCATCCTCTGAGGACCGCCGCCGTAATCACTTCTTGGATCGCCACCGTCATTTCATGAGTCGCCATTTCTTGCACCGCCGCCCTGATGAGCACCCCAATGAGACCACCACCCTCCTCGGTATGCACGCGCCAGAGGGGTATGACCCTAAGAGATTCCACCACACTCTCGTTCCGGCACTCCAAGCCCTGGCCGGCTTCTTCGCTCTCACCGTGAGCGGATTCATCCTGTCCCGCACTTCGATCCACCTCGCCACGGCATTGAACAGTAAGCAGCTTCCGGAGGCAGTTTTAACCCCCCTGAGAAAATTTATTTCCTTTTTAGAGCCCATTTCACAAAAGCCATGGGCACCCTGTGTCTTATTCCACTCTGTCCTTCCTGTAAATCTTTTCCTTGGTTCTTTAAAAGCTAACTCCCCATGTTGTAGTGTCCGACAGCGCATTCGGCGCCACATTCCTGTCCCTTGCCACAACGCTGCCAGAGAAGTTCCTCGCGGTGATGAGCAGCTCCAACGGCCACACGGGGCTCATGGTCGCAGACGCAGTCGGTAGCAACATGTTCCTGTTGACGCTTTGCATGGGCATCACTGCGTGGAGCATTGCCAGCCACGACTGGCATGACCACGACAGCGAGGAGGACGGAGGTTTCGCCCTCGTCGATATTGCCCGCATCGAGGCCTGGTGGCTCTGGACTGCGACCATCGCGCTGGCCTGCGTCGTTAACTTTGGCGGCAAGTTCTTCTGCAAGTTCGCCCCCGTGAGGCATGTGGTCGGCATCTTAATGTTGATGGGCTATGGCGGGTTCCTGGCCATTGAGTTTACGATCCTGCGTGAGGAGTAAGGCCAAGAAGGTATTTCTCAAGACATACCCGCTCGCCCGGCCATTCGTGGTCAGAGGAGTATCGTATGGTGCCCAAGGCACTAACTCTGGCGCGAGCTTGTGGCGGCACTGAACGTGGGGATACAATGATCAGCCGAGCTGCAATGTAGCAACCGCCGCATGTGTGTGCAATCTTGTCCTGGAAGACTTGCATACAGGGGGGAAATAGCTGCACCCACACCCTGCTGTTTGGATTTGTGCTTGTCTAGCCAGAATACAACTGGAAGGAAGTCAACGAATTGGTAGTCATTATCTGTGGTCTGTGTAAGCTTTTAAGCAGAGCGTCTTGCTAAGAACCATAAGGATTCGAGGAAGGGCCAACAAAACCGGGGGGGTTTTTCAGGTTTTGAGGTGAACCAATAAAAAAACGACCAAAAGAGAGACATTCCTTTCGTGAAACTACCTCTACCCTGCAACCTCAAAAACTCCAGACCACCTTCTCCTGCCTGTGGTCGTAACAAAACCTGAGGGCCTACCCGTGAAAACTTGCCCCAAGAAAGAAATGGCCATTTATTGCACCTGACATGCTCCGCCACATGCAGTCAGGCGAAAGCTTCAATTAAGAAGAATCGAATGTGGGCTCTGCCGGCGAAGGGCCGTCTCGTCCGAAAGATTTAGTGCCTTATGAGGTCGCCAAAAGTGGATTATCCTCTTGTTACTAGACCATTGCCAAATGGAGTGTGATTTGGCCCTAAGCTTGAGAAGAATGCCACTGTTCTAGCAACCGACGGTCTCAGCCAGCTGGCGATGCGGTCTTCAAAGCATCTTCTAAGAGACCTATCGCGTCCTCCACCACCAAAGTGTCGTGAGATTGAGGCTCGAACATCAAACACTCTATCTTTGATGTGTCGTTCCGAACAAGAACCATCTGGTTGCTGTGTGGAATCGTTTGGTCAATGGTCACTTTGATCGAGGTCTGCCTCAAGGATCCCTGTCCTGGGGGGAAATTACTGAACACGTCGGAGAAGGCGGCCAAAAATGCCGTCAGATCTGCCATGACTGCCTTATAACCCTTGCTATGCGGGTCGGAGTACACAGGATCACTGGCCCACTCCGAGCGCCAGGAGAGGAACTCCTGAGTGGTGTGCGAAGCCCCGTCGTGTTCCTTCTGTGATACCATCTCCCAAGGATCATATCTCCCATGGAAGGCTAGAGACCGAACCCCAACGGCAGGGGACAGTTTGGCCAATCCCTTCACCGTCCACTCAATTCTCTTTGTAGTATCTGTGGGGATCAAGGTAAATCTCCCAAGCGGCCCTTGATTCCTAAAGACGTACTCTGCTGCAGAAGTATTGAGCGCGAAATTGTACGGATTTCCGAGAATATTGAGTTTCGGGTTGAAAGTCCCCCCCTGCTGGAAGTAGTGGACCTTCTGACCAAGCGAAGGCTGTCTTTCGAGCAGCTCTTGCAGCACAGTCAAAGACGCGCCCCCGAAGAATGTAGCTTTGTCGTATTTTCGAATTTCAGTGAAGAGTTCGTCGTAGCTGAGGTCCTTGAAAGGGTCTGTGCCACCGAACTCGTTTCGCTTCCTCTCAAGTGCTTTGCTGTACCAGTCCCGCAGCTGGACTCTACGGCTCTCGGTCCGTGACTCATTACAGATGGGCTGCTCCATGATAGCACGGAATTCCTTGAGCTCCTCGTAGGTACGAGCCACGAGCTCATCGTGGTAATGCGTCTTTAAATTGATGGGACTCTCCAGCTTGTCTAAACAAGCCACGTCGATGAACGTCTCGAAACGGCCCGGGCTGCACCGGGCCCTCATGGTGGTCAAATAGTCCATTGCGACAAGTCGTGCGTGTTTGATGGAGTCGTCCCTATTTCCATTCTCTGGCTTGATACATCGCATGAGCTAGCTTGGAAGTTAGACACCTTCTAGATTCGGGAGCCGACGGCTTAGCCGGCGCCTTTTCAGAATTTTGCTTACCAACTCCCGCTCATCGTCGTTCAGCGGCCTCCCGTCGACCCTTCCCCTCTTGATAATGTCTTCTGTCAAGCGGCCAGCAAGCACGGTAGTCAACGGCGGCTCATCGCCTGGTGGTTTGGGCTGCAGCTTGCTGACGAGCCTGATACACCGTCCGAAATCGCTGCTCGTCATGTAGTAGCCGAGATTCACCCAGCGGGGCTCTGCGATGTAAATGCCCTTGATATTCGGATGCTTGTCCAGAAGCAACGCCCAGACCTCAGCCGCCGCCTCGTTATCGGAATCGGTAAAGTCATTGAGGAATATAAACAGCCGGGACTCGCCCGGCGGCTCGCCGGTTGATTGCGTGGTCATTGCAGTCTCCAGAATCGCCTCTTTCTGCCTCTTGGTCATGGACCTCGTCTGTCGCGTCAAGCGCCAGTTGCGAAGCTTCTTCAGCGGCATGAGAGAGACCAGAGCCTGGTTTTGAGGCACCGCTGCTATTTATGGGACAGTTGTGGGGTGGGCCGCCTGTTGGATTGACCAGGCTCCGTGACGGTGAAAGCGAATAGAATGGTTAAGGGATGAGGTCAAGCGAGCAAGGTGATTCAGCCCCGGGAGAGCCTAACTGAGTGGTGCCTTAGCAGCCATGCGGGGCCGTAAGCTTGAACCAACCCCTGCGAGAATGCACAGCGCGCTAAACTCGTTTTGGGTGGGGCGTTGTGACACGGTGACAATAGACATCAATGTATATAAATACTGGAGTACCTCGACACTTTGTTGCTGCCAGTCACTCCCAGCCGCTGCTGATAGAGGGCACCTTTTTGCGCCTGATCCCCTCCCTCCACCCCAAGAGAACCGAGTCTGTCACACAAACATACTTACCTAGGTACTAAGTATACTTCACCTGCATGCGTGAGGATATTATTGGTAGTTAAGTGTTAGTTAAACCACATCTGGCAAACTTGAACATGTTTAGCCTTCCCGAGGCAGTAATAGGAGGGACCTCAGTTTCTCAGTATCTCCTTAGGGTTCTTCCAAAGGTCGCAGTCGCAGTCATATTCGCTTGATTTCCGATTGAGCAACACGAGAGCCCAAGTTGTAAGTGAGCAAGCGTGTTTGAGGCTTGGGCCCGCATCCGGCTGGCAAGAGACAAGCTATCTACCTACTGGCAGCCAAATAACCATACCTTCATCGATCAAAAGGTCCAGTGACACATTTACTCGTATCAACCATAACGAAGTGAGCGCATGACACTCTCAACCTGAAGCTCAGCAAGGGACAAAGTCCATCCCAGTTGAAACACGCGTGATCTGATGACAACTCAGACGCCAAGGCTGGTGGATTATCGGGCTGCGAGGGACGGTAGCAGACCCGGCGTTACCTGTTGATCTCAGGCCCAGTAAAGAACACCATTTGTGAGTCTACCGGGCTGGGTAGTCATCTGGGTCTGCATATCAACGGTAGTTCACACCGTTGCGATGACCTGTCTGCCTTGCCGTGAGCCACTGAAAGCGCCTCTAAATTGAGCCATGGGCATGGTCATGCAGCTTAATCTGGTCCTCTTGGGTTTTCGGGTTAGCAGGACCGGTAGCGCCGTTACGAAGGCTAGCGACCCACCTAACCAGGCCATATTAGTTCTGGCATTCCGCTGGGCATTGAACATCGGCATTAAGCTTAGAGCTGGATGTTATCAAGGAAGCACTTGACGTAACAGGCCGCAGGTGAATAGACCAGGAAGGGGCGTACTTCTGGGCGGTGCCATTATTGCAGTTGCTCTTTGGCTGACCCTGAAGCGCGCTCAGCAGGCCCCAACTCTGCTTGAAAATCTCGAAGTTGGCACTGTCCTGCTGCTTGTTGTCCCCATAGGCGCAGACAGCTGTGGTGCGCTCGGAATCGAGCATTGCAATGACAAGGAAGAAGGAGTTAGCGCCGGGTGAGGTGGGTCGTTGCTTGCGTGCACCAATACTGGGCAGAGATGGTTGTAGGAGCCGCTGTTTTGACAGGCATCCAGCTCGGTGGCCTCTCAGCCACCGAGCGCCAGGCCGAAGAGTACGAAATAAAACTTCATTTTGAGGCCAGGTTTTGACTCTTTACGGTGTTTCTTTGGGCTGGTTCTAGGAGGCCGTTCGGAAATTTAGAAGTGTGGCACTGCGTTGGGACAACTTTAGAATATTCTCTTTTCGGAAGCAGTTGGTAAAGGCAGTGTATCTTTGATATGTTGAGAATAATCAGTTCCATGTAGAGGCAATTGTGCAGATTTGGCCACACCTAATGAAGGGTAACTGGAGCATGCCTATAAGTAGCGCTAGTCATCCGTTGATTCTACACCAGTGCCACGACGCCTCGACAGCGTACCTGGGTGGTATCCACGGCGAGGGTACAGATCACAGTGGCTGTACCTCCTGATGTCCTAGCTCCCGCCCAGTCACTTAAGTCTGGCTGGCTTCATCACCGCAAGGTGCATGACACTGCCAGTCAGTGATGGGTGTAGATGTAACTGGCTAATAAGTCACGTTGGAAGCCCATAAGGAGGGGCGCGGTCCCAAAGTCTTGTACCTCTGACTATTCATAGCCGTGCTTTCACGGCGGTGAGTATTGTGCCTCTGCGGCCAAGCTCGTCAGTGTGGACAGCTCTCTTGTCTCCAGACTGAACCATTAAAGTTCCCACCACATAGGCACCAAGAACTGCTGTGAGACGGAAGCGGGCGCCTGTTTCAGCGGAGTCTGTTAAGAAAAGATCATTGAGTGGCACTTGCAATTGGTTACTCCCCTCCTCAAGATACCTCGGTAACATACCACCAAGTTCTTCAAAGCCCAGGTACCCGCCGAAAAGGGAGATCATCCTCCGTAGTCCATATTCACTGCTGTGGGGAGCTTGCGACCGCTTTGGGCGCCAGCGCCCCGTCAAACCACCTTGGGATGCGTAACCAAGGCTGGCAGCTAAGTCAAACCACCGCTTCACGCACCACCCCCTTAACGCACAGCCATTTCTCACCAAAAACACCAAAAACA
>NQMI01000208.1:21129-57428 GCA_002270565.1 Stenocarpella maydis | reverse complement strand
ACCCTAACCCTAACCCTAACCCTAACCCTAACCCTAACCCTAACCCTAACCCTAACCCTAACCCTAACCCTAACCCTAACCCTCATTTAGATAGATTTCAAACCACGCTAAGGCTTATCCTTTAACGAAAAAGGGGATATATATATAATCCTTTTTCCATCAGTTGTATATCCAATGCATAAAAGCACTAGTAGGCTCTAAGCTATATTAAATATACCTGAAGCTATTAAGTAGTTTTATTATAAGAGGCTAGAGTATTAAGTTTAATATATTCCTTAATTTAAATTAGAGTATTAATAATATTAGCTTCTACTTAAAGGATAGTAATTTCCTGTGAAAGCTATTTAGTATCTGCATTATCTTAAGCTTATCCTTTTATAAGAAGGCATAGCTATCTAATCTCATTAGTTAGTTTCTAAATATAGGGGTCTATAGTTTCATTATTAGCAAGCTTATTTAACTTATAAAGAAGATTATAGGTAGGGATAGTTATTTTAGAGTTAAACATTATAAAGAGTTCTATATATAATATTGCTTAAAGTCAACAAGATAATAAATAAATAAGAGTTATTAAAATACATTAATTAAACCGTTTTTAAGTATATTAAACCTAAAAGATTAAGAGCTTATATTTAAAATATATTATTAAGCGGTTATTAAGCAATATTATTAACTAATAATGATTACTAGCTATAAGGCTATTTAATATTAGGATTAAATACTTAGATTAATAACTAAAGAGTTTATTCTATAAAAGCTATCTACCATAGTGATAACTATATCTATATATATATTCAGTCTCTTTAGTAACTTAATAGGATTAATAATGATCCCATTGATTTATTTGTGGTATTGCTTGACTGCATTAATATCGAGCTTATTAATCCAAAACCTTTAAGGTGAGTCTGTGACCCTAACCCTTAGGCTTTAACAAGTATCGCTAACTTATCAGTTGGGTTCCTGCGGGGTCGTGCCATAGTAACCATCCTTAGATGCCTGGACTCCCAAATGGGTTCCTGCGGTGCCATTTGTGTTGGCTCATAACAACATAGTATATAATAATATAAAACTAGCTATATCTTTATAAAGATATACTTATAAATTCTAAAATTTTAAATTTCTAGTTAATAAAGATTATATAAAATTAATGAAATATAAAATAAGTTTTTATATTTTAAAGTTATACTAGCTAAATATTAATCTTAATATATAGAAAAGGTTCAAACATTCAATTGAAATTAAAAAGAAATCTATATATATATTATAATAATAAGAAGTTTTATTATTGATATATATGAAGTTATATAAGTAGTTTACTAGCTAATTATATAAATAAATTAATTTTATATATTATAATTATAATTATTATTTCCTTATTAAGATATATAAGTATAAAGGTAAAGTATTTAGTATTATATTAATAATAATATAATAATAGCTATAACTCTATAAGTAAAATATTTATAAAACCTAGAGCTTTAGTTTCAAACCATATAAATGCTATAAAGCAATAAGAAAATAAAAAATAAATTCTATTTTTTAAAGTATAGTAACTAAATATTAATTTTCCTATATAGTATAATATTATAATTACTTTTATCCTTTTCTTAATATATAATGTTTAAGTATTTTTTATACTTATAATTATCTAATATAAAAAGCCTACTTTTTGCCCTTCTTTTAATTTAGCCACTCTTTTCTACTTAAACTTATATATTTTAAAAATTTATATTAAATTGAAATTATACATAATTATACTATTTCTAGGCTTAAAATGTATTAATTTAAAAGAATTATAACTGAATTTAGAGTATATGTAGGTTATATATTAACCCAGAGCTGGAGAATGGGCAGAAAAGGTACTGGGGCAAAAACCTGCCGCGGTTGGAGCAGGTTAAGCTTAAGTAAGACCTTAAGGATGTATTTTCAAACCCGCAAAGCGTGCGTCCAGCGGCGGTTAAGATTGAGGGGATGGCGGAGGGTTGGATAGATGGTGCGAGTGCGTTGGTCGGTTACGATAAACTATAGTTAGTTACCTATCAGGCACACACACATACACACAGCCATGATTTCCATATTTCCTGGTGATAAAAGAATACTCTTATTCTCATTAGAGTTATGGTTGAACTTGAGATACCACTCTTTGAAGAATTAAGAACTCTTTTCCTTACCAAGTCTGCCCTCAGTTGAAGCCATAATGCCCTCCCGCAGCACCCAGGCCAAGCAGAGTCCAGCACCAGGACCTAGAACTGCACCGGCTGCAAGACTTAGAAGCGAAAGTCGCCACCCAGCCTCTGCGAACATCCAGTAAACCACGCTCAGCCCGATGGCAGTGAAGTCCGCGATAATGAAACCCAGGGCAGCCCTGGTGGTGTGTGTTCTGTCATCAGGGACAAAAGCAATGTTGTAGAGAATCAACCAATGTGCGACCACGGACCACAGCATAGGGACTAGATATAGCCAGAGGACCGCCGCAAGGCTGGATTCTGGGTGCAAGTTGCTACCTGCAGCGGCGCCAGGTGGGTTGGCAACTCTGAGCAGCCTCCGCACAGCAATGCGGACAATAGAGCTGTAGGCGGGGAAGAACAGCCACGCCAGGATAGAGACGGTACCCGGGGCTAGGACAAAGAGCATGCACGGGACAAAGTATCCCAAGACCACCCCGACCGAGATAGCAGGCGGCTCGGCAGGGTCCAGGTGGCGGTGCATGTGTTCATGCTGCTGTTGCTGCTCCTGGCCCTGTGGTCCAAGTAGTGCCTGCTGCTCCTCCGAGGATTGTCGCTGTGCTGTGGTCACACTGTTCACAGACACCGAGTTGCACCTTTCAAGGGGCAATCGCTGACGCTTTCTCTCGTGCGATAGAAATGAGGGAATGATGGCGAGTTGCCAGACCACAGCGCCACCCGCAAGGTTGAAGAGCAGCCAGTACGGAGTCGGATTGCGGATTAGCCAGGATGACTGATTACATGCCCGAGCGGATTCGAGCGTGGTCACCGTCAGGAGGGCGCCGACATACGAGAGGATCTCGCCCATGATGATGGCAGAGCGGTGGGAGTCGAGCGCGGCGCGAAAGAAGCTGACGAGGCAGCAAACGGGTGGGCCGATGATGGGGATAGTGGCGAGGAAGGGCGTCATCATCTCACTATCGCTACCATCGCCTTCACCATCACCGTCATCGACCGGGAAACATTTGGTGAAGACGGCGCTGACACTGGGGTCGGAGTTGACAAAGAGGATCCAGGCAGTGCCAAGCCCCAGCAGTACAAGGGGCAGCACGAGACTGGGTAGACTGTGCCTGTCGACAGCACGACGCTCGCTACCTTTAGCGATAAAGTTGCGAACAGGCATAGTGGTCATCTATGTAGAATTTTGTCAAGTGTTGATGTCAGTAATTGTCATTATTGGCATTTAGATGTGGGGGAAGGTTGTGGAGTAAGATGGGCGGACATTGGGGGAGTTGCGACTGAGGTCTACCTGGGCTGTTACAGGTTCTGTTTCTGCTTCTGCTTGGGTCGGGCTGAGTTGAGAGATAATAAGCGCTCTGGACGGGCGAGTGGGAGAGGGTGCTGAATCACACAGAGCCGGGTCGGGATTAGGAGTTAATTGAGTGAGTATACATACATGGTTGTGATGGGTAGTCCCAAAAATAGCAAACCACGGGGTGGCAACATTTAAGGGGACTGCAGTAGGGATGCCGGTAGCAGCTTAGGTTCTAATTTATCACTGGAGGCTGGACCTTTATTTATACTCTCATTTGCAAGCGAAACTTCCAAAATCGCGCTAGTAACGCATATATAACACCCCCCCTCTCTATCTCTTTAACTTTTAATAATTTTATATACTATTCCTTTATAAACCCTCTTAATTAACTAAGCCTTATTATATTAAAAGAAACTATTGGAATATTGCCCTGTTGGATCGCACGTAATCCTATTGGGCTAGGCTGCCTGACTAAGCCAAGGGGCTTGGCAGGGGAAGAGGCTACTTTTCCTGTTTATACGAAACGCCCCCGCTTCCTCCAGGCATATTATGAACCAACACGATGGTACCCAGGGGACCCATTTGGGTGACCCAGGCAACCAGGATCAGATGCCATAACGTAAGGCATATCGCAATATGGCGCGGAGTGACGGGACGTGCAAGAATCAGGGTTAGGGTCAGAGACCCGCCAAACAGGGTAGACCAATAAGACCGCACGCAATCCCAGCAACAACAGTGTAACAATCATGGTGGAAGGTGCCACTACACCATAGATCAAAACATCAGCTAATATTCGAACCCTCTATTCGAATCTTCCTTCCAACCACCTTATATAGTGCTCTGAAATTATATGCTATAAAATAGCATACAGTTCAGCATGTGTTTTCCGACAGGGTTACAGTATAGTGCTCTAAGACGAATTAGGATGATTGATAATGATCTGAACAACTTTATATTAAATTAAGTTGGGCTTCTATAAGCCCTCCTTATATACCCTCTAACATCNTGTTAAACGGAACCGCTCAGCAGGGCGTTGGTACTCCGTGCAAGGAGTTACCCTAGACTTCGTTGTAAGGAGTTACCCTAGACTTTCTAGCAAGGAGTTACCCTAGACTTGCGAGTCAGGCGATTTTCGCTAAGTACGCCCAGTGCGTGCGTGACGCAAGATGAGTTTGGTGGCCGTGAGTCGATTATTTTGGCCTGCATTTGCACCTTAATTCAGACCTCTGCATTACCCTTATTTCTTACCCAAAAGGTATATAACTTAGTGCATTAGATAGCCTGGTTTCTGAAGTTTGTATGTACCTAATTTGGGCATTGCTAGGGCTGTGGTTGGCTAGTTGCTTGGAACCAAAGATGGTGTGTTGGAAGGGCGAATTTTCCGGCATTTGCAAATTTGCACCAGAGCCTACCGCAGCGTGCCCAGGGGTGAGACGACGTCGGAGGGTATATAAGGAGGGCTTACAGAAGCCCAACTTAATTCAATACAAAGTTGTCCAGACCATTGTCAATCGTCCCAATTCGCCTCAGAGCACCACACTGCGACCCTGCCGAAACACACGCTGAACTGAATGCTATTTTATAGCACATATTCATCAGAAAAAGAAATAGTAGCTAGAGGTCCCTATTAGCTCTCTTCTAATCTACTAACTCTGCCAGACCTAATAGGCCTAGAAACACCTGAAATTTAGGTGCTAGAAGGGCTTTAGTAAGCCTTTCTACTACCATTTTGCTAGTCTTAAGGTACTTAACTTCAAGGGTCCCCTTCTAAACTTCAGCATATAGGTAGTAGTACCTAAGAAGCATATACTTAGTTTATTGATGGTATAAAGGGTCCTTAGTAGTAGAGATAGTGTTAAACGGAACCGCTCAGCAAGGAGTTACCCTAGACTTGCGAGTCAGGCGATTTTCGCTAAGTACGCCCAGTGCGTGCGCGACACAAGATAAGTTTGGTGGCCGTGAGTCAATTATTTTAGTCTACATTTGCACCTTAATCTAGACCTCTACATTACCCTTATTTCTTATCCAAAAAGTATATAACTTAGTGCATTAGATAGCTTGGTTTCTGAAGTCTATATATACTTAATTTGGGCATTACTAGGGCTATAGTTGGCTAGTTACTTGGAACCAAAGATGGTGTGTTAGAAGGGCGAATTTTCCGGCATTTGCAAATTTGCACCAGAGCCTACCGCAGCGTGCCCGCGGGTGAGACGATATCGGAGGGTATATAAGGAGGGCTTACAGAAGCCCAACTTAATTCAATACAAAGTTGTCCAGACCATTATCAATCATCCCAATTCGCCTTAGAGCACCATACTGCAACCCTGCCGAAACACACACGCTAAACTAAATGCTATTTTATAGCACAAATTCATCAGAGGTTATGAGCCCGGCTCTAGCAGTCAGCACTCTAAAACAACATTGAATTTAGGCCTTAAAAAGCCTACCTATCTATACGCTACAGCGCTATTTACACTGATTAGCGGACCAGCCAAAAAATCGCTGGTTTGGGCCTGCAACGCTCAGAAACAACTGCAAAAAGAGCAAAAAGTTGCTCGCTGGGTGATTTAAACCCACAACCCTCAGCACACATTGTGCCACGGACACCATTTCTCACAATTGCAACTCCAACGCTAGCATTTTGTACGAGGGAAAGTTTCACTTAAGAGACTACACATCAGAGGGTCACGCCTACGATTTCTACAGAATAGGCACTAAGGAAATATACAACTATACTATTGGGCTGCTATAAATCACACTTTCTAGCAATATTCTGCCCCTTATATACCTATTCTCTAGGTATATCTAGTCTTTCTTAACAGCCAATATAGCTTCCAGCGCCCCTATAGAGGGGACTACCCCTAATTCCCAGGGGAATAGGTCTCTATTAGAGCGCCTAGATCTACAAAATAAGCAGATTTTTAACCTAAACACCCATTTAGAGTCTGTGCAAGAGCTATTAGCTCAGCAAGTAGCCACTAGCAATATTCTTCAAGGTACGCTAGAGGAATTGACTACTGCTATTCAGGGCCTATCAGCCCTAGTAGCCCAGCAGGCGCCCCAGCCTGCGCCTCCAGCGCCTCCAGCGCCTCCAGCGCCTCCAGCGCCTCAAGTGCCCCAGACGGCCCCCTCGGAGCCTATGGATATAGAAAGTCCTTCTATACGGCCTACAGGCCCTAATCAGGGGCCTATGGGCCCTAGAAGGCAGCCAGAACCCACTAGATTTAGTTCCGATTTTAGTAAGGAGCTCTCTAAGAAGGTATATACCTTCCCAGAGACATATCGCCTAAAAGGCCCTGAAAATTTCAACCAGTAGAAGCAAGCATTAGCTATTATGCTACAGGCTATAGGGTACAGCCAATTTCTCGCAGACCCTTCTATAGCTAATAGCCTAAGTAATAGTAATCAGGCTATTCTCTTAATGCTCTTAAGAGATAGCCTATCTTCAAGCCCACAGGCTGCTATTACTTGGATCTCAGGCCCTGCAGAAGCTTATAAGCTACTAAAGGACCAGTATTCTCATTCTATAGGTCTATAGAGAGATTCACTATATAGGGAATTTCACTCCCTAAAATATGCTTCTAGCATAAACCTAGCGGAATTTAACGCCTAGTTTAATAGCCTAATTTCCAGGCTACAGCTTACTAGGGCCCAAATAGAGCCAACTAATGAAAACGGGCCCAGAGGGGAGAGCGAGAGGACAAAACCTCCACACACACAAAAAGGCACACGTTCTGCCAGAGCCCTAATTAAGCAACCACCCCAAGAGGAGCGTGGAAGGCAAGAAGAGGAGCCCCTGACGCGATAGGAGAGTTATGAGGGGAATAGAGGGTGCTAAAAAGGAGAGGCAGAAAAAGAGGGCATAAGAAATAGTTTCACAGTATACACGTATATATCTAACAGATATAAATTCACAGGGTATAAAAAGATTGATTCTCTAGGACTAGAAATTTCTNAAGAATCAGCTCCTAGCAAGAGCTATTCTTTAGGTAATAAGGCTAGTATTTTAGACAGCTTATTTATAGCCTTAGAAAGCCCCTATAAGCTCTACTATAAGGGTTTACAATCAGAAGGGCCCCCTAAGAAGGGCCCTAAGCCTTCTAGGCCTAATAGGCCTACTACCCTACTATGTGATACTAGTTCTACAGTATATATAGTAAATAGCCATTCTTTAGTCACTGATTTAGTAATAATTAGTAATTTTGGGTACCTGCAAATAGGTAGGGGTAGGGTATACCCCTCAGATAGAGGCACTACTATATTTCAGGTAATTAGCCCTAAAAGCCCAGCCAAAACCAAGCATCTAGTTCTAAAGGAGGCACTATATATGCCCTCTATGAATATCAGTATCTTTAGTGGCCTTTACCACTATAGTACTGGGGGTTACCTCTTAAAATATACCCTATATAAGGCTAATACGCAACCAATCATACACCTAAACCCTTCTAAAACAGGATTTTTTATCCCTTAGAAGGGGATATAGGCCCTAGAGACCTATACTACCCAAGCTAATAGTATATACTACATCCCCAATAGTAGTATAAATGCCTTAGAGATAGTGCTGCCTCCTTTTAATAGGAAAGCAGCTAGGGACTATAAAAAGATCCCTACCCCTTAAGAGCCTATTCTTTTAAAGGAAGAATTAGGCCCTTTTAGGTCCTCTATAGGCTCTATTGCCTCAGAACCTAGGCCAGCATCACTTAATTCTGAGTTATAGGGTCTTCCAGTACGGGTCCCTTGCATGCCCCCTTCTATAGGTCCTTCCCCGCGGGTAGAACCGCCTGTAGGAAATAGGGGGGATAGGGCTATAGAGGACCTAGAAGATCTTCTTTTAGAAGGCCTCTCGCCTTCTAAGAAAGCCACTAGACCTTCTAAAGGGTCCCCTAAGCTACTCAAACTAGCCTATCTCTAGTATAAGAGATTAGGGCATATTAGTCTTCATTTACTAAAGAAGACAGCTAAAATAGCCTAGGGGGTACCTAATTTTAATTTAATCTTAGAAGGGGATTTTCTATACCTAGCCTATAATAGGGCTAAGGCTATCTATAGGCTAAATTATAAGCCTATTAATAATCCAGAGGGTATACTAGACTCTTTAGAAGGGAATACCTTTTCTATTAAGCTTATGCCCTATAATAAGTGCCCTATTAGGCTACTAATAGTGAATAGAAAATCTAGGTTTAAGTGGCTTTTCCTGCTAAGAAATTAAGATGGGGACCTAATGATAAATACTATTAAGGGCTTCTTTAAGTCCTTAAAGGCCCTATTTAGGCGGTACCCTAGGGGCTTCCATTTTAATAGCGGGAAGGAGATAAGTGCCCAGCTACAGGCCTGGCTACAGCATAAGGGCATAGCCTTTTCAACAAGTAGTCCCTATATTCACGAGCAAAACGGTCTAATAGAACGCTCTATTCGAGTGATTCTAGACCGTCTTAGGGCTACTATGCTTGCTGCAGGCCTACCGCTATATCTATGGTGTTTTATTATACCTGCNGGTATATAAGGAGGGCTTACAGAAGCCCAACTTAATTCAATACAAAGTTATCCAGACCATTATCAATCATCCCAATTCACCTCAGAGCACCATACTGCAACCCTACCGAAACACACACACGCTGAACTGAATGCTATTTTATGGCACATATTTTCATAACTCTTAAATCTATAATACCTTCCATATAAGCCTCTTAGAACTATAGTATGCTTAAGACCCTGAGAATTTTTCTATTAAGTTATAAGATATCCTTAATTTAGAAAATAAAGAAGCTAAATAAAAAGTAAAAGCTATTTAAAATCATTAAATATAAGAAGAAGTAGAATATTATCTTATAAAATGAAACAGACAGCTAATTAAATATAACTTATAGGTAGTAAAAGATAGTATATTTATACGTAAACTAATAAAGGTTTATAAAAGGTTAAGAGGATAAAAAAGGAATTAATAATAAGAGAAGCTAGAGGAACTTATAAAGCAGGCTAGAGGGTTAAGAGCTTGGAAATAATAAGCACCTAAATTAAGGAGAAGGCTAAATAATAAGACTTAGAAGCTAGAAGATATCTAAATAATAATATCCTAAAGAAAAAGGGATAAACCTATAATAGCTAGAAGAGCTACAATAAGTCCCTATAATAACCCTATAATCGGATAATAAAGTAATACTAAAGCTTAGGGACCTTAATAATATAGGTAATAGGCTTATAAATCTATAATAAGTGGAAATAATAGCCTAGAGTTAACCTTAAGGTGCTAAATAACTGGATAATACAGTTAATAGGACTAAAAGGGCCCTAATAAGGTGCTTATATAGAACCTAATTAGTCCTAAAGGGCTAGGGCTTAAAAGGAAAAGGGAGACAGATTTAAAGGTCCTATAATAAGAGGGCAATATAAGACTAAAGAAGGTTAAAAAGCAATATAAGAATTAATTAATTAATTATAGGATATTAGGAATTTGAATAAGAAAAGAGGCTAAAGAGCCGAAACATAAACCCTATCTAAAAAACTAAGTATTCTAATTAATACTATATTAAAACTCTACTAAAATATATCTACTAGACTCTAATAACTACCTACTATAGCAGGGCACTAGCAAACAGGTCTTGAGAGAGGGCCATCTGCATGCCATGCATTATCTCCTATAATAATAATATATAGCTCTCTAGCTAGTCTCTAAATGCCTCCACCATAATTATACTAACATCCTTTAAAAAGCCCTATATATTAGTATATTAGGCTAAAAAACCATAATCTATAGGGACTATATAAGGGAAGCTCCTTTAAAATACTAATACCTCCTTTAGGAAATTATAAGATAATACCTTGTAATCTATTAAAGCTATTATAAGATCTATTAGATTTATTAGATATATAGTTATAAAGCCTATATTTAATATTATAAGGTTTATATACTAAATAATTCCTAACTAACTCAGCTAAAAAGTATATTAGGAGGCCTAAGAGTATATATATTAGGGATTATAATTAGTCTCTACTTTACTTCTGATTTAGGGTTAATAATTTACTTCTTAAAGGCTGCTAAATTAGAAGGCCTATTTATAGAAAACTCTATAAATTTAGTGCTAGGCATCCTTAGGCACTATTAAGGGCATTCTGCTAGTTAATGATAAGCTATAGGGTTGCTACTTGCTAGATACTAGTAAGAATGCTTTAAGTAAAGTATATATTAGAGATACTTTTTATAATTAAAGGGTTGCCCTAGGGAAGTTAGTTTAAGAATATTTAGAGAAAAAGTAAAATAAGAAACTTATAAGGTAATAAAGAGAATAATAGGTGCTAATATACTAGTTATAATAAAAAAAACCTATTGTTACAGGGTGGAACCCTAGGTGTTGGTACGGTCCGGCTCCCTCCGGACCCACTTGGGATTCCGCATATAAGAGCGCGGATTCCAGATTTACAGGATTTTCCTTCTACTTTTTCTTTCCTTATTAAACCTAGCTTAGCTATAACTAATATATAGCATTAGCTTATATATACTCATTATATTAGGTTCAATTTCCTATAGTTCCTTTATAAATGTTTAATAAATTAGAACTTTAGATAAAATATTAGGATATATACCTTAATATGGTACTAGAGATAATAGTAAGGTAGGGCCTTTAAGAGCTACTTATATCCCAGTAGAAAACAAGTTTATATATATAATAACTAACTACCTAAAGTTTACCTAAGCTATCTTTATAGCGCTATAAAATTAAGGCATCTTAGAGGATATTATAAGGCAGGCGGCCTAGAATGCTACTTAGGTAGCTGTAGGGATGATGTAGGAAACCATGCAAGAGATGCAGAATGCTGCCCGTGAGTTAGGACCCTAACTCACGCCCTAACTAGCGCTATAGCCAGCACCCTAATACTAGCTACACCCTTAACCTACTGCTACCCTAGCAATCAATAACCCTACTACCTTAGAGACTGGCCCCATTTGCATGAAAGGCAACCCCAGGCCCTATAGCCATAGCAGGCTTTAATCTATCCCCAATATTGTGTTTAGCTAGGGCCCCATGGGGCCCTAGCATAAGGCTCTAGCCTAGCTGGCCTGGAATGGAAAGCTAAATAAATATGCTGATTTCTAAGCCTCTCTGGTCTTAAAATTGTGGGTAGATAGGCCTATAGGCTATATTAGTAGTAGCTAAAAGGCTTAATATAGGATATATTAGTGCTAATTATAATTACTTTAAAGCAGAAATTCCAAATTTAAGCTTTTTAGATTATTTTTAAATATATTAACTTCCATATAATTTAGAGATTTAAATAATAATTAATAAAATATATAATATGAATTAGAAAACTTTGCTTTATATAATAGTATTTCTCTTATATTTATTATATTATTATCTAATTATTTAATATCGTTATTAGTTAGAATTATATATATATATTTATAAATATATATTATTATAACTCTATAGATAATTACAGTAGTAATATTATAAATAGATTAAGGTTTAATTTTATACTCCTAGTCCCTTTACTATAACTATAATTATATTTTATTATAGACTTCTATTACTTGTTTCTTAACTATTCCTTTTCAGCTATACTTATATAATGCTTATCACTAACTAATATATCCAGATGCAGACTCCCTACCTAATATAGGTGGGGAGTTTGCGCTGATAGATGCGGGCTTAAGGAGGTCTGTGTGTTAGAGATAAGTCTACCTAATTAATAAGACAACGCTTGAAGTGTGTAGACACACGGTTTGCCCCACGTGCGTGCGGGAACGGCCTAAGCCTTTATTGGCTTAGCGCATTTTGCCGCACCCGCAGCACTGCAACGCCCTCCCGCAGAAGCGTCTCGACATAGACGGGCAGTCGTTGACCAACAACAACAACAACAACAACGGCCATCCCAACGCTGGTCTTCACAATGCCCTGCAGCTTCAATCACCGCCGCGCACCCCTTCGCTTCTCCCCATCGCTCTGTCTGAGATGAAATCAACTGCTGATCCTCCATCGCGATACGCAAGGCGCCGAGTGTCAGAGGCCTCCAGACGCGCCCCAGGCAGAAGCTCTTCCGCAACCTCTTGCAGCCCATCCGCACGACGCCTCCTCTACAGTTCTCCGATTCTCGTCTTCCGCAAGGAATGTCCCCTCTGGGACCCCTCTGCTGGCCTGGACCGTCACAATACGTCGCATCTCGTACCTGTATCAGGAATCTCGATGATTGCCGCGCTCTGGTCTATTGTGCCACGGTTGTCACCAGCTGACAAGCCAGTCTCCAGCGAGGGTACGCGTCTCGGAACTTAACCCTAAGTAAATTGTTGGTGTTTTGCGCGCCTTGTTCGTCCGAGCAGCCCTCTAAGCCAGCCATGGCTTCCCTGTGAGGCTCTTGCCGCTGAAAAGTGGTTCTTGAGCCGATCGGGGTGTGGTGGGTGGAAAGGCTGCGAGGATTCCCCAGACGTCCTCCTCGGGCGCGTGAGAGTGGACTCCCATGAGTCGCAGCGGTAAGAACCTCAGGCCAGAGGTCGCTCGTCAGTTGTCCACACCTGGGTTTTGAATGCTGGCCATCATGGGTCGTTCTGGTGTGTCGTGGTAATCGACGCATGGGATCCGCGTTCGCCTGCAGCCTGCCTCGGTCTGCCATATCCCCTTGTTGTGGGCCGGGAAGGGCACAGCATAGGCTTCACACGGTCAATCTCTTCATGTTTCCCATTCTATTGCGCGTGCCTCTGGCTAGCCCTTGCCTGATCCTCTGCGCTGGTAGTAGAGGAGCAAGGGTCTGACGGCCTCAAACAGAAACATCATGAGATTGACTAGCAGTATTGCCACGCTGTCATGTCCTCGGTTTCCCGTTTCACGTCACCCAACCTTTGGGCTGCGCTCGTCCCGCCTTCCATCTCGTCCCACCACCAGAACCACACCACGGCAACAGCCACCGGTGTGTCATGCGATGCATGAGATCCGGCCAGGCGCATTAGCTTGAGCCCATGGGCCCCGCCCCAAGGGTCGTCAAGACACCTACGCCCTGCCCATTGCCACCCGGTGATGTGTGCATGATCCCTCTCCGCTACCAGAAATGGACTGTACGAGAGACGACAGCGCAGTTTTTGAGGATGTCTTTTGTCTGCGCGCCACTTGCCCTCCTTCGTTGCTCTTGGTGGCCCGCTGGAGAGGGAGCAAAAACTAGTCCTTGTTGGCAGTGCCATCACACGGGAACAGCTTCTCCCTGGCGCCCCTGGCGGCCTTTTTCACAGCATTTTGCGGCGTATTCAGCGTTGTGTTCGTCTGCGACGACAGGGCTTCTTTGGGGAAGTTTGGGATGCCGGCCATGGGCGAGTTGTGGGGCGTGATGCGCCATGGGACCCGTTGGCCATTTCTTGGGGCGATGCACACTGGCTGTGGTGCGCCGGCGAGGTTCTTTTGCCTGGCCTGCGGCAGGATCGGGACCCATCTTGAGTTGGAGTCAAAGTCTTGTGCTTGTCCGGTCCTGTCGTAGACCTTGCAGGCGTCTCTTACTCCGGCAGCTATATGGTAGTGTCGCGCTCTGGGGTCTGGTCTCCATTTGGAAAGGGACGGGGTTCGTGAAGAACAGTCCCGGCTGCTCTCTCTCCAGAAATGGCGAGAGAGTGGCCCCCTTTTTTCACCACAGGATAAGTCAGCCCTGGATTACCGTGCGCTGAAAATAGTGGCTGACAATATTGCAGTTGCGCCTACTACATGTATCT
The DNA here is from genome assembly GCA_002270565.1 of Stenocarpella maydis. NCBI lineage: Eukaryota > Fungi > Ascomycota > Sordariomycetes > Diaporthales > Diaporthaceae > Stenocarpella > Stenocarpella maydis. Next base: position 43,261 of record NQMI01000208.1, on the reverse strand, counting down.
TAGATAAAAGTTCACGCTTGTCTGGCCGTTTCTCCTAGGCAACGGAACCCTCCTGGCTGACTCCTGGCTGACTCCTGGCTGAGGAAGTGCAGGTAAGCCGCATTGAACATCAAACAACAACCTTCTGACCTTGAGGTGTGTGCTGCAAGTAGGCTTATCCCCATCTCCTCAAGCTTGATTAGGCATTTATCTGCAATTACACGCATCTGCGAGGTATCCTGACAGACTCGACGATGGGACAATCAGCTCCAGCCAAGTTACCAACATCATCTGGTGAATGGGCTTTCTTTCCGGCAGCCAAGCCGTCCTTAACCATTGACACCACTGCCATGTCCTCGTCGGCGTTATGATTGCCCCCTTAGCGTGTCCTCCTAATCCCTTGACCCTATTCGTCCATACCGGTCCGCGCCTTTTGCCTGGGCCTTTCCTCCTTTCCCTCCTACCGTGAATTCGTCTCATCATTATTCGATGGTGGCGGCAATTCATGCCCCTTGCCGTTCTCTACTTCGTATATTGCCGCCCCTGGCCACCCTGGCCTTGCTGCCTTGGTGCTCCCTCCTCCCTCTCTCGCTCTTCGAGGGCCTGGGACACACTGGCACCTCTCTGGCGGGCACCGTGTGTCTGCGGGGAGGCAAGGACTCGCCCTTCTGGTATTGATGGGCCTGCCTGGGTAGTCATAGCCTGTCCCGGTAGCGTCATGGGCTCGTTCGGGCCGTTTGGTGGGGGCGAGTAGGTGCTGGTGGGGTACAAGGAATAGCTTTGAGCCGCGGCCGCGGCTATCCCAGGCGAGACGCTGGGGACTGCACCGTAGCCTGGGGAGCTGGACACTCCAACCCCGCCATAGGGGCTACCCATGCCTCCCTGACCCGGAACGAAGTCATACGACATCTGTCGATGACCGCCCACCACGGCATTACCGTCGCTGTCGTATTGCGTTACTGTAAAACCAGGGCTCGTCGAGCTGAGCGGCACACCGGGTACGCCTTCACCCGCCTTCCTGCGTCCCCGTGTGTTGTCTCGCTTGACGAGGTCGTGGCGTAGCTGCTCGAGATTTTCGGACCGATTACGCTCTGCCGAAGCGTCCCTAGAGTTCAGCGTGGCCGATTCGGTGCGCTCATCCACCGCCTCACGATTGGAGCCGTAGTTGAAGTCGAGACCCTCCAGTGGCGGGCGCGTATTCAGCTCTGCTGCCGCCTGCTGCTCGCTCATGTGCTCGACCTTCGTCGAGGCGCCGCGTTTGGGCTTGAGGGGCATCATCCGCAGTGCGTCGGCGTCCTCCTCAGCCTTAGTACGAGCCCTGGCGGCAAAATCATCGTCCACGGTAACCGAGTAAGCAGGATTGTTGGGTCCGCCAAGTGGCTCCCCTCCTCCGCCTGGACCATATATAGGAACCTTCTTGAGGGCGAGGGCGAGAGCGCAAATGAACTTGGATCTCCTGGTTGCGCGCACGGCGTCGTTGTGCCAGTTTGACTTGTGCTTGATGGCCAGCTTGAGTGTGAGTTTGTCGCAGTCTCCCACACTGCCCACACCAATTGCCAAGTCTGGCTGGAAGTCTCGCGAGTTATCGGCATGCCGCACGAATTTCTCCATCTCGGTGCGAAGGAGCTCAATATCCTCAAATGACGTGTCGAACGAGACGTTCACGTCGATAACTTCCTTCATGGCCTTGCTGCGCGTCACATTTTCAATCCACAGGTTGTTTAGGACAATGTTAGGAATCTAAGCGTCGGGAATTAGCCCTTTGATCACGAAGCAGGTAGGAAAGGGAGAAAAGGTCAAGAGACCGAAATGAAAAGGATAGCAGAAAAGATAATGGCATACCTGTACGACCTGCATCTTGTCAATGCGAGTGAGCACAGTATAAAGCAGTGAGATTTTCTCGACGACCATCTGCTCGCCGCTGACATCAATCCTGTCGCCCACATCATACGGATGTTTGATGAAGAGGAAGATGCAAGAACCGAGAAATTCCTGGCATGTGACTGAGAAGGCAAAGGAGAGCGAAAGGAGGGCTGTACCTGCGCTCGCAAGTGTGGTCACGAAGGAAGAGTTAAAGAAACTCAAAAATATAAACACCACGATCAGGATCACAACAAACAGCAGCACCGAGTCGAGCACGCGGAGGGCCTGGCCGATATCCTTCATGCTGTTTGAGATGGCCTTCCTCTCCTTGCCGATCTCCACCACCTTGCGAACCATCTCGTCGAGGCTGATATCGCCGTTCATATCAGCATCGATGGCCTCGAAGCACTCTTCGGCATCCTCCTTGTGCCCGGGTCCAAGGACCTCGACGATGTCTTCGGCGTAGAGGGAGTCGTTACCTTCGACCACAAAGGACATCCAGATACGACGCGCCAGAGCCTCGGAGGTTGGGACTTTCTCAAGAGCCTCGACAACGATTGAATGGGCGGAATTGGGGTTGAAAACCTGCTTTCCGGTAATCTCGGAGGCGAGGTTCCCGAACACTGATGTTATCTTGTCGCCTACCCGACCAATCCCCCCAGCAGCGCCGCCGATGAAGTGCATTGGCGTGACCGATCCGGACTTCTTGTGGCCGCGGGCCCGGCGCTTCTTTCCACCCGAAATCATCAACTCGATACTATCGTTGATGATGTAGTCCTCTTCCGAGAACTCGGGACACCACATCGGAAAGAGCGTCCGGGAAGCGTCGTACATCAGACCGAGCAGGAAAACCTCGCGCTTCGAGTCCTTGATCCTGTTGGCGAAGGAGCGTTGGTGGTAGGTGATGCTGATGAGCTGTATGATTGCCTTCTCGCCCAGAAGGACGCAGGAAGACACGAAGAGCGAGCCCAAGATCCGTGCAATGACATAAACCCACTGGAGGTCGTCGCCATTGTTGATTTGGAACTTGAACCTGAACACGAGCCACGAGGCCAGTGCCCAAAGGAGGAGCGAGAAGGGGATCTCCAGATTCTTCAGAACAGTGGCGTATTTCCGTGTGCCTGAAGAAACCACTCCGCAGAAGAACACTATGGCAGAGAGTGTTAGTAATCAGCGCGCCTGAAAGGGGTATATGGGCAGAGTCGGGGAAACGAGACACACACACACACACACACACACACACACACATATGCACGGGGGAAACCAAAGCAGAATACCACCAAAAATGGAGAAAAGGGAAAAGTCGCCAATAGACAGCAATGGCATACACGGAAGCTACTTACTGAAGATGGGAGGAAGGAAGTGTGCAACGATCTTGCCACCCCAGAGGGCAAGCCAGGAAATCTCGATCCACAGGAAGACGTCAAAGAGACGGGGCGCATTGTCTTCGCGAGAGCCGCCAACGCGTGAGTCCTCATAGTGGCCGGTGATTGGGATCACGACGAGGGGCACGGCCAAGACCAGGGCAACAGGTGCGATGTAGACGAGATATCGTGTGACGACAGAGAAGCCGATGATCTTGTTGTAGATGCGGCCCATGGCATTGAGGCCGCCGTCGTCGCCGTATGTGCCTTGCCTGCCGCCTTCTCCCAGGGATTTAACATTCTTCCTCCTGCCGGCAGGGCCTGGAGCCTCATTCTTTGACTTGCGGTGGAAGAGGCCGGTCTTCTTCTCCTCAGCGGAGGATGTCTGCTCGAGGTCCATGTCGTCAAGGGTCTGGTTCTGCCTCCTAGCACCGGTGGAGCCTGCAGTCTGGACTGGTCTGAGTGGGATGTCGCCCTCGCCCATGGGGTCGGTGGGGTCGGTGCGACCGCTGAGGGGCATGAAACCCATTTTTTTTGGGGACCGAGGCGAGAGAGGAGGCATCGAGTCTATGTGGGTATTCCAGGCGGAGGACCCCGTTTGATGGACGCGACTTCCAAAAGGAGTGCGTGTGTGTTGATATGGGTGATTTGCAAGGGGAATTTGGGAGGTTGTCTAAGACATCCGAGGTGCGAGAGGCGTGGGACCAGAGCAGAGCCAAGAATGTGGATGGGGCTCGAGGGTCTGGGAGTGACAATCCGGGGGGCCTGGGCCGAGGGACGAGGCACCTGGAGAAAAGAGAGGTGCAGTGGATCTCGAGCCCGCGGATCTCGGGTGGTGGCGATGCAGAATGTGAGGGGGCGTCGGGCGCGTCTGGCTCTACCAGGGCGGATGAGGGAGAAGAGCGAGAGGAAAGAAGATATGGATAACTCGAAGAAGCTAGCTAGGTCACAATCGCAAGACTTGACCCTGAACGAGGGGGCGAGGCGGGCTTTGGGATTGGACTCGCCGCAGGCCAGACAGGTCGGTTCGAGTCAATCAAACAAACAGGGCCAATTAATTGATGGAGGCTCCGAAGGGAGGCAGGATGTGCAACGCGCAATGCGCAAAAATGCACAGTGTATGCGAGGACGAGCGAGGCCCAGAAGAGAAGGGGCAGGTGCAACAAAACGAAGGCAAGGGTCGTGTGCAACGGCAGCGAGGAGGGCAAAGGAAGGTTGTATTTGGATGTTCGCGGAGGAGGAGGAGGGGAGGTTTTTGACTCGGTTCTCTCTTCCAAGCTTCTCTTTGTGCTGGCCCATTCTCGGCCGGCCGCCTGCAAAATTAGCATGTACGGTGCCAGTGGGTGCAACCGTGGGCGTGTATACACTACGTACATACCTAGGGTACACTACAACCTTGACCCATCGCCCATCACGTCGTCGGGCTTGGCTCAGGGGTGTTTGACAGCAAGCTGGGTGGCCCAAAGCGGAATGGCGACACCCGACATCTTGTTTCAACAACCCGGGACCTCGCTGCTCATTGGCCTGAGCCTATTGCTGGACCCCTGGATCTGGAATCCGGCTGCCGTGGTCTTGGAATTCCTCCCTCCCTGGCAGCCCTGGGCGTCGCCTAGTCGTCTGTGCATCTACACGTGTAGTGTATCTACTATGTCAGCTTATGTACTGTATACTCGGTGTCGGCGGCACACCAGGCCACATGTGAGAGGGCCTAGGTGCGCGTCCTGCTCCCTCGACATCCTCCCGTACGCAAGTGGGCAACTGTGCTCGGGAGGCTGCTGAATACCATGACACAGAGCCGGCTCTGGTTGATGGTCGCCTTGTAGGTTGCCGCGCAGGTCGCCGGATCATCCCAGAAGAAAAGCCTGCGTGCCTTTTTGGTTGCTAGCCGGGCCTCGCTCGGCCTCGACTCCCTAATTTTGGCTCCCTATAGCTGGGCTCGATATCGTCATGCGGCGCAGCCAAGCCAGCAGGGCCAGCCCCGCCCAGGGCAGGGGAAAAACAGACGAAGAAGAAGAAAAATTAAAAAAAAAAAAAAAAAAAAAAATTAAAATTAAAATTAAAATACAAACCTTGGGGCCGATCCAGTCTTCCCGGGTTTTGACTGACGGCCCCGCCTCCCAATCCGCTCGTATTCCGTCGCCACCCGTAGTGTACACTACTATGTACGTACATGGCTGGGTAGTAGTATACTCCATACATCCGGACATGGCACCTCATCACACCACTCATTCAGCCTGCACCCGATTCGAGCAGAGCGGCGTCGCTGATAGATGTCCCAACCCCCTGCGCTGCGGTCCCAAGTCGCAGAGCCCACAGGCCCCTCGCTCGTCAGCGGATCCACAAGATCTGCTGTCCCGCACGCATCATGCATGGCATTTGTGGGCTTCCCTCTCACCAGGTCAGCAGGTGCACCTGGCTGGCCCCGACTCTTGTTCAGTCGTCCAATGCGAGGCTTCAGCGGAGCCCGCCGTCACCAGGAATGCGGGTGAGGTGGAGGTGACGCTGCGATCTTCCCTACTCGCCTATCTGATGTTGCAGTGCCTCCATTCCACAGCATCGAGGCTCGCTTGCCATCATCCCCTGCCTGCCTGCCTGCCCGCCCAGGCAGCCCAGGTCGGGCCTCACTCGTTCGTTCAGTCAGACAGAAACGCCTGAGGCACGCGTGCGCATCGCTCGGCATGGTGGCACCAGCAGTCATGGTGATCTTCAGGGCCCAAAGCCGCCGGCGCGAACCCCTGCGCAAGTGCCTGACCATCTGGGCGCCGCTGAAATTCTCTGACACGGCGACCGCCACCACGACGTCTGTGGCGCCTTCCGAGCCACCCACGCCCTTTCCGTCGTTGGATGAAATGCACGGCACGAACGGCTTGTTTCGCGGCAGGGCTAAGAAAAGGTGGCAGGGAACAAAACACGTCTATGGCACACGAGTATACTCACATCATTTGCGAGGTACACCAGTATTGCGGGAGGACTGGATGTCCTACTAGTGGGACACCCCAGGAATTCGTTCTATACTACAGAATGTAGGCGCAAATCCACACCCGCCATAGCCACTGGGCCCATCCACCTCTCTTGACCACAATATTTTGGACCATCTCTACGGACCAAGTCTCTTCGACAGCATGTATTCTACCGCCCCTTGGTACCATCTAATGAGCGACGAACCCGAACGGCAGCCTAAAGAGAGGCCAAGGTCGCCTGTTTAGTTCTATACCAATCTCTTATCGCGTTTCCAGCCCGAGCCTCGGAATGGGCCTGTTGTTGCTCACCACGTGTCTCGTTCCGCAGCCTTGTCAAGACATCAATCACATGGACTCACTACAAAACACCCCAAGGCTATGACCTCGGAAGGCCGCATGCTGTACGGCACTCCAATTCTGGGCTTGCTAGTTAAACTTCGACCGTTGGCGCCCACTACACCTAGCTTATTTCCTGTCTTGAGTCATGCCTCGTGGGAAGCAGGAACCGTGTCAGTGCACAAGCTTTCTCTTTCCCCTTATTAGCGATCAGGTCATAAGCTAACCGCGGCGTGCTTCATCATGCCCCGACTCACTCCGGGACTGGGAAGCCCGCTGCCAGCAACCAGCCACGTCATGAGTAGATGAGCCCAGCCCTAGAGTTTCCCCACCGTGATCTGCGGAGCGAGACCTTGTCCCGTTGACATTGCGATCTGAACCTGCTGCGGACTTCGTTCCTGAAAAGAGGAAAAAAGAGGACGGATCGGTTCCCCACGCCGGCGCCCGCGCCAGTCCTTTCTCATCTTGTACAATCTTCACACGTGATCGGAATTTCGAAATTGCGGGCCTTTTGGCGGCCACACTCTCCTCGACCGTCGCCGCCGCCGTTGCTAGTCGGTGGTAATGCCGTATCGACAGGCAATAGCAAATAGCAGCACCGCGACCTCGGCCTCCCTCGGTTAGCCGCCCGACAACCCACATGACTACCACACCGTGCGTGATACATTCCGCTAGTATGGCTTGTATAACCCCAACGCGAGTCTGGGCTACTTGCCAGCCTACGCGACCCCGGCCGAGTTCGCGCACGACTCCAAGCAATTGCCGGCATGACCATGGTCATTGACGCAAGTACCACCAACAAGAGTCGCCCTCAGGGCCTTCAAGCCGATGCTACACATCGGCTGGGACGACTGGGCTGTCCTCCTAGCGTCTGTGTATATATCTACCCCAGCCACTGCCCCGGGCGTGCAGTCTGTGTGTGGGCGAGCAAAGGGAAGAGAGAGAACCACACGCTGACAACGAAGGGAATCACCTACAGTGCATGGCGGTCACGTACCCTGTCTATCAAACAACAATGATCACCAGCGGAGGCGGTGGCCTGCACATAAGGGATGTGACACATAGCCAGTTTGAAGTGTTGTTGTATGTACTGCGGCACTCGTGTCCCAGCTAACCTACTACGTCTCCGTTGGGCTGATCAAGATGTCCATCACCCTCTTTATCCGCAGCCTGATCAACAAGTCGCATGCGCGGTGGAATGTCTTGACAGCAGACGTCTTCCCCACAACGCTGCTTGTTTGGATACTACTATCCATCTTCTGGTCCGCCTTCCGTGCACGCATCACCCAATAGCGAGCGATGACAGCAGCAGTGGGAGAGGCCACTGCGGACGTGCAGCATCGGCAGCAGGGGTACAAGCAGATGCAGAAAGTCAGGCAGTAGACGATTGCTTGATGATCCTATGAAATTGCCAATTTGCACACGCAAAGAGAAAAATATTGAAGCCGGATATTCACACCCACAGGAACGGAGGGTGGACTGGTACATCGGCCAAAACCGACACAGACACGTGCACAATATAAATACTCACCAACACCTATATTTAATACCTACTTAAGTACCTACTCTTAGTAACTCGGCCTTGGGTGTGGGCGTGCGAAGTGGGCCGGGTGACAGTCCCAGGTCTGGTGTAGCATAAAAATGTGCCAGTATACGCTGTGTTCTCACGGGTGGGAGCACCCAAGCTCGGAAAAATAAGAAGCAGGAAAAGCCCCCGGACTTAAATGGTCATTTATTTCAGTGGCTTCTCTCCCACTTACTGCAAAATTCTTGCGTATTCAACATCATCAGGCTGAGGCGTCTTGAGCCCCATGCCCCAAACACACCTTTGGAACGCCCACCAACCTAGTAAACGGGCCGAAACACCCGCCACACATGATCTCTGTACCTAGCAGACGTGCTCCACGTTCTGGGGTGCACCATCCTTGGGCCCGAGGTCGACCTTGAGGGTGCGGCCGAACAGCTCGAGCAGGACCTCGAAGCAAGCCTTTGAGATGGCAGGGTCGTAGCGGCCCTTGCTGAGCTCGTCGCGGATGAAGGCGTGCTGGGCCCAGGCGAACTCGTGGAAGCTGAAGACGACTCCGGCCTCGCGCAATTTGGCGCGGATCAAGTCTCGCCCGGCATCGGGCACGTGGGTGTCCTTCAGCCCGAAGATCAGGGCAACCTCCCCCTTGAGCTTGCCAAGCAGGTCAATGGTGTGTGTGCTGTCCGGGGACGGCGCGGTAGCGGAGAGGTTGGGCTTGCCGTGAGGGCCTAGGGTGCGAGAGTGGACGTCTGTTGCAAAATAGCAGACGGTGGCAGAGATCCGGGGGTCCAACTGATATATCCCAGTGAGCATTTCGGGCCGCATGGACAGGTGATGGTGACCTAGCGGACAGGTTCGTAGGGCTGAGGGTGGGAGAGCGGTATAGCCTTACTGCAGCCCTAAGGGCTAGGTGGCCACCAAGACACATTCCCGTGGCTCCAACGAGGCCGGTACAGGTTGGTAGGCTCAAGAGATAGTCGACGGCCTTGTAAGAGTCTTGGTCATAAGACTCTAGCGTCTATGGAAGCCGGGAGACGTCAGTGGGTGTGATGCAAACCTTGTGGGGTCGAGATGACGCAGGAGAACATGCCTTTTCGACCTTCCAGGCGTTGCCCTGGTCCGTGCCGGGAACATCGTACGCAAGAGCCTCGGGGCCAGTGAAGTCATGGTATGAGCTTGGGGCGGCGACAATATAGCCCTGGCCGGCAATCTGGCGGGCAAAGCGTGCGACTGGGCCGGTGACCTGGTAGATCTCGCTAAAGAGGAGGACACCTGGAAAGCGGCTGGGGTGTGGGGTTCAGCAGGATATACAAAACATTGAAGGGAAAAACATATGTGTTGGTCTGAGGGAGGCAACGGCATGGGAGGAGGATGTATAGAATGGAATGGCTGATACGAGAGGAAGACATGCATACGCGTTGGGGTACTGGGGGATGGTGGGGTGGAAAGTAAAGATCCTCATGGAGCTCTCGACGCCGTTGACGGTGGTCGTGACGTCGGCGTGGGACTCTTTGATGAGCATGATGGCGGTGGGAATTGCTGTGTATGTTGGGAGCGGCCTGGTGTTTCCAAACCACCTAGCTCAAATGTTTTGATTTATCAAAGTGTGTAAAAGGCCTTCTCTGTGTTGGCAGTGTGGCAGAGCAGAAGGTGTCATGTCGTTTCTTGGAGCCCCGCAGTGGGGAAGCCTTTGGAGGATCCCTGCTAGGCGGGCCGGCGATGTGACCATTCATAGTACTCGATATCGGCAGGGTTGTTTCACTTCTTGACGACAAGGTACAACATGCATCATACCTGGGTCTGATATCCTCTTGTTGGCCTTGTCGAGGCCTGGAGGTGGTTGATAAGTATCTTTTGCACGGAGGCCCTACTCACCACATACCTCTCCTCCAAACCACGCCCTCTGTTTTCGAAGACTGCGGCTGTGGTGGCTCACGATGGGGGTGGTATGTATCGGGCCAGGTGCGCAAGAGGAGGAGGAGGAGGAGAAAGACAACCTTGGAAGGGAAGGAGGCAAGGAGCCAAAAGGCGCAGCAAGTCCTGTAGTCGGGAGCCAAGAAAGGGCAAGAAGTATGGGGCTGGATGGGACACGAGTTAGACGGGTTGAAGGGTTGACGGGTTGACATGAGGCAAGACGCCCAGTGGCCACGCACCTCAACCTACATTTTGGACTGCATTCAAGCGAATCCAGGCCGTACCTGTATCTGGCCAGGGCGATAGCTCGGTCCCTCTTCGCCGTTTTCTGGTTTCTGGTTCCTGGCACCGTCTCTTGCAAGCACCAGACTGGCCGCCCCCCTACTTGTTGCTGCTGCCTTGAGATGGCCAAGGACCATTAGTCTTGCCTTGCCTGTCCTGCCAGTCGACAAATAAACCCCTCCCCAAACTGCTGCTGTCTCTCATTCTTTCTTTCTTTCCTTCTCTCCTGGGGCAATCCCACTCACGACCTGACTTGGTGTGCACAACAAGCAGGAACAGGCAGTCTGGCCTGCACTGTGAGCTCATCTGTCTTGTCCCCAATCTCATACCCTTCAACACCATCATCTCTGGGACTTCTAGCTGCTGCCGCCTCTTCCAGGTCAACAAACTTCCTGCCAGCCTGCCTGCCTGACCTTCTGCCCTTCTGCCTTGTCCCAAAAAGCAACGCCCCTGCCGCAGCTTGTCTTGACATGGGGGATGCTTATTTGGGCACATTCTATCATCTATCCCCTTCGTTCTTTGACTCTCCACTTCCTTCTTCGTTTTACCACCCAGCCAAGCAGGAAACCACCACTTATCCCTCGGGGCACACAAAGAGTCGGGGTAAGTACTTCACCTCCATCATCCATCACAATCAACATCACCCATCTCGCCCAGACCGCCACCCCCTTCCCATTTTCGAACCACCATTACCTTCAACCTTCCACCCCTCAAAATAAACACCCAGCATATTACCCTCCCACGACCATCAAGAGCCCCTGAATCCAGGAGACCAATACATCAAAAACCAGGTGGACGTCAAATTCCTGCAGTCAAGCTGGAGGCTCCTGGTCCATATCCGAGATTCGACCATTTTCTACAGCAACTAACCCCCCCCCACAACCTCCCATCACGTACTGACCATTGGTGCCAGTCACCTTCTCCGCCGCCGTGCTGCCTCCATGTCTCTAAAGCAGTTCAATGCCGATGTGCGGGCCGTCCGCTCTCGCATTGAAGATGATGGAATCCCAGGAGTCTTCGCTATCGAGCGCGGTGGCTCGGACGGCGAGGTTGTCGTCACTGTCGCTCACGAGAAGCTGCCCGCACCCCTATCCATCCGACTGCTCGCCCAGAGCCTTGAAAATTACCCACATGGCAACAATTTCCTGATTTTCACGGCCTCCGATGATGTCCCCATCGCTGTCATATCAGCCCTCGAGAACCTGCGCGGCTACGCCTCCGGTATGAGGCTTCTCGAGGCTATCACAGCACTGCCAACGCGCCTAGATCATGCCCTCTACTCTGGTGACCGTGGCCAACATAGCATCATAAACGGCCTCAGCGATCCTAGTGATTCTGATTCTGATGAATTGATGAGCGATGATCCCTACGGCAATTTCAACGATCCAGACTTTGGTCTATCGTTCAGGCAAGCCGACAGCCAGTCTCTTCCACGCTCTCGCCTTGCCGCCGACGTCCTGCGAAGGGTCAAAATTGACCTACGCGCCGCACGGGATGCAGGCTGCAAGGTCGGTATCTTGGAAGGCCTGCAGCACTCTTCTGAAGCCCACATCTTCTCTCTGTCCATAAGCGCCAGTCAGCTGGGTATATCACACGACGCGCTCGAGGCCTGGGACGTCAACACGTCCGACTACATCATCCTCATGGTCCGAATTGACGGCTTGTATCCCTGTGCCCAGCGTTTATATGACAAGGCCTGCGCCAATTTCAACGTCAGCTTCCGCTTCGGCAAGGGTGCCAAGTACAGACCGTCACCCGCGCAGGCCCGGGTAGCATTCCAGACTGAGTCCTCTCGGAACCGTGGCGCATCCGAAGCCGAAGCACAAGCTGGCGAGGATGATCCGGGTTGGAATTTTGATAGGATTTTCATTTCCAACTCCCTCGAGCAGTTCATGAACGAGCAATGCCTGCCCATGGTCAAGCTTCGTTTCCAGAATCCGGCCTACTCGTGGGACCATGCCAACGAGCAATTCCGAAACCTGTCCTCGAGCTCTCGGGGTGATGATACCGTCGCCAAGGCCAATAATGGCGAGCAAGCAACAGGATCCCAATCCAAGCCAACAAAGAAGGCAAAGTCGATAACAAAGTCGAAGGGGAAGCAGAAAGAAACGGCAGGAAAATCTGCCTCGAAGGCAGTCGAGGATACGCCATCGTCCAAGCCCATTCCGAACTTCTTGATGCAGGATGCCGCCGCCATTCGTCCCCTCGAGCAGTGCAGTACCCCCCTAATCTTCATGCAGTTCGCTGTTCACTACTTTTCTCGGTGTACCGAGTACTGTCTGCGATGCCACCGGCGTATCGATACCGAGTTTGAGGCCCTCAAGCCTTTCGTCTGCCCAAACCCCCTATGCTTGTTCCAGTACCTCGCCATGGGCTTCGGGCCGTCAATCGAGCATGAGATCTTGACGCAGCCGTATGTCGTTGATCTTCTGATCAGCCTGTGCTATAGCAGCGTTTCAACTTCCATTCGGGATTATCGTTCCGCTTCCATCTCGGCGTTAAAATACAGCATTCGCGAGTTCCCCTGTGGGCTGCACCTAAAGGTCCCACAACCCTTCAGTGCTACTTTGGCTAGTAATACGCCTCTAGCGCACCGCGACTTCCTCGGCCCTATAGCATGCGCCAGCGCCATCACGACACCTTCAAACAACGTGAACACTGCACCCAGCGCCCCAATCAAGGTCTGGGCCGATCTGCAAAACCGGGAAGTCACCGTATCGAGTGAGTATCTCGGCCGTATTACCCCGGATACGTGGATTTCGCTGGTAGAGGGAGGGCGTGTCCACCATGTGCGGGTCAAGTACGTCGACCATCAAACCAGGACCCTCGAGGTTGATTTGCCCATTATTGGATCGCCGGGGCCTGCCGGTCCAGCCGAGATGGACCTACATCTCCATGACACCGACTTCGACGACCTTGATGATGCTGGAAAAGCAAGCTCGATTATCACCATCTTGAAATCCCTCCCAGCTGTCAGTTTGCTACGAGAGTACCTCATCAAGAACCCGCATAGCAAATTGAGGTCATACGCCGGCACTTTGCCTGCAGCCGTAACGCTTTTGGAGTGGATCGTGGCATCCAACCGCTCGTGCATCCTACAGGTAACTCCGGTGGAGGATCGCCACGCGCGAGACCGTTCTCTTCTTAAAACCATCAAGACTCGGGGTCAAGAAGCTATCCCGTCCTTGAAGGGTCTCGTACAGTTTCGTTTTGCCCAGGGCGCCCCCGACAAGGAGCTGCGATTCCACCGAGCTCTAAAAGAGGCCAGGCTGGAAAACTCAGACCACCCTACCCTGTTTGCCTGGCATGGAAGCGCCCTTCCAAACTGGTACGTGTACTCCTACCTCACCCCCACGATACTTGTGCTACCCACACATCGTGCCCCTCTCCGCTCCAATCGGATCATGTGATAACACCACACCAGACTGCTGGCCTGCTGACTTCCCCCCAGGCACAGCATCCTTCGCCATGGTCTAGACTTCAAAGACACGGTCAACGGCAGGGCGTATGGGAACGGCGTGTATTTTGCACGAGCATACAACATCAGCCAAACCTATGCATCTCCTGCCTCCCAGGATGCTACTAGCCACTGGCAAAACTCAGCCCTGGACATCTCGAGGGTGATCTCCTTGTGCGAGATCGTGAATAAGCCTGCGCAATTTGTCTCGAGTGACCCATATTACGTGGTCGGAAACGTTGACTGGATACAATGTCGCTACCTATTTGCCCAACTAGCGACGATCCCAGAGAGCGCGACGGATCCAGGGAACTCGAGGAACTGGGCTGCTTCCGAATGCGATGCCACAGACGATATCCCCGATGAACTGACACTCATCCAAGATCCCCATCGCTTTGTTGTGGGGCCGGATGGCAAAGCCCTTCGTATCCCCCTGAAAGCAGTACCGACGAGGAAGCAACAGAAACCTCAGGCTCCATCTTCGTCGAAGCGTGCATACGAGACAATGTGCTCGGCGAGAGAAACAGACGAGGAGCAAGTCTCAGATCTGGAATTCCTATTTGGCGATGACAAGGAAATGATCTTGCCACACCATGCCAAGCGATCCAGTCTTGGGCGGGATTCCAGCGTTGATAGCATGACGGCCCGTGAGGTCACGACACAGCGGCCACTGACACCACCACAGACCGACTTTCGGGTGGGCACATTAGACCTCAGCAGCCTCCCGCGTCTTCCTTTGCCCGTTTGGGCCGACGGTAACTCGACAAGGACGCTCGCCGGAGAGATCAAACACATGCAGAAGGTCCAGGCCAACACCCCGCCACACGAGCTCGGCTGGTACATCGACTTTGATAGCATGGAGAACATGTTCCAGTGGATCGTCGAGTTCCACAGCTTCGATCCCGAGCTCCCCCTGGCGAAGGAGATGAAGAAGGCAGGGGTCAAGTCGATCGTCCTGGAGGTGCGCTTTGGGCGCGACTACCCTTACTCGCCGCCCTTTGTCCGTGTTATCCGGCCCCGATTCTTGCCGTTTGCCTCGGGAGGCGGCGGCCACATCACGATCGGAGGGGCGATATGCATGGAGCTTCTCACCGCATCGGGATGGAGCCCAGTGACGAGGATGGATACGGTCTTTGTCTCGATCAGGATGGCAATGAGTGAGACGGAGCGTCCGGCACACCTGCAGACCACCGAAACTTCGGCCAGAATGTTTGACTACGGCGCGAGCGAGGCACTTGAAGCATATTTACGATTTGTAAGTGTTCATGGGTGGACGGTGCCCAAGGACCTGCAAGAGACAGCTACCCAGGCTGCGCAATAGGGTCAGACGTCCCGAGTGCGTGGGCAAGCTGCGGTGCAACCACCAGCGACTTTCGGCTTAGACTAGATGACGTCTCCGATAGCCTTTGCAATATGAAAAAAAAAAAAAAATGAACACAAAAAGACATGCCTAGGGCTTGTTAACCATGCTGTGTGCAATTCATAATTGTGCACTTGTTGGAGTCGGTCGTCGTCGAATACCAAGCAGGCAAGATCTTGGCGGGCACGGCCCCTCCTCTCGTATTTGTGACAGACGGCGTTCGCGATGCCAAAAAAGAAACAGCGCTCTTGATGGATTAGGTACCTATAGGTACCTAGTCAAGCATTGAGGGCGGGTGAGAGCCGTAGTGTCTGTGGAATCTTGCACTTTAGGTCCTCAGGAACATTTGCAGTGAAAGGGCGCGATGAAGTAAATCCCTTGCCGCGGCCGTGATGAGCTAAGTAAGCACAGACCACAACGGCAGAGGTCCATCCACTGTCACTGCAATCAATTTTCACGACTTGCATAAAACCACGGCTACGGACCCGACTGCTCTGAAAAGACTGCAAATGCTTGGGGGATGGAATAGGAGTGCCATATTATCTGGACTATGCCGGGCTTGTAGTCCAAGTGCCGCCCGCACCCACAACAAGGCGTGTCTCTTGAAGTGGTCACTGACACTTGTCCACAGCCGAGATTGCTCAACTGAGACGGGCCTGAGCGCAACATCGAGACTCATCAGCCACAGCTGGATACCGACGATGGAAAATACCGCCGGGACTGGGCTCCTTGAGAAGGATGGAGTGAGGGTAGCCGTCGAAGGCTGCGTAAGGAAAACGTCCCATCCGTCCGCTTCAGCCTCACATCAGCTGCTAACACCATTATTCCAGGGCCACGGCACCCTCAACGCCATCTATGCCGCCGTGACCGCTGCCTCCCACGCCCGCGGCTGGCCCGGTGTCGACGTTCTCATAATATGCGGAGACTTCCAGTCCACCCGCAATGGCCACGATGTGGAGGTCATGTCGGTCCCTGCAAAGTACCGCGTGCTCGGCGACTTCCACGAGTACTACTCGGGCGCCCGCACCGCCCCGTACCTGACCCTCTTCATCGCAGGCAACCACGAGGCCGCGGCATACCTCTGGGAACTGTACTACGGCGGCTGGGTTGCCCCAAACATCTACTACATGGGCGCTGCCAACGTCCTGCGTGTCGGCCCGCTGCGCATCGCCGGGCTGAGCGGGATCTGGAAGGGATTTGACTACCGCAAGCCACACTTGGAGCGGCTGCCGTTCAGCAGGGATGACATCAAATCCTTCTACCATGTGAGGGAGTTTGATGTGCGCAGGCTCCTCCAGATCAAGGAGCAGGTGGATGTGGGGCTGAGCCACGACTGGCCCAGGGGCGTCGAGAAGCACGGTGACGTGCAGCAGCTGTACCGTGCCAGGCCCATGTGGAAGCAAGAGAGCCTGGACGGCTCACTGGGCAGCCCTGCGGCCGAGTATGTCATGGACCGGCTGAGGCCTGCCTTTTGGTTTTCAGCACACATGCACTGGAAGTTCGCCGCCGTCAAGACGTATCCCCCTCCCACTCAGGGTGGCGGTGTGGGCGGCACAGATGAGGCACGCCCCGAGACATCAACTGCTCCCCCGAAAGGAGATGGGCCGGTTGAGAATCCCAACGAGATCGATTTGGATGTGGACGACGATGAAGACAGCCACCCCCCCGCACAGGGCGAAAACAACGATGCCGCCCCCAAGGAGGAGCAGGCAGGCCCCACGGCCACGTCGACGTCGGCGGTCACAGATGACCTTCGCGCGCAGCTCCCGGCGTCATTCACACAACAGCCAGGGGCCAAGCCCTTTGCGGGGCCAAAACGCACGCCAGGCCAGCCTGTCCCGCCGACCATAACCAACACCACCGTGCGCTTCCTCGCACTCAACAAGTGCGAGCCGGGTCGCGATTTCCTCCAGCTCTGTGGCATCCACCCTGTCAAGGCGCCCGCCGGCGATCAACCCCCGCAGCCCAAGGACAGCCCGTTGCCGTACCAGGGCCGCTTCGTACTGCAGTACGACGCAGAATGGCTCGCCATCGCACGCCACTTCCACCAGCACCTGAGCATCGGCGACCGGACGGCCCAGGTGGCGGCGGACGAGGGCGAGGAAGCCTACTCGCCCAAGCTGGCCGAGGAGCGCGCGTGGGTCGAGGAGAATGTTGTCCGCGCGGGCAGGCTGGCTGTGCCGCACAACTTTGTCCAGACGGCGCCGGCGCTGGCGGAGGGTGCGGACGAGAGCCTGTGGCAGCTTCACTCGGGGGTCCAGCCGCGGGAGCACACCAACCCGCAGACGGAGGCGTTCTGCGCGCTGCTGGGGCTGGAGAACCTGTGGGACTCGAGCGAGGAGGAGAGGGAGCGGCGGCGGCAGCAGGGCCCGCCGCCCGAGGCGGACAGGGGCGACTGGGGCTTCAGAGGAGGCAGGCGTGGCGGCGGGCGAAGCGGAGGGAGGAGAGGTGGACGAGGTGATGGCAGTGGCGGCGGGCGGGGCGGAGGAGGGGGACGGGGTCGTGGACGGGGCTGGTGATGGGAAGCTCGAGCGGCACAAATCACATGTGTTGGGTTGGGCGTACCGCCCAATCAAGGATACAGGGCACAGGGCACAGCAGAGATACCCATGGGGCATTCCTCACATTATGGAATGCATTGTTTCATCTATCCTGAGCCGAAGCGGCGGGTCTGGCTGTCAGTTCTACGGGCAGCGTTCTACGGGCAGCGGTCAGAGTCGGGGCGATGTCTCCCCTCTGAAAAAGCGAGAACTCAACGGGGCACAGTGAGTCAAGCAGAGTGTGGGGGAAATGGTGATTGATCTTCCATCCGTATTAGACAATCAACCCACGGGTGCGGAAAAGGGGTTGACCGCATATGCTAGGATGGGGGAGCCCGTTCTCAAGGGCGAAACAACAAGCTCACATCCTCGTTGTTCCTAGGCATCAATCCAGTTCAAGGACCCAACAGTGGAGTTGGAGGAGAGGTCGACTGCCCAGAGGAAAACAAGGAGACAATTACATGATGGTCAGAAATCTCACCATCCTGTTGGGATTTGTGTCTTACAGACCAAGAGGGTATCGCCATGGACCACTGATTTGTTCCCAGACGCATGCCCCTGCCTTGATGCGGCCGGCGTGGCCCATCCCCTCACCGTACAGTGCCGTGCCGTGGCGTACCGTAGTAGCCGTCCCGAACGCCAAAGAGCCGCAGACAAAAGAGACCCTAACGGGAAATCACCTCAACGGAACTGATCTTTATGGGAGGTCAGCGTCTCAGGTCTCACGCCCTCTTGCCCGACGACTGCGGCAGATGCTCACCATCCATCTGGAGGTAGTCGGCGGCCGTCAGGAGCTCGAGGCACATGTCGACTGGGATGTCCATGTCCGGGACGTCCTCCTTGTCCTGGTATCTGTACCAGTAGAGCAGGTACTCGACCACCTTTTCCAGGACTACGGCACTGTGGGAGTGGTTTCGGTCAGTAGCGCCCCAGCAGTCATGTGTGCGAGAATGGCCTCATGGGAGAGTGAAATGAGCGCCTCAGATCAAGTGTAGTTGACAGTCAACCAGAACCGCTGGCAGGCGGCTCTGTCAGAAAGAACACAGCGAAATAAATGTGATTCATCATGGACGCCGGTGGTGAAGATAACGTGAAAGTGGTCCCCGGGGGGGAGGGGTGAGAAGGATAAAAAAGAAGAAAAAATGAAGAAAAAATGAAAAGAAAAGAAAAGAAAACAAACCTCATCTCAGGCAGATTGACGACGGTCTCGCGGTTCTCCCTGAAATGCTTGTCGGGATCGACCGAGGTCCGTAGCATCTGGCTGGCGTGGCAGGCCTCACGTGGCAGGACGTACTCGAAACCCTCGGCGGAGACGAGGGTGATGTACTTGCTGGGAGCCATGGTGGCCTGCAGGCTTGCAAGGCTTGTTTGGTTGAGGCTCAAGGGAGGAGGGAGAGAGAGAGGAGGGAGGTAGGTGCTGGGGCGAAGCTTCGAGGCTGTCGTCGTCTGAAATTTTCGGGTGGGGGGTTTGTTTGGTGGGGAGCTTGGGCCACGTGCCCGTGCGACATCTGGAGCAGTTGGCCTGATTGATTGACTGATTGATGTCGTGGTTTGAGGAAGAAAGGCCTGGTTTTCAGGCCGCAGCTGCAGCGGCAGGGGGGCGGGGCAAGTCCAAAGGGCAGGCAGCCTGGGCAGTCAAAGGGCAGCAGGGCAGCAGGGCAGCAGGGCAGCAGGGCAGCAGGGCAGGTGCACCAAGGGCTGCAGGCAGGGCAGGGCAAGACACTCGCTCAGACTTGCAGGCACGGGTCGGAAACGGTCCAGCCACCGCTTAAATCTGAAGGTTGCCTGTTAAGGGCCGCTTCCCCAGTCTTCCTGCCACCGAATTTACAAGGATGGCAAGGGTCCCGGGGCATGATGGTAGCAGTCAGCTCGCACCAGCAGACCCAGGCGGGTGGGGCCCATGAGGCTCCCCCCTGCCTGGTCAGAGAGGGCTGCACTGCCAGACTGCGCACCTAGTCAAGGCCGAGTGACCAAGAAGACGAGACCCAGATGACGTTGAGGCCGAGTCGGGGTCCTGGAACACGGTGTACTCCGTAGTGTACACAGTTGGTTGGGGCCTGGACCTGATTGATGCTGTATCATCATCATCATCACCATCATCATCATTATCGCCAGCTTAATACCAAGTGCCTAGGTGTGTAGTGCGGGCATGGCTGATGCTGCAATACATGGTATACCTAGTATCTAGTATACCTAGGTAGGTGATATAGGTAGGTGGTATACCCAAGTACCATGTACACTCCTCGCATTGGTCGGTTGCCATGGACAACCCGTAAACACACCACGTCGAAGGAAGGCCAGCAGCTTACTATCCGCCGCAGCAGCAGCACTAGGCTCTAGCAGCCGTGCTCAGCCAGCCCCGGGGTGGGTGGCTCAACAAGTATCTACGTACTCCTCTATACCTACTCCGTACTCCCTATCCCCCTACGGTACCGACGACTATCTAGCAGAGCAGCCGCTTGCTTCCAAGCTTCTCTTGAGACACATTACCAACCTCCCCTTTCTCCTGCTCTGACCTCGACTCTTCCCCATCTTACAGCTTCCTCGATATCTTTCCTCCCACCCCGGAGTTGTGTGTTTTGTGCATCGTGAACAACAATCAATAATCCTATTCCTAATCCTAAACTCACCCACCCATCCCACCTGCCCGCCCGACCGACCAACCAACCAACCAACCAACCAGCCCGCCCGACTGACTGCCTGACTGACCAGCCTCGGGCCAACAACAATAACACAAAACAACACAAACATCCCGGCCGCCTATCAATAATCCGCGCATGCATTGACACCTGCAACGCATTCGCCTCGCATAGCCCGTCACCAACCAGTATTTACTTGCATTACGAGATACATCGACTCGCCCACTCAGCGACGAGAACAAGGACAACAGACACAAACACCCATCTGTCTTGCTCTCATCCCGTCCCATCCCGTCCTTCATACCACTGCTAGCTTCTCGACCGCATTTCACTTCCAACACCCGTCGTTCCCAGGGTGAAGTCCTGCCTGTGCCCTCCTCGACTCACTGACGGACGGAGCCCAGCTGCCCCTGCTAATAAGCTATCCTTGCTTAAGCGTGGTCTGGCCCCGCCATTCACTGGCAATCGCATGCGAGCGACATAGAAAGAGAGAGAGAAGGGGAGACAAAAAAAAAAAACCCTTAAGCATGGCTTCGTCTTACAGCTACCGCAACTCGTACTACAGCACCAACCAGCCACTCCACGACGAAAAGTACTATGAGAGTGGCCGGAAGACACCAAACAGCACAAGACGGCAACAACGGTCAAGTGATGGGACCATCAGCACTATGATGAGCAATTCCACATCAGGTCGCGAATCACCAGCAACAGTCATGACAGACGCCCCCGCCTACTCCAAGAAGATCGTCGTCGTCGGCGACGGCGGCTGCGGAAAGACGTGCCTACTGATCAGCTACAGCCAGGGATACTTTCCAGAGGTAAGCTGGGCATGCCTCCTCTCACACCCATCATACCCCCCCTCCTCCTTCTCGTCCTCCCTCCGCCAGTGTGCACCTGGCTGACAGCCCCCGCAGAAATACGTCCCGACAGTCTTTGAAAACTACATCACCTACCCTACGCATCGCCCCTCCGGTAAGACCGTCGAGCTTGCCCTGTGGGATACCGCAGGCCAAGAAGAGTACGACCGCCTGCGACCGTTGTCATACCCAGAGACCGACCTCATCTTCGTCTGCTTTGCCATAGACTGCCCCAATTCCCTCGACAATGTTATGGACAAGGTATGCCCCTGGGTGCACGCCTCCCCCTGGCCCGCATCCGCTGCTAACGTCAATCAACAGTGGTACCCAGAAGTCCTGCACTTTTGCCCGTACACGCCACTCATCCTTGTCGGCCTCAAGTCGGACCTGCGCTACAAGAAGACGTGCATTGACATGCTCAAGACCCAGGGCCTGACCCCCGTGACACGGGAGCAGGGCATGGGCGTCGCACAAAAGATGAACGCCCAGTACATGGAGTGCAGCAGCAAGGAGATGAAGGGCGTCGACGAGATCTTCGAGCAGGCCATCATCACTGTCGTCTCCAACGACCGCCGGAACCTCGAGGCACAGGCTGCGCAGCGCCAGTCCTCAAGGCGGGAGAGCAGCCACTTCGGCGGCATCCCCGGTGCCGCCGGCATCCGCAAGAAGAAGAGAAAGTGCAACTTCCTGTGAGCGGCGGTCCCTGCGAGCACGACGCGCAGGAGCCTCTTGCCGCCAGGTCACCGGCGGCCCGCCCTGAGCTGCACCGCGACATGCGGTGTTTGATGAGATGACGCATGAACCGAAATGACCAACACTTCACCTTGATGGGCTCGGTACGACACGTTTCCTGGACTTGATCATGAGTCCGAATGAGGAAATGCGACACGGTGGGCCGGGGGTCCCCCTTTGAGAGGCCCATGATGATGAAGACGACCACGGGCAGATGAATCGATGTACGAAATGATGGACAGACGGCCGGACGGGCCAGATGGGCCAGACCGGTCCGCAGTGGAGGACAAGGCTGCTCCCTTTTTTTTTTTTTTTTTTTTTTTT
>NQMI01000208.1:5388-21121 GCA_002270565.1 Stenocarpella maydis | reverse complement strand
AAAAAAAGAGTGGAAGACAAAGGAAGAGGAAAACCGCCACTGGCGCGCTTGCCTTGTTGATCATTGTGTTGATAGTGAGAGTGAGTGGTCTTGGGTATGTCTATCGGGTATCTGGCTTTCGCCATCCCGGTCGCCCTGCTCGCCCTCGGCCCTACTTTGATACGGCCCACCGGTGAATGCTAACAAGGTGAAGGGAGCGGTGTGCGCCTCATCCCGAGCAAGCCAGGCTCGGTATGGTGTAGAGAGAGGGCGGGCGTGCGCTGGTTTTATTTCACACAGCTTCTGGAGGCTGCGACAGGAAGCCCGCCAGCCAGTGTCCCTTCATGTCGATGTCCTCATTGCTGTCCCTTGGCACCCCCCGTGGTCTCGTCCTGGCCCCGTGGATCCCCTGGCTCGTCACCACCATCACCTGCTGCCTCGTCTCCCTTTGCCTCGGCCGCCTCGTCAGCTGCCCCCTCCCCCCCCTGGCCCTCCTCCTCCTTGGCCATGACATTCTCAAAGGTGCTCCACAGCGCCTCGACCGACGAGAACTCGTTGCCGACCGTGATGACGGCCTCGAGGTTGCGGTTCAGCTTGTTGATGTTTGCCAGCACCTGCTCGAAGCTCTGTGTGTTGGGGGGTTGGCGGCAGGCGAGGGGGTTAGTAAGATCATGCACGCATGGTATGGTATTGTGTGTCGCGGGCAGGGTTCGTCGCAGCGCCCGGGAGGTTGGGGGAGGGGTTGTCTTGATTTATTTACCATTGCTATCTCCCCCATGAGCGCCTCGCGCTGTTGCTCAAAGTAGGCCCGGCCCGAGGGGTTGGATGCCGCCATGTTCGGGTTGCTTGCATGCGCCTGATCACTACTCTGTACTGACTCCCAGCGTGGTTTGACTGATTGTTGGTCGGGTAAACCGCGACCTGTGACGACGGCCCATTGACGCGCTCGGGGGATGGGGAGAGAGTCTAGTGTACACTAGACTGGCAGCAGGGCAGGGCTAGGGCGGGTGGCCAACGAGCGAAGCTGCGACGTACTGTGTACTGTGTGGTAGTGTAAGTGTAAACCGAATTTGGCGGGGTTGGTTGATTTTCTTGCGTGCTTCCCCACCGTTGCCAGGGCAAAGTCTGTGGTCGCTGGGGTTCCGCAGTGACGTTGGCTGGGCATGCGAGCCGCTTGCTATAATTATAGCCTCGACAGGATTCCTTTCCTTGGTTCAGCTGCAGCCTCACCCAGTGTCGGAGTTACAAGCTTGGAATATCCAGTCCTGACAATCCAGATTTGTATGGCATGTTGACTCAAATACATCATCTGTTGCCAGTCTCCAAGGTCGAATGTCTTCTCCTGCCCACAAAAAGGTACCTAGGTAGCTAGTCCCAGCCATCTTTTCGCCACTCCCGTCCACCCTGATGAAACACCTGTGCTCCCTGTAGTTTCCCGTCCTTCCGTCCTGCTGCACCTGACTTTGATTACACATACCACCCCCCTGACGACTCTCCCGTCCCCGTAGCTTTCGTCTGCGCCAGTCAGGGCTGGACAGTGCCCCCACATCTTGACATGATATCCGGCAAGGTTGGGCACGCACAGGCTATCTCACCTGCGTTCCTCGGCCATCTCACCCTCCCGTGCCTGAGCCCCGTCTTCTCTCGTTCGTGCTCCTCCGAGCCCACACCTGCGTCCTCGGCGGCAGAAAGAAGGCATGGGAGTCACGAGCGCGGGCTGATGGCTTCGTGTGCCGGGGGACCAAGCGCTTCGCAGACGCGGCCTCCTCGGCAATGCCGTCTTGCTCTCCTCGGTCCCATATCCTGGCCATGAGGAGGTTTGGGCTTGTCTATTTTGAGTGGCTCCCGCGTCTGTGAAAGCCTCTTCAGAAATCGGCCTCCAGGCAGTATTAGTGTTCCCCCCCACCAGCAGGCCCATATAGTGTATATGAATCCTGGGTACAAACCAATGGGCTGGCTCTCGCTCTTGATTCCAACTGCGCAATGCCCTAGTCCAAAATAAGGGTCTTGCTGGGTGGTGTGTCTGACTGACTGACTGACTGTCTCTGTCTCCCGGTCTGGTCAAGCATCGGGCCCGAGGGTGTCGTTGCACTTGGGCCTCGTGACCTCCAAATATATGACAGCCAGACCAGGCGGGTGGAGCACGGAAGGAGAGCTGGGTGGCGCATTCGCCAACGGCTCCGATCCCTCACAAATGAAACTGGCCAGGGCAAGTCTGTTGCTTCTGTTGAATTATTTGAATTTTTATGTATTTAGCTGTTATTACTCTCAAGAACGTCATATCTCACTGTAGATCTCGCGGCAGAGATGCTTCAAGTCATGGCATGTACAATACAGAACTGGCTACAAATTTGGCCTGGGCTCTTCATTCGCTGCCTCGTGACCTCGGGCGATTCTTCCTCTCACCGACAGTCCCTTTCATTTCCACATGTATTTGTAGATTGTCCCGCAGCTCATACCAGCTTGATAGCGACTGACTTGTTCTGTGTGTAGTTGGCCAGCGCAGCCTCGCCGAGCTCACGGCCAATACCTGACTCCTTGTAACCGCCGAAGGGCCTGGCAAGACGAGAGTTAGCATGCTCAGTGTCGTTCAATGGGGCACGGGTGGTTTTTTTTTTTATTTTTTATTTTTTTGGGTGGGGATAAACTCACATCTGGTGGTGCAGGGCGTTGTAGCAGTTCACCCAGACGGTTCCGGCGTTCAGCCTGTTGCTGACACGGATGGCAGTGTTGAGGTCCTTGGTGTGGACGGCAGCGGCCAGGCCATAGGTTGTGTCGTGAGCAGCCTCGATGACCTCCTCCTCGGTCTTGAACTTGGCGATGGTGCACACAGGGCCGAAGATCTCCTCCTGCATGATCTTCATCTTGGGGGTGACGCCGGAGAAGATGGTGGGCTTGATGAAGTAGCCCTTGTCGCCGTGGCGCTCACCTCCCGTCTCGACGGTGGCGCCCTCGTCCTTGCCAGACTTGATGTAGCTCATGATGCGGTCGTACTGGAGCTTGCTGACCTGAGGGCCCTGGAAGGTGTCCTCGGCGAAGGGGTCGCCGACCTTGTTGGACTCGGCGCGCTTCTTAAAGGCGGCAACGAACTGGTCGTAGATGCCGTCCTGCACGTAGATGCGGGAGCCCGCGCAGCAGCACTGGCCGTGGTTGAAGTAGATGCCAAAGTTGACCCAGTTGATGGCGTCCTCGATGCTGGCGTCGTTGAAGACGATGTTTGGAGACTTGCCTCCCAGCTCGAGCGTGACCTTCTTGAGGTTGGAGGAGGCGGCGGCCTTCATGACCTGGCGGCCGACGACGGTTGAGCCGGTGAAGGCGACCTTGTCGATATCCATGTGCGAGGAGATGGCGGCACCGGCCGTCTTGCCGAAGCCCGAGATGATGTTGACGACTCCTGGTGGGAAACCCGCCTCCTTGATGTACTGCGCCGCAACCAGAGCGGACAGGGGAGTCTGCTCGGCAGTCTTCAAGACGACGGTGTTGCCCGTGGCCAGGGCGGGGCCCAGCTTCCACGACCACATGAGCAGGGGGAAGTTCCAGGGGATAATCTGGCCGCAGACTCCAATCTGCGGGGTCTTGTGTCAGCCTGTCTGACGGAAGGGAATGGATGCGACCAGGACAGCGTGGTGCTGGCGGCTTACAGGCTCTGGTCTTGTGTAGTGGAACATGTCAGGGCTGATATCGAGCGTCTTGCCCTCAATCTTGTCTGCCCAGCCTCCATAGTACCTTATGCAGCCGACGACAGCCGCGACGTCTCCCTTGGCCATGGAGATGGACTTGCCATTGTCCAGCGACTCGACGGCAGCCAGGAGGTCGGCGTTCTTCTCCACAAGGTCGGCCAGCTTGAGCAGGTAGATGCTCCGCTGCTGCGGGGTTGTGTCCCGCCACACGCCCTCGAAGGCCTTGCGGGCGGCAGCCACTGCGATATCGACGTCCTTCTCGGTACCCTCGTGGACGGAGCAGATGACCTCCTCGGTTGCCGGGTTGATGACCTCGAACTTTTGCTTGTCGACACCCTCGACCCACTCGTTGTTGATGAAGCTGGGGGGAAGGGGTGGTGAGTAAGCCAGCGCTACTGATGATGGGCGGGCGGGGAAGTGGCGGGCGGCTCTGCGGGAACGGACTTACAGGCCAATGGGCTGCTGGTACTTGCCAGTTGCCGGCGTGTGGAGCTCGGTGAACAGAGTCATGGTGGGCGCGGGGTTGTGTAGCCGGTGGGAGGTGGTGATAGTTCCCGGTGTCCGGACACTGTGGAGGTTTGTTGCCGGAAGGGTTTGGGCGTGGGACCAAGGTAGAGGCTGGGTATCTCTTTTGGGGAAACAAGGAAAAGGTGTGAGGACTGGGAGGGAGACGGGAACTCAGTTGAGACGAGGCGAAGCGGCGGCAGTCAAGAAGAAATAGGCAAGGCCATGTGTGTGGCGAGGGGGCGCCAAGGGCGTGGTGGTAATGTAAATGGTCAAGCAAAGCGGGGTCGCGGGATGCCGCTGTCGCCTATTGTCGATGCTACAGAGGAAGAGCGCCGAGGCAGGACACTAAGAGCCGGATCCGCAGGTCGCTGGGGTCCCCGAGCCACCACCGCCCCGCCTCATCCATGTCCCTCCCAGCGCGGTTGCCCCCTCTGCATGGATGGATGGGGTGAGAGCAGGCGGGAGGCTGTGTGACCCGGGGAAATGGGAGCGGCTCACCAGTGGACCAGTCAGCTGCAGATGCTGACGGGCATGAACTGGCGTCTTGTGGGGAGGGCCCTCGCCCGGGCGGCCGGGCGATGGGGAAGTCTACTCAGACTGTGTAGTGCACCCCGTCTTGGATGGGCTCGGTTTCCATTGTGCCGGCACATTATCAGCAACAGACAGGCAGGCAGGCAGACAGACACGGGATGAATTGTCCCCTTGTCCGACAAGACAAGACATGTCTGCTCACCGGGGTGACAGTATGGTTAATACCCCGTACATACTCGGTAGTCTACGCACTCACTCAGTAAATGCACCAGTATTGGAGCTTGGTTGATTGACCCCGCACTCTGCGGCACGGCAGCCACTGGTTGCCCCTCCGCCTACCCCAACTCCCAGCTGGCCTATGAGATCAGTCTCGTCGGCCGGGTCGGCAGGGTCGGTCGGTAAAGCAATGCTGCCTCATATCGCACCGTCCTGCACCCAGTCAACAACATCAACACAGCCCCGGGCTCGCCAGGGCCAGTGCTCGGCACAATGCTCTCAGCCGGTGGGGCTGCGTGGCGCCGTACACGTAGTGTAGTGGACGCTCAGGTGAATCCAGAAGACAGACCACCCCCCCGCTCTTCCCACTCCAGACGGTCTCTTCTCCACGGGGCCCCACAGACGCGCCCCAGTCGGTCCCCACATTTTCCCCGAGTCATCCCCCTTGCCCCATCGTTCATGTCGCACCAGGCACCTCACCTGCCTGCTCGCCTGCTCACCACCGACTACGCTACGGAGTACACCACTATGTACACTACGTATCACGGACGCTGATGCCACAGACACAACCACATACCCGGCCCTGCTTGCCAAGCAGCATATCAGCGGGCCGACAGTGCGGATCCGTTGCTCGTTCGGACACCTGGAATCGCCCGCGCCCGTCCCTGCCCGATGCGCCTCACCCACTCACCACTGACGGCCGAGGTTAACCTCCTTCTGCTTCCTTGTGCCCGACGACAGCCGCCATGTGGTCTGGACCACGGCCCTCTGCTGCCGCCAGCCCAGCTGCCCCGTGTTTTGCTTGTCCTGTTGCTGCCGCGCCGCCATCCTGGTGTTGCACGCATCAGGAACGCCTGCCGCAACTGGTAGGGCTGAGGGCTGAATGGACTGTCGCCTACACCTGCCGGGATGCTGGATAAAGGAAGGCCGTTGCTGTCTGGGCCAGCTGGGACAGTTCGTGACGCTCGAGCTTCAGACCACTGCGTGCCCAGGCAGCGTGTTGTATGTACGGGACGACGTCGTGGCAGAGCACGTTGTCCCAAGAGAGGTGACCATGATACTTAGGGTGCCGTACTACAAGCCCCCGCCTGCTCTTCCCCGGCCGCCAGTCGCCTCCACTTGGCAACGGAGCCCGCCCTCCTGTCCCAGACAGTCGGGTTCGACCACCTTGGCTATGCATATTCTTGTCTAGGTTGGATCCGCGCTCGCTTCGCCTGCTCCTCGAATCAGATTGTCCAGCAGGGCCGTGCCCACCCCTTGCAATGCCCAGTCATCTACGCCTGCTGTCAGCCCGCCATCCAACCGGCCATCCAACAGACTAGCCACTTCAACCTCGCCTTGTCCCGAGTGGAAGTCGTCTTGCTCCAGGGCAGCTAGCCCTGACTGGTCTTCTGGCCTCGCCGGTTCGGTACCCAGCCGAGTCTGACATCGGCGGGCCGCAGCTCTCGTGCCCCCTTGTTTCCCTAGACGTGCTTGCACAACTCCGCCTGGCCCCGAGATACTGCCATGCCCCCCATCTTTATTGTTCCAAAATAGGGGGCGATCATCCATATGGGCTAGTGTCAGTGACCACGTCTGCAATCAAGGTAACGAGGTCAATTCCTCTGCAGCAGCGAGACGCAGCCACGGGAAGACACAAATCGCGTCAGTATCTCGTGGCTGGCCGTTACGGCTGTGACCTTGCTATATGCGTCCTTCGGCTCGCCTGATTGCAACAGGCATGGTAGATGCGGTTGTGCCAGCAAGTGCATACATAGTGCGTGGATTGATTCATCAGCCTGATGGTCTCACACAGCGCCTCTCTGTCATGGCCGACGACAACTGTGACGCAAGGGGCTGGCCAACACGAGGCTGGCATCAAGGCCGCAGCCTCCTGAGGCAAGCTATCGCCCTCTTGGGTCTTGGCGAGGTTATCTAGATCCGCCCCGTTGCGCTGCAGGATGAGTCCACCCGCGATTGACCTCATTCTCTCCATTCGCTCCAGTGGAATGCAACTTCCGAGGGCCTGTGGGGATCCAAAGGGGTTGTCAAGAGAGCCCTGCGGCAGGCCCAGCCTCGGCGAGAGGTAACGGTTGGAGGTGATGAGACGGTACCACATATGTTCCGGGTCGATGCGGCCTCGATCACCGGTGTCGAGCAGCGTCGCAGATGCACCCCGCGCCACGATGAAGCCCCAAGGATCTGGACTATCGTCATTGCTCGTCGGTGAGTCACCCACGCCAGGCGGAGGTTACCCGCGTTGTTTTGATACATCCCCTCAATCACGACGCACTCAACGCCCTTGAGCGAGATGACGAGCTCGTCGTCGCTGGTGACCAACTTGCTCGAAGTCTCCACCGGGTGGGACATGGTCGACTTGTAACTGCTGCAGAGAGAGCCCAGATCCTTGGCGGGCCCGGGCGGGATGCCTTGCACAAAAGTTACCAGGAGCAAGAGCTTACGAGCTACCGAGACTGGATGCATGTGGCATCGCGACCGAGGCAGCAGCAGCACCTCGCGCGGTGATGGCACATCCTGGCTCAGAAAGCTCGAGTACGGCTGGCAAACTATGCCGTGAGAGAGTATCGACGTAGATACAGGCGCATCGAAAATCAAATCCACATCTTGTTGCTTCGGCCACGCTTCGAGGAGAGCCCGGGACCAGACCTCGTGTCTGTTTTCCACTTGGGATGTGCCCGAGGTGGCGCCGGCGAGGAGTTGACTATGTGAAGAGCTTTAGGAAGTATTGCTACACACTAAATCAACAACGTATATTACTCACTGCTGTCTTACGACCAGCACCCGTCCTTGTATCCAAAGTGGACATGCTCGCCACCACCGACTCCGTCAACCTCCGCCATCCAACCTGGCCACCCTTGTCCACTGCCCGCCCCATCATCAAACTCCTGACTGATGCACTTGACGCCGCGGTTTCTGTAACCGTCGCATATGGGTTCATTCGGCGTCGCCAATTTCCATCAGATCTTCCGCCCCTTACATTCCCAGCAGCTTTTGGGTACCCGTGAGAATCTTCCGCCGCTTGGGCGGGGCTGACTCTTGGGCGCGACCAGCGAGCATGCTGAGCTCTGCCAGTTCTGTTTATGTAGAAGAGTCCTCTAGATTAATGAGAGGCTGGGCTAAACGGAAATGAGGCAAGATGCGTCAAAACACTGCGGCGGAGTTAGCAAACTAGATTGAGCATAGTATCTAGTTACCTAGGAATTTGTGCCGTTTAGTCATTCTGCCGCGGCGTCGAGCGACCTAGATCGGCGGCGGAACGAACATCAGGTGAGCACCGCCTCCGCGGCGATGGCGTGGCATAATGGGTAGAAGATCTCAAGTCCTATATAAATGCTCTCTGATGTTCTCTTGTACTAGGCAGAGGCCCGGGACTGTTTTGCTCTTGTCTTCCCAAACAGCACGCAGCATTTCATTTTATCGCGTCGTACTACTTCATAATGGTGGATATTGCCGTTGCAGGTGGCTCTGGGTGTGACACAGATTCCCATGTGTCGACAGCTCCATTTACGACTGGGATGTTGTAGTCGATGCGTACGACCAGCTCCAGGGCCGTGGACGTGCTGCAACAGCTTGGGAGTTGGCCAGTGGCAGGATGATCACATTACATATGTAAGTGGCGCAATATCGCGCTGGCTGAGGCCTGTGTATTTGATCTTCATAACGCCGTCAAGAAGCACTGCCAGAACCTTTAGACAATGCTGCTCGCTGAGGTTTGGTTCATTTTGCATTGTTAGGTCCACCATGCTCGCACCTCTATGGGAGGCACTCGATGAGGACAAGGCTGACGGGTCTGTTTTGCGTATATTAAGCTTTCGTACCTATACCTCCGCTAGGGTAATAAAGGTTAATTTCTTACGTACAATTATATCAAGACCTATTGTGACCCATATAACCCGAGGTACCTTATTTTATTAGCAGTATGGACCAAAGTTGAAGTACTTGTATTTATTCTTAAAAGTTAATTATCTCGCCACCCTTATCAATATACTTTTAAAGGTAATCTAGCATCTTATAAGCCAACTATAGTAGGAATCTATTATCAATTAACTCTTAAGTAGCTATAATTGCTTTATAAAGCTTATTTAGGCCTAGGGACTAAGTACTATAATGATTTTTAATTTAATTCTTTATTATAAACTAGATATTTTATAATTATTAACGTCTAATAGATTTACTACCTAATAAAATATTAAAACCCCTATCCTTTAAAGAATTTCTTTTCTATTCTTATTATAATAAAAAGGAGTTTTATCTCATTAAAATATATCTTAATTCATAAGTTTAAAGGCATACAAGTAATACATAATAAAGAATATTTAAAAACTAAATTTATATTAGTTAATACCTTTATAATTCTTCTCTTAAAAGTATCTAAAACTTCATTTACTACTTATAAAATAGCACTAAAATATCTAGCTATAAGGCTTATAATAAAGAAATATAAAATTATTAAGATTCTTTATATTATAAATAGTTACTTATTTTTTATTATATTATTAACTATTTATATTTTATTAAAAATATAATTTATTCTTAAATATGAAAATGAAGAAATATTGATTTTATCGTTTTATATTATAATATGTTCAAAGTTATAATAATATATATATATATATATATTGTCACAAACGTAACAGAAATAGAAACCAGAAACAGACTATCAGTCCGCTAGAGGCGCAGATAAACCCCATAGGCCAGCTAGCTAGGCTTGTAGGAAGAGGCACAGCTATTAGTACACATAACCTAGATTACTTACTTATATAAGGAAGGAATCACTTAAATCGCTAGTAAGGTAGTAAGCTAAATAAGCTACTAGATTACTAGGATTATTAATTTATTAATAAGCTAAATAGGCTAGGCTATAGAAATAGACTATATAAACTTATAATTATTATTATTATTAGATAATATAGCTTAAAATAGCTCTTTAGTAGTTGATCTAAGTATTTATTTAGGAATAGCTTTAACAGCTTTCAATTACTATTATTATATTACTTAAATTAATATCATTTTAAACACCCCTTAAATATAAACCTACTTACTAGATTTATTAGCTAAGAACTTATTATAATTATTATATTTTAACTAGTACTATTTAAATATTTTATATAAACCTTAAATAATAATAATAATAATAATAATAATAATAATAATAATAATAATAATAATAATAATAATAATAATAATAATAATAATAATAATAATAATAATAATAATAATAAAAATAATAATAATAANCAGTTATAGTTGTTACTGCTTTATAGTTGTTACTGCTTTATAGTTGTTACTGCTTTATAGTTGTTACTGCTTTATAGTTGTTACTGCTTTATAGTTGTTACTGCTTTATAGTTGTTACTGCTTTATAGTTGTTACTGCTTTATAGTTGTTACTGCTTTATAGTTGTTACTGCTTTATAGTTGTTACTGCTTTATAGTTGTTACTGCTTTATAGTTGTTACTGCTTTATAGTTGTTACTGCTTTATAGTTGTTACTGCTTTATAGTTGTTACTGCTTTATAGTTGTTACTGCTTTATAGTTGTTACTGCTTTATAGTTGTTACTGCTTTATAGTTGTTACTGCTTTATAGTTGTTACTGCTTTATAGTTGTTACTGCTTTATAGTTGTTACTGCTTTATAGTTGTTACTGCTTTATAGTTGTTACTGCTTTATAGTTGTTACTGCTTTATAGTTGTTACTGCTTTATAGTTGTTACTGCTTTATAGTTGTTACTGCTTTATAGTTGTTACTGCTTTATAGTTGTTACTGCTTTATAGTTGCTTACCTAGAGCTACTTTATAGTTATTACTACTTTATTATATCCATAGCCCCTTTTAATACTTCATTGCTCTTGCTGCTTTATAGATGCTGCCTTGTAGCTGCTTTATTGCCCTTGCTGCTTTATAGTTGCTGCCTCTTAGTATCCACAGCCCCTACTACTTTATAGCCCTTACTGCTTCATAATTGCTGCCTTATAGTTACTGCTTTATAGCACTTGCTATCTCTTAGTATCCATAGCCCTTACTACTTTATAGTCTTTACTGCTTTATAGTTACTACTTTATAGCATTTATCCCCCCTTCTTATAGCCTTACCCCAAGGCTCTACTTCTTTAATATACTTATACTATATTATTACTATATATTCTTTCTTAATATGCCTACTTATCATTTAAAAAAAGAAAAAAGATTTCTATATTACTCTATAATCCTATTTAATATTTAAGAAGGTTTAGGCTTGAAGTCTTTAGAGTGTAATATCTGCACCTCTTCCGCACTACTCTCTCTAAGCGCCTTTCCAATAATGATACTATTTAATATAAAAGTAGCTAGCTTTCTTCACTAAGGGATATAGGCCGCTAAGCTTATAAAGCCTAATAGGGTTCGCACCTACTACTACATAGTAATATAGCCTCTTAAAGTTTAAAGCTTCTTAATAAGTAGTATATATTTTAGTACCCTTTAAGAAGTCTTTCTAGTTCTCACTATTAAAACAGGCCCCTAAGTATATACCTTGGTCCTAAGTAAGTGCTAGTAGCCTAGTAATTCTAGCGACTATATAGCGTTATTATAATTCTTCTTTTAGGCCCCCTACCTAGGTATCTTATAAACCCCCTCTTAGGGCCTATAAGGCATCTAATATATAGATATCTTATAAACTCTCCCTTAGGGTTCATAAGGCATCTTATAGATATCTATCTTATAAAGAACTCTCTTACTCTTACTCTCTCTCTCTCTCTTATAGGGCTTAATAGCCTATTCATTACTTACTTGCTGCTTCTTTATTGCTTCTTTATAGCTTTTTTATAGTTATAGCTTCTTTATAGCTATAGCTTCCTTATAGTTGTGGCTTCTTTGTGGCTTCTTTATAGCTGTAGTTTCCTTATAGTTATAGCTTTCTCGTAGTTGTGGCTTCTTATAGTTGTAGCTTCCTCATAGTTATAGCTTCCTTATAGCTTCTTTATGGCTTCTTTATAGCTGTAATCTCCTTATATTTGTAGCTTCCTTGTAGTTGTAGCTTCCTTATAGTTATGGCTTCTTTATAGCTATAGCTTCCTTATAGTTATAGCTTCTTTATAGTT
The DNA here is from genome assembly GCA_002270565.1 of Stenocarpella maydis. Classification (NCBI taxonomy): domain Eukaryota; kingdom Fungi; phylum Ascomycota; class Sordariomycetes; order Diaporthales; family Diaporthaceae; genus Stenocarpella; species Stenocarpella maydis. Next base: position 9,131 of record NQMI01000208.1, on the reverse strand, counting down.
ATAGCTTCTTTATGGCTTTCCTGCGGTTATAGCTTCTTTATACTTCCTTTATGGCTTTCTTATAGCTTCCTTGCCATAGTAATACGGCCCTACCGGTCTATCTCTTATATAGGGGCAGAGGTTTGATTTATAAGGATAATAGGAGTAAAGGTAGAATAATAGGGCCACCGTGCATATATAGGGCAATAGTAGTTAAATTGAACCTAAGGAGCCTCCCTTTTCTCTTAAGGCCCTTGCTTCTTAATAGCTATTATATAGTAGCATAGGGGGGGCTAGTATCTGATAAGGCCCGAAAATGGCCCATATAGTCGTTTGATCGCCTATGGCAAGCCTGCTTCTGAGCCCCCTGCAACTAATGGCATAATGGGCCCTAACAGAAACTTTATCTTATTAGTAATAATAAATTAATATAAGATATTATAATAATAGAAACTTAAATCCTATTTACTTAGTATAATTAATAAATAAGAAGTAATCTATAATAACAGGTTTATTAATATAGAGATTAATTACCTTTAAATTACCTTTACTAATTATAATAAAAATATTTAATTTAACATTATAAATATAATAAAATATAAGATTATACTTAGGATTTTATAGCTTAGGAAGAGTAATCTATATATTAACTAAATTACTAGCTAGATCTCTTAATTATCATTTAAAAAAGGGATAGGTAATATAAAGATACAATAAAGTTTAGTTCCTAAGGATAGTAATAGAGCTTATACTTAAATAAACTTATTAATAAGTGAAGCTAAGGAAGTATAGTACCTTAAAAGCAATCTAGTATAAAGTAGTTGTTAAACGGAACCGCTCAGCAGGGCGTTGGCACTTCCTGCAAGGAGTTACCCTAGACTTCTTGTAAGGAGTTACCCTAGACTTTCTAGCAAGGAGTTACCCTAGACTTGCGAGTCAGGCGATTTTCGCTAAGTACGCCCAGTGCGTGCGTGACGCAAGATGAGTTTGGTGGCCGTGAGTCGATTATTTTGGCCTGCATTTGCACCTTAATTCAGACCTCTGCATTACCCTTATTTCTTACCCAAAAAGTATATNGTACAAACCTAGCGGAATTTAACGCTCGGTTTAATAGCCTAATCTCTAGGCTATACCTTACTAGGGCCCAAATAGAGCCAACTAACCTAATAAATTAGTACCTAGGCTCCTTAGAAAGAGCATTTCTATAGTAGGCAGAGCGGCTTAGAGGAACTATCCGTATGCTAAAAGCTATAGGCCAGCCTACTAATAGGCTGAATTTATAGTTCCTTATGGCGGATATACTAGAAGAGACTAGAAATCCATCTTTAGCATCCTATTAGGTTGCTAAGGGGGAATAGAAACCTCCTTTAGGCCCTTAGGGGCCTAAAAATCAGTCTTCAGGCTTCAAAAGGCCTAAAAAGACTAGAAACAGAGGGCAGGACCCTAAAAAGGCTAGAGAAAATAAGCCTAATAGGGAATCCAAGGGCTTTAGTAGCAAGAAAAAATCTATAAAGCCTAAATCGCCTAATAGGAAGCCCCCTAAAAATTCAGGGGACTATACCTATACTTTAGGCTATTTAGCTTATAAGGATGAAGAATCAGCTCCTAGCAAGAGCTATTCTTTAGGTAATAAAGCTAATAATTCAGACAGCTTATTTATAACCTTAGAAAGCCCCTATAAGCTCTGCTATAGGGGTTTACAATTAAAAGGGCCCCCTAAAAAGGGCCCTAAGCCTTCTAGGCCTTCTAGGCCTACTGCCCTACTATATGATACTAGTTCTATAGTATATATAATAAATAGCTGTTCTTTATTTACTAATTTAGTAATAACTAGTGATTTTAGGTACTTGCAAACAGGTAGGGGTAGGGTATACCCCTTAGGTAAAGGCACTACTATATTTCAGGTAATTAGCCCTAAAAGCCCAGCTAAGACTAAGCATCTAGTCCTAAAGAAGGCACTATATATGCCCTTTATGGATATTAGTATCTTTAGTAGCCTTTACTACTATAGTGCTAGGGGTTATTTCTTAAGGAATACCTTATATAAGGCTAATAAGCAACCAATCATACACCTAGACCCTTTTAAAACGGGATTTTTTATCCCTTAGAAGGGAATACAGGCCCTAGAGACCTATACTACTCAGGCTAATAGTATATATTATATCCCCAGTAGTAGTACAAACGCCTTAGAGATAGTGCTGCCCCCTTTTAATAGGGAAGCAGCTAGGGACTATAAGAAGATCTCTACCCTTTAAAAGCCTATTCTTTTAAGGGAATTAGGCCCTTCTGGGTCCTCTATAAGCTCTATTGCCTCAGAACCTAAGCCAGCATTGCCTAATTCTAAGTTATAAGGTCTTCCAGGTCCCTCACACGCCCCCTTCTATAGGTCCTTCCCCATAGGTAGAACNTCCCCAGAGGGTATAGGGCTAACTCTACCTAAAGAAATAGACCTATTATATGCTAAATAGATTATCTACTCTATTTTCAAAAGAGCACGCTAAATAGCGTTTAGTACTATAAACGCTATAGCCCCCCAGACCTGGGAACAGGTGCTAAAAAGCCCTAATAGGGCTAAATGGCTATAGGCGATCTATAGCGAATTTGAGTAATTAATTTTGTAAAATACCCTTAAACTTTAGCTAGCAAATCAGCTTCCAGAAGGTTGAAAGCCTATAACTAGTTGACTAGTCCTATAAGAGAAAAAAGACGAGAATAATAGGGTCTTTAAATTTAAAGCCTGATTAGTAGTTAGAGGGTTCTAGTAGAGGAAAGGGGTAGATTTTACTAAGACCTTCACCTTAACCTTTAGCCCTCCTATCTAGAGGGTACTACTAATACTAGCTGCTATTCTTGACTGGGAAATCAAGCAGATTGATTTTATAGGTGCCTTCCTAAATAGTATGCTAAAAGAATAGGTCTTTATGGAGCTTCTAGAGGGGTTTAAAGAATTTACTACCTAAACTAGTAGCTAAATTCAACGGCTATTAGCTAGGGCTAGCTATAACCCCTCTGATTAGCAGATAATTCGGCTAAATAAAGCTCTATATAGCCTAAAGTAGGCCCCTAGGGAGTGGTAATAGATAGTTATTAACCTTTTGAAAGGTCTAGGCTTCAAACTGCTACTCTCAGACTCCACCATCTTCTATAGTAGGGCATCAGGCCTATTTATAGTATCCTACATTAATGACTGCCTAATAATAGGGCCTGGAATCTCCAAAATTCAGGCCCTAAAACGCCAAATCCATAAGGCATACACTATAAAAAACAGGGGCCCTATAAGCTTCTTTCTAGGTGTTTAAATTATTAGGGACTGCCCTAATCAAACCCTATAGCTCTCCTAGAGCTAATATATTAAGGAAGCTATTAGAACCTTTAATTTAGAGGGTTCTAGACCTATTTTAGTTCCTCTCCAGCCAAACTTAGTTAACTTAGGCCCTATTAAAGGGCCTATACTCAACTGAATTCAATACAAGTGCTTTTAAGCTATAGTGGGCACTACTATATATTTAGTTATCCAAACTAGGCCTAATATTAGCTTTCCAGTCCAGTGGCTAGCTAGAGCCTTCCAAGCATCTAAATCTCAGCATTTAGTAGCTATATAAAACCTATTTAGGTACCTAAATAGCTATTAATATCTTGCTATTAGGTATTCTGCTAGGGGTCTTAAAGACTCCCTATAGAGCTCTCTCCTAGAGCCTATAGGCTATTCTAATAGCGATTATGCTGGGGATAAGGCCTCCTTTAAATCAACATATAGGTATATA
>NQMI01000207.1:43252-57932 GCA_002270565.1 Stenocarpella maydis | reverse complement strand
AGATAGATAGAAATATAATAATAAGCTTTCTAAATATTTAAAAATAAAGTTATAGAAGACCTTATATTAGAAGAAGTAGACCTTAAAAAAGAAATTAAAGTCTATATAAATACCTTATATAATATTATAAGCAGAAAACTTACCTAGAAAGATAAATAACGCAGAATATATATTATTACTAACTTTAGTGAGAAATTTATTAGACTAGAAATTAAGTATACTATACTAAATAAGAAATTTATAGTAATAGTATATATATTTTAGGAATAGTAATACTACCTTATTAAAGCTAAAAGATAGATTAAGCTCTATATAGATTATAAGAATCTTGTAACCTTTATAATAATCAAGACTTTTAATAAATAATAAATTAGATATATAGAGTTCTTACTATAATTTAATATTAAGGTTATTTATATAGATGGAGTTAAGAATGCTAGAGTGATATGCTTAGTCGGAGACCTAATTATTAAGATAAAGATTCACCTATAGAATGAATAGTATTTAAAACTTAGGAAGATGGAAGCCTTATCTTTAACTAAGGAATTAATGCTATAATTAGAGTTAACTTCTAGACCTAAAGGACTTTTATAGGTCTAAAGGAATAAAATGAATTAATCTAAGAAATATATAAAGTACTAGTATATAGTTACTAGGGAATTATAGTAACTATTAAAAGGATTTCAAGGAACTCCTAAATCCCTAACCTTAGAGAAAAAGTTAAAAACATTATTAGTAAATATAACTCATATAATAAAAATAAGGCCTCCAGATATATACTATATAGACTATTAAAGCCCCTATTAATACTTATAACTATATAGTTATCTATTAGTCTAAACTTTATCATTAAGCTACCCCTCTTATAAGAATCCTTAACTAGGATACTATATAAGGAAGCTAGTATAATAGAAGAACTTGCATATATATTCTTATAAATTATTATAAGTAATTATAGAATACTATATAAAATTGTTTTAAGTAGAGATAAGCTCTTTGTATTAAACTTCTAGAAGTTACTAATAAAGCAACTTAAAGTAAAATATAAACTCTTAATAATAATATATTTATAAATAGATGGATATATAAAATGAATTAACTAGATTATAGAATAATACCTTTAATATTATATTAACTAATTATAGGATAATTGAGTTAAATTACTACTAGTAGTATAGTTTGCTTATAATAGTATAACCTTTAGTATGACTGAATAGTCCCCTTTCTTTATACTCTATAGATATAGGCTTTAGGCATAGTATAAGTTACTACTAGATATTATACTAGTAGAATTAGTAGAATGAAAAGTAATATAATTAGATAAATTTAATAAGATATTTAAAAATAACTTTTTTATATAAAAATAAATAATAAAATATATAAATTAGAAAAGAATTAAGGGACTAATTCTTAAAAAGGGAGATAAAATTTACTTTATATAATGAAATATTAAAACTAAATAGCCTAATAATAAACTTAACTATAAGAAAATTAACAACTTTAGAATTTCAGAGAAACTTTTACATACTAACTATAAACTTTTATTATATTGAGAAATAAGGNAATAAGCTAATTTGCAAGGTGCATATGCTTAATAAGGCTCAAGATTAGCATCTACTAAGATAGCAGGAGCTACTGCTTAAATCCCTAATAATAAGAAAGTAGGATTACAGTATATAATAGCTAATTAAGGACCTATAAAAATTATAAGACATTATAAAGCGGAACCTTAAAAGCATTAAGAAGGTCCTAGCAGCAGACAAATAGTCAAAAAACTAGAAGGGCTATCTATAAAACCTTAGATAGCAACTGACTATACTACAAGGTACTTATGCGTAATAGCAAGCAACTATAACTACCTAATAGTTCAGGTCAAGCTAGGAGTCCACACGTGCTTAGCACTCATCAATAGTAAAGCATAAGGGAATTTCATATCCCTAAAAGTAGTAAATAGATACTACCTACTATAGCATAAGAAAAGGAAACCCTATAGACTTAATATAGTAGATGGAACTAAAGTCTCTTATAGCAATGGAATTATTAATATAGAGACTAATCCCCTCCTAGTTTGGATTTATAACTATATGGAATTACTATTATTTAATATTATTAAGATAGCAAATTATTAGTTAATCTTAGGAATACCTTGGTTAAGGAAGAATATTTCCTGAATTGATTGGACTACTAGCTAGATCTTTTGGGATAATGCTGTTTCCTAAAAGAAGGTTGTAATTAACGGCAAGGGAAGGAGTTACATTACTAAGGATAGTGAATAGGCGATGCACTTAAATAAACCTATAGATACCTCTGGGAGCAGGCAGAAGGCCCGGCTCTAGGAAGATAGAGAAGGATTGAGCTACTTAAGCGCCTTAAAGAAGGTCTAAAGCCAATCAGGAGATCGCCACTCCAATACAACCAGTTAACATACAATATAGAATATATAATAATACCTCCTTTACCTAGAGGAAGGAAAGGAAGAAGATAAAACTAATAGACTAGTATGAATACTAGAAGACTATTATGAATTCAAGAAAGTATTCCAAGAATAGCTTAATATTATATTACTATAATATATATAATGGGACTATAAGATACCATTAAAACCCGGAATAATACATTAATTTAAGTCTATCCATAGACTTAATAAAGAATAACTTAAAGTACTTAGAGAATACCTTAATGAAAACCTTAAAAAAGGATTCATTAGATTATTATAATTACTAGTAAGATACCTAATCCTCTTTATACTAAAGAAGAATAGCAAGCTATAACTTTATATTAACTATTAATAATTAAACAATATTATAATTAAAAACTAATACTCTCTCCTACTTATTAAAGAACTATAAGATCAACTTAGAGGAGCAAAATAGTTTATAGCACTTAACTTGAAGCATAAATATAACCTTGTCTAAATGAAAGAAGGAGAAAAATAGAAGATAGTATTTAGGATATACTATAGATATTATAAGATAATAGTTATACCTTTCAGATTAACTAATGCACCCGTATTATTCTAGGAAATAATCAACTAAGTCTTAGGTAAGTACCTTAATATTTTTATTATTACCTATCTAAATAATATCCTTATCTTCTTAGAAACCCTTAATAAATACAAGAGATATATTAAAAAGGTTCTTTAAAAACTTTAAGATGCTAACCTTCTAGTAGAATTAGAAAATATAACTAGCATATGTAAAACGTTAACTACCTTAGATATATGATTAAATTAGGAAAAATTGAGATATAAGAAGGAAAGGTTAAAGTAATTAAGGAATAGTCAACTCGTATAAATATTAAGGATATTAGAGCATTCCTTAAATACGCCAACTTCTATTAATAATTTATTGCAAGATATAGCAATATTATAAAACTACTAATAGACCTTATTAAGAAGGATTATATCTTTAGATAGATAGATTCTGAATAATAAGCTTTTTAGATACTTGAAAATAAAGTTATAGAAGACCTTATACTTAAGGAAGCAGACCTAGAGAAAGAATTCAAAGTCTATATAGATGCCTTAGATAATGCTATAGGCGGAGAACTTACTTAGAAAGATAACTAAGGAAAGATACATATTATTATAAACTTCAGTAAGAAGTTCAATAAACTAAAAACCCACTATACTATATTAGGTAAGGAATTCATAGTAATAGTATATATATTTCAGGAATGATAATACTATCTTATAAGAGCTAAAAAGCAGATCAAACTCTATATAGATTATAAGAACCTTATAACCTTCATAATCACTAAGACTTTTAATAAATAGTAAGTTAAATATATAGAGTTCTTATTATAATTTAACATTAAGGTTATCTAATGGAGTTAAAAATATAAGAGCAGATGCGCTTAGTTGAAGACCTAACTATTAAGATAAGGATTTACCTATAGAATGGATAGTATTTAAAACTTAAGAAGATGGAAGCCTTGTTTTTAACTGAGAACTTAATGCCATAATTAGGGTTAACTTCCAAACTAGAAAAACCCCTACAGATCTAAAAGAATAAGATAAGTTGATTATAGAAATATATAAAGTACTAGTATATAGCTACTAAGGTATTACAGCAATAATTAAAAGGATTTAATAAAATTACTAAATCCCCAATCTTAAGAAAAAGGTTTAAGATGTTATTAGTAAATGTAACTTATGCAATAAAAATAAGGCCTCTAAATATAAACTATATGAATTATTAAAACCCCTATTAGTACCCATGGCTATATGGTTATCCATTAGCCTAGACTTTATCATTAAGCTACCCCTCTTACATGAACCCTTAACTGGAGTACTATATGATAGCATTCTAGGAGTGGTTTGTAGACTGAGCAAGTATGTATACTTCATACCATATAAAGAAGCTAGTATTGCAGAAGAACTTGCATATACATTCTTACAAATTATTATAAGCAACTATAGAATGCTATATGAAATCATCTTAAATATAGATAAGCTCTTTATATTAAACTTCTAGAAGTTACTAATAAAGTAACTTAAAATAAAGCATAAGCTCTTAATAATAGCATATCTGCAAACAAACCTGATGAATAGTGCATAAGACAGCATCAGTTCCACGGGTGTCGGCGGGTCCCAGTGTATGCCCTAGGCAATTCGGACAGTTGACAGTGGTCTGACAACTTTTTATTGAATTAAGTTGGGCTTCTTTAAGCCCTCCTTATATACCCTCCTACCCTGTCTCACCCCTGGGCACTCTGCGGTCGGCTCTGGTGCAAAGTTGCAAATGCCGGAAAAATCGCCCTTCCAACACACCAACTTTGGTTCCAAACAACTAACCAACCACAGCCCTAGCAATGCCCAAATTAAATACAAGACAAACTTCAGAAATCAGCTATCCATGAACTAAGTTATATACTTTTGGATTAGAAATAAGGGTAATGTAGAGGCCTGAATTAAGGTGCAAATGCAGGCCAAATAATCGATTCACGGCCACCAAACTCATCTTGCGTCACGCACCACTGGGTACTTACGAAAATCGCCTGACTCGCAGCTAGGTAAATTCCCTTCTAGTGTAACCTTTACAACGAAGTCTATGGTAACTCTTGCACGAGTACCAACTCCTTGCTTAGCGGTTCCGTACACAAACAGATAAATAGAATAAATTAACCAGATTATAAAAAAGACCTTTATACTATATAACCATATAGAATAATTAGGTTAAAAGACTAGTACTAGTATAGTGTGCTTAAATTGCGTAACTACCAGTACTTAACAGTCACCTTTCCGCATTTATTAATAAAGCTTTTTTTTTTTACAAATTACTGCTAAATAATACCCAGTAGAATTAACAGAATAAAAGCAATATAAATCAATAGATCTAGAAGAACATCCAAGAAAAACTTCATTTAATGAAAAATAATAAAATATGTGTTATATTAGAATTTGGGGGTTTTTTCTAAGAGGGGAGAGAAGGTCTATCTTCTTCACTAAAACATTAAAACTAACAAATAAGTAGTAAACTAATTATAGAAAATCAGCCTTTGAAATTCCAGGATAACCGATGAAGACAAATAAAACTTTTACTCCTATAGGAATAAATAACTATTTTTTATATTTAAGCTTAGAACAGCACTTAAGAATACAAAACATAAATATATAATAAAATCTTTAATAAATATAATAAAAAATATAAGTAAAAAGAATTATAGACTTAAGATAATACTAAGGAATAATGGAAACCAAATGGAAAGATATAACTTAAGAAAATATATAGGAACTAAATAAAATCTTAGGAATAGTAAAAAACTTATGAAAAGTTGTAAAACTAAGAACTTAAGTAGAAGTAAATATTACCCTATTAAATAGTTGAATTATCTTCTAGTTAAAGAATATATTATTAGGTTAGAGATACTGGAAAATCAAAATTAGGAACTAGATGAGCTACTTATAAGTATATTCTCTTTACTTTTAACTAAAAGTCCAGACTAATCTACTACCATATTTCTGGCACTTATGGAATTCTAATTAAAATGAGGATTAGGAAAAGACCCCTTAGTAGCTATAACCTCCTGCACCACTTTAATAGTATAAGCTTGCTCCTGCTTAGCTAACCCCTTATTTACTAGCTTCATCCCTTTCTCCTAAAGACAACGTTTTTGCTTCCTTAGATGAGCTAAACGAGCTACGGATTTATTTAAGGAATCTTGAGCCATTTGAAATTATGCCTATACCTCTTTTAGATGCTCCTTCTCCTTAATCTTACGGCCATCCAGCTTGGCTAACTTATTGGTAATATGCGATACTGCAAAAATTAGCATATGGGCAACCTGTAAGGATAGAATACTTATAAGAAGATACTGGAGTGTATAATGCATCATAAGAACAGCCATGCTTAGTACACTGCAAATAACTCTCTATAGAATTAACTATCTTGCAAGATAGATTCTTGAATAAATAATAGAAATATGGAGTAACTTTATAACTATATTGCTTGATGAAAACGTAATGATTAAGGCAGGCTTGATGCTTTTTAAATACTCTTATGGCGGAACTTTTTGCAACTTGAGAATCTTTAACTCTAGATGATATAATGAATTAAGAAATATGAATAATAATATGGATGAATGAAAATAACTTATGGAGCATTTTTAAGGATAAAAGAAGTAAGGAGGGAGATAGTATTATGAGCCAATATGATGGCACCCTGGGGACCCATTTTGAGGACCTAGGTATCTAGGATGAATGCTATAATATAATCCTGCAGGAACCCAACTGCTAAGTTAGTACTGATTGCTAAGAACCTAAGGGTTAGGGTTGCGGACCTATAAGCTTAATAGTGCTTATGTGAACAACTATAAGCAATAGTGAGTAATAGCTGTAAGTGCTCATCCGGGATCGAGCGAGCAATAATAAGCCTTAATGAGCTAACTGAAGAGTCCGAATATATAAGGATATGGTTATTACTATAGTAGATAGCTTTTATAGAATAGACTCTTTAGTCCTTAATTTAAGTATTTAATCTTAGTATTGGATAGCCTTACAGCTAGTGATCATTGTTAGTTAATAATATTGCTTAACAACCGCCTAATAACGTATTCTGAATATAAACCCTTGATCTTTCAGGTTTAATGTACTTGGAAACCCTCTGATCATTACACCCAACCAGCCGTAATCAGCCAAATCAAGTACTCAGAATAGCTTTATTAGCCCGAAAGGAGTACCTAAGTATATTTTTCAACCAGTAGGGCCTATTTTTACCACACCTACAAGATCTCAAGAGATACAACGTTTGATCGCTAATTACAAGCATCAGAAACACTTAAGCCCCACTTAATAACAACTACTTAGGAAACTTCTCAAAGCATATAATATAAGAGAGACAGCACTAGCGATAACCTCAAGAAAAAACGAGGAGCTTATAAGGCAAATTAAGGCCAGCAAGAAGTTCAAAAGAAGGAAGGTCCAAATCAACCTGAATGCGGCTTTCGCTGATATTAAGGCTATTCGGAAGGCTAAAATCAAAGCCGGCGAGGTATACCCTAATAGCGACACATCTGACGATTCCTCAACACCAACGGAAGAAGGGTCGTATATCATGGTAGCGGGTAATTAACGTTGGGAATAGTGGCATAGTGGTAGCGTTGGGTGGCCCGAATCAGGGGGTGGCCCGAATGTGGGGGTGGCCCGAATGTGGGCCCCCCACGTTACCCTGAAGGTAGCTATACCTTAATTTATTCTTCCTGAACAAGTCACCCCGCGAGCCTCTTAAACCAATTCATTTGCGATACTCGACCATTGTCATTTGCAATAACAAAGTCAGGGAAACCGCAAAATTTCTGCAATATCAAAACAACGCAACTATGGCGGGTTCCAATTCTACCACGGATTCTGGGCAAACTTCCACTAATCCTTCTAACTCCGGCTGTGTGCCTTCCAAGGCTATGGGGGCTGGTCAGCCCCCTGAGAAGACCCCCGGCTCCAATGTTGACCCTGGGAGTTCCAGCAGGCGTCCTGCGGAAGAAACGGGAACTGGATCTAAGAAGCGAGCTGCGCTTGCTGACCCTGGCACCTCTGTTTCAGGCAGTACACAGGCATTCTCTTCCGGGATGGTTGCCTTGAGATTATTCGCACGAGACACGAGAGTCCCAGTCAATGCACAGACAACTGAAATTTTGACTCTTTAGTTATTTACTAGATTGAGTAGAATTACCTATAGAATTACCTAGGACCTATGGGTACTTAGGACCTAGTGATTATATGAACCGAGTCCTAGGACCCAGTATCCGTGTATGGGTACCTATGGATGCCCATGGGTGGGTATTTCCTGGGCCTACCTGTCCTCTCACCGGCATGTTCTGGTCAATCGACCTGACTGCTTGGAAACAATAAATGTTGATCCAAATGAGCTCTGCATACCGCCACCTGAGCCATTGCCTGCGTCTTCATTATGGGTTTTTTTTTTATTCATTTGAAATTTCGCTATCGCTATACGTTTCAATGAAGCTGGTGGACCTCATGGCTTCTGCTTGAATCTTGGGCGGGGTATGTCCCCTTGAGTCCCATCTCGACGATATGTATCCTTTCGTTACTTTGACCCAGTGCCTTCGAGCCTTGGGGCTGATATCCTGTTCCACGGCTGTTTACCAGTCTCCCAAACAGCATGGAGATGCTGGCCACCAACGGAAGCTGAAGCTTAGTAATGGATCTTAGCGGTGGAGCACATCCCATCATGATTACAAACGACTGCTCCGTCAGAGACCACATAAGTGAAAGAGAGCTGTGATACTGCGCGTCCTGCGTATGGTCCGTGATACTCTGAGCAGCGACGGCTTTAGCTATGGAAACTCCCATAGTGAACAAGGACAAGGCGAGGAGAAGGCAGAGGCCCAGTTTTCGATGAAGCGGCATATTGAGCTTCCAGACGACGAGTACGGGGAACAGAACGTAGCATAAGTCCCCAAAAGCAAACAGGGCTGTGCCAAAGACCGTTATTAGAATGGGCCTCAGTTAGAGTGATAGGCGGTAGCCTGGAGTGCAACTTACCCCCTACTACTTTACCCATTCGTGGCACGACATTTGGACTCAATCGCTCTGCAGGTATGGTTGGGTCACATAGCGCTGTGGTGGGCCTTACTTGCACCCAACTGGTAATAGCCAGCACAATGCTTGCTACTACTTGGAGCAGTGTAATCACTATCAGGAACCACCTCAACCAGGCCTTGGTTCCGAAAATGCGGACAAGGAGTATCGCTATTGAGATCCTAGCCAAGATGGAGCACACGATACCGGGCGTGAACGACATCCAAGACCACTTTGCGATGTTGACAAGCTGTTTGAAGGTCAGGTCTGCGTCGTGCTTACCGAAGCCATAGTGGAAAGCAACGGTGAGACATGCTACTCCGGCAGTATTAAGAACCTTTGGAGATTATGTCAGAATAGCACCAAAACCATGCCCTGGTGTTTGTAGTGATGAACCTACTACCGCGGCCAACATAAGCCAGTCCTCCACGCTTAGTGTATTGGTCACGGCGAGGCGGACCCAAAAGCGAGCGGCGACGACGATAATGGCCATTACAGACCATGTCCATGTCAAGCCCATAACTAGAGGCCCATGACCTAGGTCGACAGGTCCTGGATGTATGAGCATAGCAGGTGACTGCGGTTCGGGAGAGTCAGCCATGGTGGCCTTGTTTCCGCGTTTCAGCGAGGTCTAATGTGGTCAATCTAACAGCCCAAGTTAATGATATATCCTAGTGGTAGAAGTAGGGAGAATTGATTGCTCAACCAGGCGTATATAGTTACTGTGGAAAAAGAACGGTGAAAATGCACAGTTATAGGAAGTTGCGTATGATAAATACTAACACGGAAGCTTTTGTGTGAGGCAAATTAACGGTTGTGGCCTTTTTTGAGTAATCAATGCATCTTATGTCTTAATTTGGCCATGGGGATGATATGACAGACGAGGGAGCCACCATATTTGGCGCTTTGTGCATGAGAGTGGGTTACACAACCATCCTCAGAAAGCGACTGGCCCTATCAACTGAAGAGTCACCGTTACACTCTGGCCGCCACACGGGCTCCCCGCTGCGGCTGAAAACTGAGAGTTTTCAATTCGTTCCTATAATTAAATGAGGGATTCAGATGTTCTAATGTGTTGCACAAAGCAAGACAAATAGGGTGCGATTCGCCAAAATTGGTACCCTATGGTTCTCCGTGAACGGAATCCCCTCCCATCAATAGAAAGAAAGCTGTCACGATTCCGAGCGTGGCGTATTTCATAGAGCAACTTGACTGATTTCTCCTACTACAGCTATTGTGCGAGAGGTGCTCGTTTATATACATAATGAGCGGCAGAATTGTGGGCCCAGCTAGCCCATGATTCGTGACAAAAGCTAATGGGTTTCTAATTTCATTAAATATAATGGCATACTATAAATCAATTGATGTGTATTAGCCGGCAATCCCAATACTGCTGCAATCTTTGGCACAATACTGATAACAATAAATTTTAAAACATAATATTCTGCCACTAAAAAATACTGATAGCCTCGAAATGAGGATAGTTCAGACCGAATTCAAGCCTGCGCGTGGACTACTTGGAACAGTCAAGACAAGTGGCCCAAAGCCAACTTCTCAGAACGAAGGATGCTAAATTTGTCTATCAAGCCGTGCCTACGAGCCAGCCACACGCGGACCTGAATACATGAACTTGCGTATTGGGCGTACATCTCCCCGACATCATATGCTCTTCCATCCCCTGGCTTTTGCTCATTCCTTACGTTCCAACGTGTTCCATCCTGCTCATGCTTAAACCGCAATAATCTGCTACATAGAATTGATCACCGTGCGGCCGAAATATGAATTAGAGTGGCCAAATCTGGTCTCGTGCGGTACGGCCCTCCTTACCCTTCGTCTTCTGGCTTTCCGGTACGATCCACAATATCTGCTTCAACCCTCGAGGCCACGGCGCTGAGACTTGATTCAGAACTCAGGAGGTCCAAGAAAGGGATATCTACCTTGAAGGCATTCCAAAACCAGGTTCAGAACTCAGAGGCAATCATGCTATCTATACCGAACTCGGCGAAAGACTTGCTGTACTCGACCTTGTCTTATGGGATCAGTACCAAGTTCGAGAAGTTTCTGCCGATGACACCCTCGACAGCCTCACTCAGAGACGTGGCGGTGAGTTCTGTCCTGAGGGAATTCGCGGCATCTTCTCGTACATCTTTGAGCCATTCAGGAGCCCTAGCGTCCAGGTTGGTACCACCCCGGGCGAGGTGGTTGCCCAGTTGAACGGACTCTAACGCAGCTGACAAGATGGCAGATCGTTGGTCATCCATGACCGTGTGGGTCACCTCGTAGCCCTGTGAAAGAAGCTTACGGACGCCCGTAGTCTCCATTTCAGTCAGAAAGAGCGAGGCCGCTGATTTTGTGTCGTCAGACTCTCCGCATCCTCCTCCAGGTACCATGTTGTAGAGCAAGGACGACTTTGACAGGAGAAGTCAGGCCACTGGCAGCTTCGCTGTGGCCTAGGTTAGATTTTATCTTATGAAAATTTAGTTATATTCCTGTTAGCTCCGACGAAGAACATTGAAGTACAGAGCTCTACAAAACTCACTGAACCAATGAGTACAGGATGATTGCGTCGATGGTCGGAAAAGCAACTTCCCAAGGGCCCGACTTCTATTGAATCGCTGACTGCGGTTCCAGTCCCATGGCACTCGATGTAATCTGTAACGGAGAATTCCAACCCAGCCGCAGAGTATGCTTTTCGTATCACGGCTTCTTGGAACTCAGCACTCGGCAAGGTGATTCCTGGCGTTCGGCCATTGCTAACAGATCCTCAGCGTTGCTAGAAAATAATTCCCTGTCTTTGCTACTCACGAATTGGTAGCTGTGGCACGAATTATGGCGCATATATTATCTTTATCCTTGAGTGCAGCTGATAGTGTTTTGAGATATACAGCATTTACACCCTTAGTTCGCCCATAGCCATGGGCGTCCGCATCGAAGGTTTGACAAGTAGAGGTAGAGGAAAGAACTCCGGTCTTCATAGCTGCTACAAATGGCTCAGGGGTTTAATATCAGGTTGCTAGCCGCCATTAATCCAACACCACTGTGGTGGCCTACCATCTGAGGAACACCCCTACCAATAGAACGAGGACCTACATACAAATATTACCACTTTGACTTACAAAATAAATTACAGCCAATTTTAAAGCTATCCACATAGGAATTTAACCAATCTATAGATATTTACTTAGTAAATTAGCTTATATACGTAGTTAGTATTTTAGGGGCATTAGAGCGACTGCAATTAGATTCCAAACCCCACACACAAATACCAATCCTAGGGCCCAATTTCTCAATTCTCTTCATAATAGCCCAGCCTATTCCTCTTAATTACCACCCAACCACATAATGCCTAGCTATAATAAAGAGAATATAGCTAATGCAATATTTAATATTATCAATAATAAGCTTACTTTAGGTAAAGCTGCCTAAAAGTATAGTATACCCAAGATAATACTCTTTTAGAGGATAAATAGTACTACATCTAAAAGTAAGTCTATTCAGCCCGCTCAACGCCTATCTATTACCAAGGAGAATAGGCTTATCAAATGGATAATCAAGTAGGAATCACTAGGCTACACCCTAACAGCCTCAGTAGTGCAGCAAATCGCTAAGGCTATCATAAAGAAACGAGGTAATAATCAGCCTCTTAGGAAGCACTAGATAGCATCATTTAAAAGCCGCCATAACGATATTAAAATAAAGATTTTTTACCCTTAAGAAGCAGCCCAATTTAATAGCTTTATGGTAAAGGCGGTCCACTAGTATTTCAACTACCAAGAGCAATTTAGCTAGATTAAGCCAGAGTTAATAATTAATATTAATAAGGGCAGCATTGTAAAGGGCTAAAGTATTATTTATATACCTATAAAGCTTCATAATAGTTAATACTAATGAATTTTAGGTATTAATAGCCTTATGCTTAAATCCATGGAGATTAAAACTACCCTTAAGAAGATAAATAGCAGCCATACCTAAGTAACTCTTATTAATGCTATTACAGCTTCTAGTTACTATTTATACCTAGAAATCATCTTGAAGGGCAAAGATCTTCAACCCAATAGTTTCTATAAGAGTTCATGCAGTTATACCCTTAGCACTATATTTTATCACTTAATAGCTAGACTAATATAATAATAAGATCACTATAGTATAGCTTTATAATGTTCTTTTATCCTAAATAAACAAAATCCAAGAAGATAACGAATCCCAAGCAATTCTACTAATTTTAAATAGCTATAAAAGCTATACTTTAGTATTTAAATTCTTTCAATTACTATATTAAAGGTTTATTTACTAATAATACTTAAGTAGGCAGAATTCATTAAGGAGTACTTCTTTAGCAATGTCTTTTTATACGTCCTCCTAGTACATACTTCTCACGGGCTATAGCCAGCAGATAATGGATATTTTAATATCCTTAAGGCTACTTATTAAAAAGAATTAGCCAAACTTAACTCTATCACCATATTATAAACCAACACGATGGCACCCCAGGACCCAGGGTAATCAGGACCAACTGCCACAACGCAACCCCGCAGACACAAGATAACGGGATACACCAGGCCAGGGTTAGGGTCTGGCTCGCAATGCTCGGTTACAAGCTATATAAGCCACTCAACAAAGGATCCTTCAAGCCTCACACCACAACTCAAAGGCTTACCCTGCGAGCCAGCAAGCTACTAAAGAGTTAGAATATATATACAAACATAATCATCACTATAATAGATAGCTTTTATAGGACAGACTCTTCAGTCATTAATCTAAGTATTCAATCTTACTAACTAAATGTTATAATCACACCAAACCTTTATAGGGTTCAGTAGGTAACCTATAGGCTTTATATTAGCAGAGCGGCATAGAGGCAGCACGTAACTGAGTTGCAGTTTATAAAGACACTATTCACGAAGAGGATATAATCAGAAGCTATAAGGCTATCTAGTTAGTAAGACTAAATACTTAGATTAACGACTAAACAGTCTGTTCTATAAGAGCTATCTATTATAGTAATAACTATATCCATATATATATTCTAACTATTTAGTGGCTTGCTAGCTCGCAAGGCGAGCCTGCGAGCCGTAGTATGAGGCTCGAAGGATCCTTTATTGAGCGGCTTGTATAGCTCGCAAGCAAGCATTGCAAGCCAGACCCTAACCCTGGCCTGGTGCATGTCATTATCTGTAGGGCTGTATCATGGCAGCTGGTCCTGATTACCCTGGGTCCTAGGGTGCCATTATATTAGTTCATAATACTATCTCCCTTCTTGTACTTTTGTCCTCAAAAGTATTGTTCCGGGGTCCAGGGGAACCGGTGTGTTCCGGGATCCGGGGGGGGGGGAATCCAGCCTTGGCGTCGCCCCCAAGGCTATAAAAAGGGGCCCTCCTGCGTTGCTTTTGAGAAATTTCTAGTCCTAGAGAATCAACCTTTTTATACCCTGTGAATTTGTATCTGTCTGATATATACGTGTGTACTGTGAAATCATTTCTTGTGCCCTCTTCTTCTGCCCTCCTCTTTTGGCACCCTCTATTCCCCTCATAACTCTCCTATCGCGTCAGGGGCTCCTCTTCTTGCCTTCCACGCTCCTCTTGGGGTGGTTGCTTGATCAGGGCTCTGGCAGAACGTGTGCCTTTTTGTGTGTGTGGAGGTTTT
>NQMI01000207.1:0-36347 GCA_002270565.1 Stenocarpella maydis | reverse complement strand
TCTGAAGTACTGACCCCTGGGGAGGGAGAATGTGTGGGGCTTGAGAATGGGCGAGACTGACTGCAAAGATTGACGTGAGAAGCTGCGGGCTCTTGAACCACGGTGAGGCTGGGATATGCGCGAGTCTGTTGAAATATGACTGCGCTGCTGGTGAGCGGGACTTTGACAGACCCAGGACGCCCAAGTTCACCAGAGTCAAGCCCGCCATTACCTTTGACGGGCCGCTCAGGTTATCCCAGACGCTCCCCAGCGAGCCCGCCACGATCGGCCCCGGGGTGAAGATGGACCGCGACAGGGCCTTGCGCCCCCACCGCCTCGCGTGCTCGCTCTCGAGCTCCTCAAACGTGAGACCGTGGCGGTCCTCCGCCGGGAACCTCGTGAGGTCCTGCCAGACGTCGTAGGCGGCACATGTGAAGTAGATGGTCCCTACTGCTGCGGCGGCCCAGGCGAGTGGGCGGAGGAGAGGAACCAGGTGCTGCGCGTGGTGGTGGCCGTACAACCCGTCGCTGCCGTTGGCGAATGAGCGCCTTGCCGAGGGCGCGTGTGGTGTGATGGGCCTGATGAGGGTGCGACAGAGCCCCGGCCGAGCTCTCGCTCGAGCCGTCAGCAAGCGCGAGGTGAGCATTTTGCCCGTCGCCCGCGCGCCGCCGGCGCGTCCACGGGGCCAAGATGCCCGCTATGAGACGAGTCAGGAGTGGCTCGTGAGGAGGCGGGCGGGGTCTGATATGGGGCTGATGGTCGGCGCCGATATGGGGCTGATGATGGATGTTGATCAGTGTACGCATTGTCTGACGGGTGGTTTGATGGTTCGAACCCTCGGTGGATGGAGAAGTGGTCCTTGGGGGACCCCCCCCTTCAGGGATCCCCCTTCAGGGTTATCCTGCAGGTGGCCGCAGTGACCACCAGGGTTTAACCCTCAGCCTTGGTCTTCGGATCGCACCGTGCAATAAGACTTGATCGAGACCCAGAATAGAACACATCTAGCATCATTCATTGGCAGTCGGACGCACAGGAAGCCAGAGGCAAAATTAAGAGCCTTGCTAACGTTGTTTCCCTTAAACAGCCAGACATGCGCAGCGCCAACAGACGGGCATGCACCACCTATGTCACCTGACAGAGGGGAGGCCCGTTCTGGACCAGATTTAATCAATTGATTGATGTTCCGGAAATGTCTATATGCCAAGGTACTTGGGCGCTGCCGATCGACAGGGGCTTGCAATCTGTGAGGTGGTGTGACACCAGTAACGACTTCCCATCCATACGAGGGGGATTCCTCCTCAACGAATAACCTTGACAAGATCGCTATAAGGCGTCACAATTCATCAAACACGTGCATTTATCTGTATTTTGCCGAATTTTATAGGTGGCAATACTTTTCAGTCTCTGTTATCAATCTAGTTGGACTTCTACGCTGCTTTTCTGTTCCTTCTTGCGCCCCTGTAATCAATGCAGGAGCGGTGTCAGGCACGTACAGGTTTCCCCAGGAAAATGTCGACGGCCTTGGTCCAACACACGAGGCACATTATCTGGTCATACGTTGGAAGTAAATCTTCGAGGCTACCTCATGGTGCGTCTAAGCCCTCCCCAGCCCTAGGGGTAATGCAGTCTAAGCCCTTGTAAGTAACGAAAGCAATCCGAAATGGTATCGACAAACCAAACCCATACATTATGTGCAACATCCTACATAGCCCTATATACAGCAGCTAGATGACCTCGCCCCCGTGCTCATTTTTCCACGAGCCAGCCCCATGGTGCGTCACCAGCCGAGGCCCGAGCTGCTCCTCCGTCCCGTAGTGATTCGACTCGGCGGCGAAGGAGTAGCCCGGCAGGATCAGCACATCGCCGACCAGTTTCGGATGCATCAGGTTCTTTATGCCATCCTCATCTACGGGCGCCCGCAGGACCCGCTCGAGGCTCTTGAGGATGCTCCTGGTGAACATCCTCGGGCCGGTGGTGTCCACCACGTCGCCCATGGTGGCCGGTGTCAGCTGTGCCACCGACAGGAGGCCCTGTTCCTTTTTCTTGTCGTTGATGAGCTGGATTATGTCCTGGATCAGGGCCCACATGTGCGGGGAGGCGGGCTTCGACATGATGGTCCACGTCGCGAACTCGCGGACGATGTTCTCCCCCCAGCCGACGTCAAACTCCCACCCGACCACAAGACTCGAGTTTGCGTGATACTCGGCGGGGACCCAGTTGTCTATGGGGACGTTGCAGGTGACGTCGAGATCGTTGTAGACTCCTCCTTCCGCGTAGAGCAGCAGGTAGCGCAGGATATCGGCCTTGACGATTGGGATGCTAAGGTTGTGATAGGTCTCGACGATCTCGGGGTGCTCGGCAAAGTGCTCTGCGACCCAGGCCCCACTGAGCTCGTCCGTCATGAACTCATGCTCATACTCGGGGTTGTTTTGTATGCAGCTGTCGGTCCATGTCCGCGCTTCTTGGCTCAGCCCACGGGGGCCTAATTTGTACCAGAGCTTTTTGGGTATGCCCTGGGGGACGGGCCACACCCGTGGGGCCGTCGGGGGTGTTTCGAAGACGATGTAAATATACAAAAGGAAGAATAGCACAACTGGCGCAAGGAGAGCGATGTGTCTTGTTGTCCGCGTCCGGCCGAAACCGCCCTTGGAGAAATCCATGAACGAAGCAGTGCGACAACAAGCCGGTGCTAACGCGGGGGGTTACAGTTCGACATGCGGTGTATCTACGGGCACAGAACGGAAGTGGTAGACTAAATGAAGGGTGAGGTCATGACTCTGTCGATATGCTGAACAGGGAAACGTGCAATCAAACTTTACGAAATCAGCTCCGTCCCGCGGCTGATGGGCAGCTACAAGTTCCCCTGAAAGCTTGGTAAGCGAGGGGTGGGTCGAAGAGACGCCGGAGGGAATTGGTAACATGTGAAATCAAACCAACAGTGACTGCCGTGGATGTGTTGGTGACCGATGCGATGGGAAAGGCCTGATAATCAATCATACATTTGCGCGACTCAGCCTCCGAGTCCTGCAGCCTCTCCACTTAAGAGGCGCGGGCGGCTCGCTTCCCTCTATAGTATATTCTAAAGTTAGAATCGCGGTCTGCGTCCTACTGATGTCCCTGAAAATCCGAACCTTCAGTAATCCAGATGTCATGCTCTAAAGCAGTAGCTTTGTTGGGCATGTAAGTAGGTAGATCTGCTTGACCTGTGTGTTATTAGGGAAAAGTCAATGAGAACCGTCTGCAGTCGATGGCAACAAATGGGGTCAAGCTTTTGAATGTGTGCGTGCCTTAGCGGGGTAACTAAGAGGTGGGGGGGGGGGGGCGGATTTGACGGCCCAATGAGACCCCAGCGCACATCTCTTGAATATGCACTTGGTCATTATTAGTGTAGATAATCCCAGCATCCAATAGTCCATCTTTCGCGCCGTGAATATGGTGTTGGTTCAGTTCCTTCAGTGTTGAGGGTCACTTCCAGCGGCTGAACTCCTACTCTCCAAGTACCTTATCTCACTGTCATCCACTTGCCCATTCCAGTAAGGCTGTGGCTAACGCTTGAGGTACTATCTTGTTTTCGCACTCGGCCATCCATATACCTGCTGCCCTACCCACATCGACGAGCATAGGCAGAGATGGGCTGACGAATGGTCGATGGAGAGTGGTCTGCGTTGGTGTTGATGGAGGGCGGAGGAGGTGGTCTGGAGACGCCAAAGACGAAGCGCAGATCAGCGATGAACCCTGCAATCTTATCGATAAAAGCTCGCTGTCCCCCACCTTCGTGCTCATGGGCTGCAGGGAAGCTTCTTCTCCCTTCTTCCACCGGCAAGCTTGCTCGGAGTTACGTCAACAAACACGATCCGATGTAGTGTAACCTTCGAGGCCACCTTGTAGTTTGAGTTGAGTCCATCATTCTTTATCTCAGAAGCCTATGGAAAGGTATTGGATAGGCAGCTTAGAGGTGTAGGATAATGGGTTTTTTTTTTGGCTCTGATACGCTACATGACTGTCCTTTCCAGACTTCAGGACCCCCCTCCCCACTTCTCCCTGGGCTGTCCCATCTACGAGCTCTCATAAGGCCCCATGAAAGGACCAAGAAAGTCCTTCTTGCCGAGCTCGATGCCCTCCTTGCGCAGGATGTTATACGCAGTCGTGACGTGGAAGTAGATGTTGGGCAGGCTGTAGCCGGTAGCATAGTCCCGCGCCCTGACCTCCCCGGGGGGCTTGCCGCCGCCCCTGCCGTACTGGACAATCTCGTCGCGGCGGCTGGCAATCTTCTCGGCGTCGGCCGAGGCGAGGGCCGCGGCGGCGGCGTCGACGCGGGCGCGGGCGTCGGCGACGGTCTTGACGGCCTCCCAGGAGCCGAGGTCCTGCGGCTCCTTGCCCTCCAGGCGGGCGACCATCTTGATGGCGAGGTCGGAGGCGAAGTGGATCTGGAAGGTCAGGGGCAGCATGGTTGGGTGGATGCGGGCGGCGAGGAGGGCATCTGGGGCCGGGGAGGTGGACTGCTCGACCTTGTCGACGAGCTGCGACAGGAGCTTGACCGCGGCCGTGGCGTGGGGGATGGTCCCGTCCGCGAGGGTGTAGGAGGAGGACATGGTGGCTGAAACTGAAGGAGGATGATAGTGGATGGATGGATGGTTGGTTGGTTGGCAATTGAGTTTGACACTTGTTGGGGAGACTGGTGACGGGGAAGGGGATTTCAAAGGAATATATACTGTCCAACTTGGAAGAGAATGAGGGGGTAATACACAATAATTAGTAATATAATATATAATACAGCACGAGAAGGCAAGGACCGGCAGGTAGAATGCCCGAGACAAAATGTCACAGCCGCTTGCGGTCAGACTGATTACCAATACCAGTGGGTCTGTCCCATCGATCTATGCTGTCCTTTGCCAGCAATGGGTGCCACGTCCCCCTTGATCTGGTTAGTCTGCAGAGCCGCTAAAGCTTGTACACTACTTCCGCCATGTCGGGCCCGACTTCCGGACTTTGAGTCCCACGCGATTCCCTACGACTAGGTGCACATGTGCCTAGATTACCTCTGCTCAAACCGGCCGTCGTCATGACTAGGGGGCTACGGCTACCATGACCAAAACCCGGGGCCCTTCTCAACTTTGCATCGATCTTGCCCACGCCAGAATTCCATTCAGTGCATGCAAGTCATGCCGACCGGATGTCGGTCAAGCATCTAAAATACAAGCACTCCCAAGGTTGGAACACCAAAAAGATAAATAAAAAACGTACAACACCGGGTATTCGCTGGTCGTCACCGACCCAACTACTAATCCAGCCCTCAGCGGCTTGACTATGGGAGAGCGGACGGGATCCCGTATTTTCCGCTGGGTATGGTTGTACGTGGTTGAATACGTCTTTGCGTAGCTTATATTTGGGACACAGGGTGGATTAGGGTCTGTAGTCTGCACATGGTTCTTGAAGGTATCGAACTAGTTGATGGCTAGAGATGGCTTCGAACTTAATGGCTTGACGGCTTGTCAACAGCGCCGGCACGAATTGCTATAGTCTGATACTAAGACTTTTGCGGCCATCGTTCACCCACCCAGCTTTTCGTCATCGCCCACCCAGCTATTTCCGTTCGCCCACCCAGTACAAGCAATTAAGCGTGCAGCCTACTACAAATTCTTGTACCACTCCCACTAAGCTCCACGTGCCCCTCTGAAGGGCCCTCTGTACGACTAGAGGAAGGCCCTCCACATACCTAGAGGAAGGGCCTTCCCTCTGAACGGGTGGGCCTTCCACACACGCAGTGGACTTTCCACGCACACAGTAGGCCTGCGCGCAAAAATCCGGGAACCGCAGCGTGGACCGCGTCACAGGAATTACCCGCCAAGGCTCGCTCGCACCCTACCATTACACGTGTAGAGCCGCTCATCTCCCGTCCTAAACCCGCTTCTGAGCCTCTTTGACACCGTGCAGCAGGCCCTCGACGACGTTGTCTGGCTCAGCGAGGAAGGGCGAGTGGGAGCCCTTGGTGGCCCAGGTGATGGCGTCAGCGCCGAATATAGGCGCCATCTGCTTCTGGATGACGGGCAGCAGCGCGCGGTCATCCTCGCAGAAGAAGTACATGCTCTCGATGTCCTCCCACGCCTGGTACGTGGCCTCGTCGCGGAACACCTGCGCCGACTGGTGCTGCAGCTTGGACACGGCGCCCTTCTTGAGCTCCTCGTCGACGTCGTGGTAGAAGATCTCCTCGGGGGTGCGAGCGTAGACGCGCTCGCCCTGTTTGCTGCGTTAGTCACAAGCGAGAGCAGTAGGGCTAGGTTCCTGGGGAAACACTTACCTGGAAGTCCATCCATGGCAGCGGGTTGCCACCAAGCATCTTGATGAGGCTGAGACCCTTGGGCACGACAAAGGCAGCAAGGAAGACGAGCAGCACGATGCCGCCCTCCTTGCCCTCGGCCTTGCGCTGCTTGCAACCCAGCCCCTTGGAAGCCTCGCAGATGACCAGGCCGCCGTACGAGTGGCCAACCAGGACTACTTGTCGGCCCTGGTCCGCAAGAGCCTGGACCTCGGCACGCACGGCGGCGGCATCTTCGAATGCACCCTTGGTTGGCGGCTCGGCTCCTACAGACGGGTACGCTACGGCCCGCGTCTCCAAGCCTTGCGCGTGCAGCTTGTCCTGCACGATCTGGTAGCAGTCCGGCGTGTGCCAGGCGCCAGGGGCGAGGACGAAAACGGGCTGTGCGTTGGCAGACATAATTGTGAAGAGGGTCTGTGTAGTTTGGCTTTTTCTTTCTTTTCTTTTCTTTCTTTCCCCTTTTCTTTCCTCTTTCCCCCCTCGATATTGCTAGAATACGAGGCTGAAGCGGGCATGCGACGCTAATTTTAGGCAAATAGACGCTATTGAGGGAAATCCTACCATAAACACGAATTCGGGCTTCTGCGTCGATTGACGAGCAAACCCGGAAGGATTTATCTCGTGGCAGCGCCGGAAAGGAGGTTCAACTCGACGATCGCTATCCGGTGATGCAGCTTGCCTTGTCGGATGCTGCCCACCCCAGTAACCCGGAGCCGAATCCCAGAACCACTGTATACGGCAGTCGAGGAACATCCTGGTCCATGTGAGCCGTCTGTTTCGTGAACCACTCTGGAGGGATCCGCTTGTTAGCCGGATGGTTCGAGTCATGCGTGCAGCTGATATCCGAGAGGCTGGCCCGGCTGGTGCACTAATTCATCACGTCCAGTGTAAACAACACATCACCTTGAGACCTGTTGGTTGCTTTGGTCGGTGGCCCGGTGCGAATCAAGCTCATCCTCCGAGAGATTTAGATGCTACAGTGTCTTCAGGAAAGGTATTCTCCAGACCCAGGGTCATGGTAACGAGCTTGGCCCACGGGCAGCATGTGAACCCTCAGTTCTTGCTAAACTAATGTTCCACCACACATCACAATGTTTGACTGCTCATGGACAGGTAACTACTATGGTATCATACTAAATAAAGGTAGTCTAACCCCTAGCAAGTACCTCACCCACATATCAGCCCCACACCTATTTTCCATATAATCTATTTTCTTTAAGGAGATACTCGCACCACTCGCTCCTCCAGCGAACCCCCTCCACACCTATTCAATCCATAGGAAATATTGGTCGAATAGCTCCCAGGGTCCCGACAGGGGCTTTCCACTTGGTATTCTAGACGAGTCTGATCTGGTGAGCGCATCCGAGAAGGTTGGCACTCCACGCGTACAGATCCACTTAGGCTTCGCATGTTCGGTGGTCAGGTTCTGGGTAATACATACTGTACCAAGGAGATTTTCAATATCTGACAGTCAAGGACACCCCCTGTAGGAACCCCTCGGAAAGACAGGCGGCCGTTGAACTTCTCCCTCCTCCTTCCGGGGGTGAGCCGGCATCGGAAACTGGACTGCAGAGACTAGTGAGACTGGCAGACTCAAGCGTCTTTTAATTTTCTAATTTTTTGCTTCTTAAGCTAAGCGGAAATGGCTCCACGGCATCCAAAACTGAAGCAAGTTGTAGCCTCCGCCGCCAAAACCCCACATCCTTGGCTGTGAATTCGTGACAGAAGATCGACGTTGCGTCCCCCTCTCCCCAGTGAATCACTACTTCACCTGCGCACCTAGTGTAGAGCTGTGTTAGAATAGGTCCTTGGCGGTCTTCCTAAGCTCAAAACGATAACTGGATCCCTCCCTACACGACTTGTGTAACCGCGTGAACGCAAGACCCCTATTACAACCCTCCCTGCCCCAGTCTTGCATGTACTCAGTCGACAATCGTATCAGCGCCAACACCAAAGCCTACTGCTTCTAGGCAGACATGATGCGAGCACGGGAGATCGTTGCGACCGCGACTGCCGTCAATACCGACGAGAACACAGGCTCGACGCAGATCAGCACGACCACGATTCTACTCGTCCTCTCCACGATTTTTGTAATACTACGATTCTGGGCCCGGCATTCCGTTGCGGCAAAACATGGCTTGGACGATTGGTTGATTGTGGCGGGTTTGGTGAGTGGTATTCACGATATACTGCCCAAAGGAACATGTTAATTAACCAGAGAACGTTAGGCTTCCGTGTTCGTGATCGGTGGCCTTAACTACGGCAGTAAGGAGACCATAGCCTTTTCCGAATTTGATCGAACTTGCATCACCATACTCAACAGCAGCTGACTTTAGTCCCCAAACTCTAGTGATCCACTACGGCATGGGCCGGCATGCAAGCACCCTCAACCTCGACGCGATCGAAAACGTCCTCAAGCTTCTGCTCGCCTTCGAGTGCATGTACGTCACGGCCGTGGCGCTCATCAAGTTATCCATACTCGAGATGTACCTGCGCATCTTCCCCAGCCGCGGCTTCAAGATTGCTGCCTGGAGTATCGGCGGCTTGGTGCTGGCGTGGTGGCTCGCCATCGTCCTGGTCTGCGTCTTCCAGTGCAACCCCATCTACGTTGCATGGGAGCCGTGGGTGCCGGGCCAGTGCATCAACCTCAAGAGCTTCTTCATCGGAAACGCGGTGCCAAATATTGTCACCGACATCGCCATCTTGCTCATGCCCGTGAAGCAGGTCTGGGCGCTGCACACCGCGCCGGCGCAGAAGATCTCGCTAATCTGCACCTTCGGCCTCGGCAGCTTGTAAGTTGGACTCGCCCATCGAGATTAATTACAAGGTTGTCATCCGACCGGCGCTAATATCTCACAGCGTTCTCATCGCAAGTATATATCGATTCTCAACCATCATGCAATTCGACGTCAACGACACCACCTGTAAGTTCCAAGTGCGAGTTCTGCGTCACACGAGTGGAGATACTGATAAGGACCGCAGTCACCCTCGCAACAGCATGCACCTGGTGCGTAGTCGAGTGCGCATGCGGCGTGATATGCGCATGCCTGCCCACCCTGCGCCCCCTGGCCAGGAAGGTATCGAGCCTGTTCGGCAGCTCGGGGAACAAGTCCGGGTTGGACAAGTCTGGCAGCCGGGCGACGGAGCTCATCACCATCGGCGGCAGCGGCTCGCACACGCACAGCAGGGCCATGACCAAGAGCCACTTCCTGAAGCTCGGCAAGGACGAGCACATATACCCCGGCGAGGAGGACCTCTCGACGCCGACACGGCCGAGTTTGGGGGCGCCAGCCACCACCACAATATGAACGGCGGCATCATCGGGACAACAGAGGTCACGCTGGCCACGACGACGCACGGCTACGCGAGCTCGGGGGGCAGCGGGACCATACCGGACCGGACGAGGAGCAATGGTGTTGAGCATCAGGGAGGGCAAGGCGTTTGTCTGACGTAAGAAAAAGTGGCTAAATTGGATTTGGGATAAATGATTAATCACATAATAATATCTCAATGCAGGCCATGTCTTCCAACATCAGCACGTTTGATGCAATGAGTAGTGATCCACTGGTTACAGGCTTCGTTTATAACTACATTCCACATCTAAGCCGCTTAAGCAACTCGTATAACTCCGTGTTGTGCGCTCACAGACATTATATTTGCAGATGGCGTGCTGAGAGCTCTTAGCTGCCGAAAAGGTTCAAGTGGATATCGGTTCGTTTGCTGCATCTGCCGTTTTGGGTTTGAACAAAAGCACAAAATGTTATTCCGTCTTACATGTCAATTCCGACGCGTCGTAAGCACCCGCTTCAAATACTGAGACATAACACCCCGCTTCCAGCCGCAAATGACAGAAAAATCACGACTGCTCAACTATTCCGAAAATTTCATCCTGATCTCTCTGAGCTTGACCAGCCCACTGCTCAAGTTTCGTCTCACTCATTTATTAAAGGTGGTAGTTACAACATGCATTACCCCGGTCCTCTTCGGCGCCTTGGTGTTGTGCCTGGCCTGATGCGCCTGATAGCCATCATCCTGGAAGTCCTCAGCTTTGTCCTCCTGTGCCTTCGCCACGACCCTGAGTATGAGTGGACAACGAGCTATGTGATCGTAAGTTTTCTGGCCGCCATTCATCGCACAGCACCCTGACTTGATAACGCCACCCATAGCTCGTCTATCTGATCCTGATAGATCTCGTGGAGATCGCCTGTCTGTGCGGGCAGGCCCGAGGATGGGTCATCTCAGCCCTCCCAATATTGATAGCTGGCGACGCCATCGGCGCACTTGCTCTAGTCTGCTCGAGGGACTGGTACGGGCTGTGGTATTGGCATGGGCCTTGGTACGCGATGCAACACAAAGTAGGATCTGGGTTGTTCTTCACCTTGCCGTGAGTCGAAACAAGATCCCAGAGCAGCTGCACCTTGAAGCTAACAGTGTTCTACGTCTAGGATCCTCCGCTTCATTCTGCTCACCCTAGCCGTGTTCGAGTACATGTATGACACTGATGAGGATCGGATCTTGGCAGCAGAGAGGGAAGCCCTGTTGCCCCGGTGAAACACAGAAAACTCAACCAGTACTTCAAAGGACGGCGCTAGACTCCCAGCTGAATAGAAGCTCCGTATCACCGCGAACATACCTAGGTAGTGCGGCAGCAGGAAGACGATGAGCCGGAACCGCTTTCTGCGTCTCAACCAGCATGATCGCCAGGGTCTTTAGCTTCAAGTTAGGGGCGGACAGGGTGGATAGTCCTTAAGTCAAGATGAACGATGTCTTGAAGATGAACTATCTAAGGCTCAACCCCCGCATAGATTGACGACTCACGTTGGAAAATTGAGTGCTCACCATAATCTGAGTAACGGCCTTTGAAAATGCCCTTTCGTGCTTGTTATCAAAAACAGCAGGTAAGTAGACATAGGAATTCACAATTTAAGGAACAGTGGGTTCCGATGTAATGTATGATTTGGATTAATTCGGTCATTGCTTAACCTAACTAAATATAAGGTAGTGCCACTGAAAATAGCTTCTAAATAGTTTTGACTGTGTGAAATGGACTCTCAATCTATCTTTGATATAGCTCAACAAGCTTAGCCTGGTTGTCTGCCACGCGGCCACTGGATCTATACTATTAGATGTGTCAGTGAACCACTGGGGCCAGGTGGCCCCACGGTAGCTGTAATTCATTTTTCGCAAGATATTGATGCCAGCTGAAGTTCTTGAATGATTACTTATAAACTATGTTAAGCTGCACTATATTTAGTATATAGTTCTTTATGGCAGTTAAACAGTGAGCAAGCAACACAGGGTTCCACTATGGTATTCCATTCTTCTGAAATTGTAATTATCCACTATTGTGAAGATTTATGTAGTGATATATGCTATTTGTACACTTTATTAGCCCTAAAAACATGGGTAATAGGTCAGCCAGCATAGCTCAATTGCCTTTCCTCTGGGTGCTCTGGTTGTCATCACTGAGAACTGTCATATTTCACTGATCATGATCATATATTGCTGTCCCAGGCTTCTATTGCAAATTGCTGAAATGATACTGGGTGCAAAATGGAACTCGGCAACCCATTGAATGACGAGCACACTCAAGAAAAACCTCTCGTTGTGGCCTGATAGCCAGTAAAGTCTATGAAGTTGCCTGAGGCGTTGTAAAAAGGCACGTGTTTTAGCATGGCGGCTATGATACTTATCCCTGTGACCAATTGGATCCAAGAGGGGTTACTCAGTGGGAGCAACTTGCGACATAGTATGACCTTTCCCAGGTCCATCTGATATTGTGGAGGAGAAGCCCATCGTTCAGCATCGACGATGGCTGAGCGACCGCCTCAGTTGGGGTTCCAATGCAGTAGCTAATACTGCTCCGTCCCCAACGCCTTTGAATGTGATAAAATCACAAGCTTTCGCCACGCTCCTGCTAAGGCCTTGGCAAATGTATACCGCAAACTGGGGAGTTGCTCTATCTCAACGACTTTTCTTCTGGCGAACATATTCAAGTGTGCGACGTCGTCATTAATGATCAACATTGCCGCCCGACACCCTGCTTCAACCTATATTTGTGCATGATATATGGCGGCTAGACTTGCCCATGAAACCGGGCTATCAGGGCCCCACAAGAGTACGGCGCCATATGCCGGGCTGACAGTTTCCAATATAGTGTATATTACCGCATTCGACACCCCTTCAGTTCAAATATCCGCTGTTAGTGCACCCTCCCCCCAAGCACAGCCTTCGTCTGCCACCTGCCCCCTTTCACGTTTGACCGGAAGCCTCTGGTTCCGAACAAAGGGAGCCACTCAGAGCAAAGCTTCTGTAGACCCAACACAGTTCTCGTCGAGTCGTAAGCTATTGCTCGGCCAGTGCTGCACGTCGGCAGTAACGGCTTTGGAACGGGTGGCAAACCATTCGGCGATTAGCAGAGCTATCTATTTGACCGTTGCTTAACTACCCACATCAGATAATTTAGAAGTGTTGGTGCTCCAGATAGTCGAAGCGTAGCCAACGGTACACCTTGTTTGCCCTGGTATTATAATGGAAAACGTCCTGCGTCTTCGAGTTAAGCCATTGCCGAAGTCTATTAAAGATCAAGCGGGGTTGAGCCAAGACGCAGCTCATCCCTTGCTGGGAAACCACCCTGTCGGGACAACGGCTTTACCTTGGCTGACACGGGGAAGTTGGGTGGGTGGTTCGAAACCGCTCAGAGTTTTCTATAAACTGACTAGCAGGCCTCCAAGTCGCGTATGGCCGCCCTCGCATATGTAAACTGGTCCTAGGCAAACCTCAACTTCTGAATGCGGCGCACAGTCGGTTCCCGACCTGTGTCATCCGTGCCGGAAACAACACCCGGAAAATGAGTCGCGATTTCTGGGTCAGCGATCCTAAGAGTATCCAAAATGTTGGCATGAACCTCATATCGCCGTCGCGACCGAATAACGAGACGGCTGGGGCACCGCCTGTGCGTGAAGAGCTCCCCAAGTACAACCGACAATTTTCTCTGCTCCACGGTCAGATCAAGATGATTAAGAGGGTCTCCATTCTTTCGCTGGTCCTTATCATACTTGCCACAATCGTACACATTGTGCAATTCTTCGTGCCACCGGCCAAGATTAACCAGCAATACGCCAAGACAGTGGAAGGAAATAGGGACGCTGTGCATTCTGCGCCAGAGTGTGGGTGATCCAACCCAGCCCCCGCCCTGCAAACCTACTTCCTAGGCACGCGCTTGGACTGATCACGGACCTGCCAACCTCCAGCAGCATTCCTCGTATCTCCCTTTTCCGACACCCGTCCCGGCGAGACACTCACCAGCGCGAGGGTTCTCGGCGGAGATGGCGATGCGGTTTTCGCCGCCGACATGCCCCGTAAGCTGCACTGCACTCCCACAGCCGGGATCATTTCTCGGGCGCGATGCCGATATTGACTTCAAAGTGCTAGTCGGGCGCGGCTTCGTCAAACAGAAGGACGCCCAGGGCAAGGAACAGACATATGCGGTGGCCGCCATGCATCAGCTTCGTTGCGTTGTACGTCAGGAAGTACCAGCAACGCTAAGACAGGGTGGAGAGATACTGACCCGTCGCAGTACATGATCCTGAATTCATTTTCGCTGGCCTTGGAAAATGTAACCGCCCTCGGCTCCGTCCAGCAGCGGACGACCTATCACTGCATCGAAATGTTGCGGCAAGCAGTCCGGTGCCAGGCCGATCCCACCCTGGATGCTACGTATCCATTGCCCAGCAACCCTGAGACGCCCGCTTCAATGGGATGGGGAGCCTCGCACATTTGTAGAAATTATGACAAGCTCTTCGAATGGTCGGAAGAGAATCGTGCTGATGACAGCACTGGCTTGGACGTTTCTTATGGTTATACTAGTACCACATAGGAAAATCAGTGATTCTGGCTAAGAACCAGGGAATATACATGGCCCCATTCAGCCTAAAACCTCGCAAAATTCGTTCAAGCGTGGAGAGAACCCTCGGTAATGAGGACAAGCTTCCAGAGAGTACATGGGTCTCATGCAGCCCTTGGTTGCGGGTCTCTTAGCCCTAAGCCTATCGCCGAAACAACTTTCAGGAATCCTTCCATTGGCGAATATCATATACGTATAGATGGCGCGAGGTGGGCTTGGCTACTTATGGATGTCAACCGACTCTTGCTAGGCTTCCATTCTCCTGTTCGTCGACTTTGTTCATTACCACAGCTCCCTACATCCCCTAGCAGTGTGTCTATTGCCATGCTGTCCATTGAACCGTGAAGCCCTGGAGAATGAGCAGGGTTAAGAATAATGGCTCATAATAAGCTGAAGTATCAGTTTGCAAGAATAAATAATGTTGTTCTATGAGTTTCTGGAAATACAATACATTGTATAAACAATATGTAGCACAGGTTTTGGTAATCACTCAGCCCCTGACGGTACAAGCTTGACCGACCAAGCCTTGCCACCATCTGAAGTAGCCTCCATCGTGGCCTTGTAATGTTCGGTGCCAGCGAGATCCTTAAGTGTCAGCTCCCGCGTCCTCTGGAGGCTTTCAATCTCATCCAGGCGCTCTAGGGTCGCACGGAGATGCTCATCGAAACCTTCCGCCTTGCACACCTCTTTCATAGCCCAGTACATTGCTACTGAGTCAGGCTGCACCATCCCATCTGGGTCAATGGTGAAGATATTATGATGGTGCGGCATTTTGACCCATTCGGAGTTGGTGATCAGCTCCCTTGCCTTGTGCAAGGGAATCTGGGGGAGCCTCCCATCGTAGGTCCCAGCTGCTCGCATGCCTTCTTCCTTTTCTATCAGGGCTTTTGCCAGAAGCATGGCCGCTGAGGAGAGGTCCTGTTCATTCTCAGCGCCAGGGTCCCTGACAAGAAGTTGTTAGCGACATTTCCCTTCCATCTTCGCGCCCTTGCACTGCACCTACATGTCGGCCCCTAGGATCCAGCACTTGTTCAACAGCCAGCGCTTCTCCTTTTCACAGATCGCGTTGCAGGTACTGATCATGTCTGGGGACTTTGCTGCGCGGGTGAGGAAGCTGAGCCGGCCGCCGATCTTGCTGTAGACCTGCTCCAACACTCCCGTAGGCACGTCCTCCCCGCGCGAGGCTTTGCGGAACTGCCGCAGAGATTCGATGGCAATATCCTTGGGAATGTCACGGACAGGTGTCACCCGCAGGCGAGTCGCCTGCCACATCAGCCGTTCGGTAGTCCAATAGTCGTCGCTGTTGACCACCACAGTCACGAGGTTGCTCGCGGCCCAGAGCTCAGCGCGCTGCTGGATGAGCTCCAGCAGGTCCTGACCATCCTCATCGTCGCGGATCAAGTGCGCGCCAGTAATTATGAGGACAAGGGGTTTGCCGACCTTCTCCTTGCGCCTCAGCGCGATCTTCTCCATCTTGTTGAAGGCGCGCTCGATGTCCAGGAGGGCCGTCGTGTCACGCGGGCCCTTGAAGCTGAAGAGGCTGCCGACGTAGTCCTCGTGGAACTCAAAATCGAGGGCTTTTCCCAGCCGCACCCTGAAGATCTCTGGATCGCCGTGCGCCTCGAACATGGCGACCCCCTCGCCGCCGATCTTGCCCATGGCCTTGAGCAGCATGGATGTCTTGCCCGTCCCCTTCTCCCCCGTGATGAGGTGGTACTGGCCGCGCATCGTCCCGTCGACGATCGAGTCGATGATGGCCTGCTCATCCCGCGGGATCCAGTCGTTGTCCTCGAAGGTCTCTGGTTGGAACAGCTCCGCGTGAGACCCATCTGCCTTGATGTGGCGGCTTAAAGCGGCGATCTCGACAGAGGAGTATCCCAGCGCGAAGGCGTTCTCCATCTTGG
Organism: Stenocarpella maydis; assembly: GCA_002270565.1. Lineage (NCBI taxonomy): Eukaryota > Fungi > Ascomycota > Sordariomycetes > Diaporthales > Diaporthaceae > Stenocarpella > Stenocarpella maydis. The sequence goes on along the minus strand of NQMI01000207.1, from coordinate 20,242 downwards.
TGAGCACGTGAGCCTTATAGTAGGCGTTGTACGAGTAGCCTGCGATTCCTAGGATCAGAATTGAGCCGAAGGCGGTCGCGAAACCCTCGATCATCTTGGAACCAGCTGTTCTCCAGACGGGGCCGGTATATCCATCACGATGAGGGTCCCCTGGCCCCGGGGTTGCGTATACAGGGAATGCGGGCTTCTCGCTTTTTAGCTTGGAGCATTTGAGCATCGGCCATCGGGCGTTGCGGGCGGTCTGCGATTCCGGATCAGCAACATCCTCAGGAGTGAAGGGAGAGGCTCATATGCTAGGGAGTCACGCGCTCACGGTGTGTCGCCTCGCCAGCCGTACAGTTCCGCGCATAACGACCACGCCAGCATGCAACCGGATCTCTTCCTTGACGATTCACTTGGTCGCCTTTTTTTCCCCCCCGCTCAAACCGTGCCGGACTCCAGGCACTGCAGGTTGTTCAAAGATGGAATGGTTGGGGCTGGGTAATCATTGAAGCTGACCAGCAACGGCTTGGCCTGCTTGGCATTGCCTAGCTACCTAGGTAAAGTGGCAGTGCAAGCCCCACAATAGTTACCTCTTAAGTACACAAACACACCTTCTCACGGCTCACCCCGAAGTTTTCTGAGAAAAACGACTAGGCCTAAGATTTGTTCAAAATATCTTGGCTGTTAAATACAAGATGTCACTCCAAACTGAACTATATACATAAATTGATAAGAGAAGGAGAAACAGATTGCGGCTCGCGCTTTTCGCCCCTGGCATGCCAGGTTTTTGACGGGGACCACACTACTTAGGCCCGTTCGCACCGTCATGGGATCTAGCCAGAGATGGTGTACTGGGAGTTTCCGCCAGCATTTCCCCAACCCTCTGTCGCAAGGACTTGGTAGTTCATGCTGCCCAGATTCAGGCCCGCCTTGGCCCAGGCGTCAAAGTGGCACTTTGTGTTGACGGTGCCGCTGCCGGGACGCGGGCTGCGACGGTTCGAGATGTACTGCCAGAAGGTGGCCGTGCCGGTGATGGACGGCTGGTTGACCTGCTGGTGCTTCCAGATGTCGTAGACGGAGCCGTCGCAGGTCACGCTGCCCACATTTTGGCCCTGGGCAGAGCCCGCGCCGTTGCTGGTGTACTCCTGGATGTAGTACTCGATCAGGGGGTTCGTTGTCCATCCATAGATTGAGACCAGGACGGTGCCAGCGTTGGCGCTGGTGGAACCGCTGAAGGTGATGTTCCTGCAGTATGGCTCGTCAGTACGAATATTACAGCCTCAGCCCGTCCCCGGGTTCTGGTCGATACCCTCGCGAAAAGAGAGTTTTTACGCAACGTGCTCACCTGCTAGTCCCAGTGGTCCAGCCCTTGCCGACGACAAAGTCCCCGGCACCGGAGAAGGAAACAGAGTATCCGTTGTTTGTGGGGTTGAAGTTGACATTCCCGCTGGTCTTGTAGTTCTGGTTGTAGTTTTGGCGGCGGGCGAGGCTCTCGCCGCCAAGCTCGAAATCAGGACCATCGGGGGACGGCGCAGCTGCAGGGGCTGCAAGGGCCCCAGTAAGCGCGGAGACGGCAACGATGAGCTTGGTGAGGGAGAACATTTTGGGTGTATGGTACTCGAATTGTAGAGGTTGAGAGGTTGATGGTTTCTCGGCAAGAGTCTGGGCGAGCCTGGGCATTCATCTATAGATCGAGGACGTCGTCTTGGCCGACATTTATTCTCGTGCGGCTCACTCAGCCCCACAGCTGGAATAAACGGATAAAACGACGGTGTATACCCTCTCATCAATTCAAGACGTGGCACGCGTCTCCTGGGGTCCATCCCAATCCCTCCGAGGTGGCCCACTACCGTGTGATGTGCCGAGACCCTTGTCCCAGTTCCACTAATGAGAAGCCTGGTTTCGGTGGCGAATTTAGCCTATTTTGTAGACCAGAAACAGGGCTTGACCAACAAGATTACATAGTCCATCATGGAGCGGCGTTAGGGGCTCCGTTGCAATCAACCTCAAGCGCAGCGGTCTAGAGTCACATGTTGTAGGGTGGACCTGGCATGATGTACTAGACGCCGCACAAGTGGAGCTGGAGTGCCGTTAATCATCACAGGACTTTCTTAATTAAAGCTGAATCGCATAAGGCTTTCTGCAAAGCCATTTAGCCGGTTATCCCTAAAAGGAAGTGATCAAATCAGTCTTCCAGATCGGATGGAAGACTAGTTAATAGCCGGATAAATTCGACATCTTCGAAAGGCTGGCACAGCCCTGTGCTCATCAGGTATGGTATGACATACTACTAGCAGTGTTCCTCTCTTTCTTTTCAAAACCCTCCCAACAACATCCCGACATCAATGTCTCGAAGTCTGGTTATGACGACACCACTTACCTAGTCCTTGCTCATGCTGTCATCACCCCTATTTCTGGCGTCCTGGGGGCGAGATTGCCGTTGGCAATGTGGAAATGCTCGACTTTTGTCGTGGGGAAACTTAATCTCGAACAACTCACAATATTTCCCAGCAGCAGGTAGATTTCGGCCCCAGGAAGAATGGGCTCGGATGCTGGCCTTCTCTACTCGTAATGAATCATGGTGGGTTGCTTACTGCGTCCCGATCAATGCAATTGCGCGTTCCTTTCCCGAAAAAGAACGCGGAGATTCGCAACCATAAAAACGGAGGGTACACGGATACAGCCCCCAGCGCTAGGCTGCAGCCAATCAGATCGCTTCATTAGCCCCACTTTCAACCACACCTCACCACCCCTTCAGTGCTTTTTGCAGCTACAGCACCCAACGCACTACAACGCCCCCATCACCACCAACTTGCAAACGATAACCCTCAATCAACGCTTTACTGCAGCAATTGAATTCTCATCAGAATTAATTGTTTTTGCATTAAAAAGAAGATCTAATTAATCAGATATCAAATTTTCAGCGTTACAATAATGGCGTAGCTACCTGATTATTCAGGTCTTAAGGTGCAGTAGCAAGCTAACTGTTACAACTGGAACACCAATATTACTATTATGAATCATCATCAACTAACACTTTCCAACCCTCCTACCTTTCTCAAACTTTTCTAGGGTGGATATAACACCTATAAGGACCTCAAGGCTAATTTAGATGAAGCTATAAAATCTGCTGGATTCCTAATAGTAATTAGAAGGTCTAAGCCTATACAAGTGGATTTAAAGTGCAGCAAAAGTATACTGCGATCTTTAACTATAAAAGTCTCTAATGCTTTAATAATTAAAGCAAACTGCAGATAGCAAGCTATCGCCTATATAATAAGGGCATTATTAAGCAAGTGGGTACTAGTAATCCAGGAGGGCGTGCATACTCACCACAGCCCTTAGGAGGTACCTAAAGCCTAGCAAGGCTAGGCGAAGCTATCACAAGATCATCACAACTTCCTTACCCGCACGGCTGCAAACCCAGCCCTTACAAGCCTTAGAGACTTACAGCAGCTCTACACTGAGAGTACTCAGGTGTACTGCTGGGGCCAAACACCATAAAGGACTGGCTAGCGGCCTATTGCAAGAAGCAGCAGGGCATCTACACACCTACCCAAGCAGCATTGGACTGGCTCAAGAAGGAGGGCTACTGGTACCATTAGGCTACTGATAAAGAGGGAAGCATTACAGGCATCTTTTAGTGCAAGAAGTAGCAGCTAGCATAGGTTTGAGAGCCACACTTTATATGCAATCTCTTGCTTAACTATACCTATTTAACCAATAGTAAGAAGATGCCCTTCTTTTAAGGCATAGCAGTAACCCACACAAAGAGGATATTGCTACTATTCCAAGGGGTTATTAACAATAAGAGAGAATCTAGCTTCCAGTGGCTTCTTAAGCAGCTTTACGGTCTTCTCCATAAGTGCTAAATTAAGCCTCTAAGGCTCTTTATCACTAACTATAATAACGCTCTAATTAATGCCCTTAAGTATAAATTCCCTAGGGCATGCTATCAGCTGTATATCTTCTATATCAACATGAATATTATCCTCAACATTAAGAAGAAGTAGCATAAGCCGGGAGCCATGGGGCTGGCAACGGGAGGCCCGGAGGCACCGGCGCCAGGAGCTCCAGAGGAAAACACCATAAAGGTTACCAAGGCTGAAGATCTTAATAAGGAGGATAAGGATCTTGCTTCCCTTATAGCACCAGCAAGAGGGAAGGCTATAATACCCTTATGGGTACCTAATAAGGTGCTATACACTTGAACAGCCCTCTTCAACCTCCTCAAGTTCATAGAGTACTCTATAGATCGCAAGATCTATAATATAGCTTGGCAATAGCTTTAAGAGGTCTTCTCAGACTAGATAGCAATCATCCAGTACCTTAAGATATAATACATTAATAAGGCTGAAAAGATTATCACCAAATGGGCAGCCCATCAAATCTGCAAAACCCTCAATTTCAGCTTATATATAACCTCCTCCACTAAGCAAATATACCAAAAGCTAGAGGTATACCTGGGCTACAGGATGGGGAATCTTCTCTATCTAATAATAGCTAATCATAAGGCTATCAATAATACTGCTTATAGCTTCCGTCAGGAGGAGGCAAAGCAGAAGACATTATTACTTCAGAAGTTCAACAGCAAGAAGTAGCTTGGTTAGCTGCCACTACAGGTCTTAAGGGCGGCGCTAGAGATACTCACGATTAAGTACTAGAAGGCATTAAGGATACTTCAAAAAGAAGCCCCACAGAGTCACTATAGACCTTCTGACTGCAGCTGTACGGTCTACATACAGTATAATATAATCTATACAAACTATATTGCTAATAAAGAGGAGGCTTTACTTCCTCTTGAGAAGAGCGATATACATAAAGACTACTACCTTAATTATAACCTCTCCCTTGAGAACCCTCTCCTTAGCATACACTTACTAAAGAAGGTTACCGCTATAAAGGGCAGACCTTGCAAGAACGCACCGTTTGCAGCTAATAAAGAGGGTCTCTTCAAGAGCTATAGGAAGGCTGTAATAGGTAACAAGACAACCTCCACCATAATAAGCCTCAGCAGCAGGGCTGGTAATAAGATGAGGGCGATAATGGCTTTAGTATAGTGTATGAATTCAGCTTTTAAGTATAATAATGTAACCCTTTAGTCCCTAGATGAAGAGGATGCCCATAGTAGTAATACCTAGCACGCTAGCGTCCCTTAGAGCTAGCAGCTAGTGAGAAGGGTTACCGTACCCCACCTACCTTCGGACTTACCCACCTTCGGACTGCGTTTTGCACACAAAGTGAGGACATTCCACTTATACCAATTTAGTTAATTCTGCTTGTATCGTGATGTTTTTATAGTTAATCGATAGCGATTTAAACGTTCTCTACATATTAGGTGTCATTTGGTGTTTTGCGAATCGGGCTGGCGGTATAGTTTGGTAGAAACCCCCCACTAATTATCTCCTTCCGAGACGGGTAAATCATGTATTGTGAATCTTCTCTCCTATACTACCGACCGAATTACCCACTATGGCACCCAAAATGAAGCTAAAGGGTAGATCGAAGCATTATTTAAAGTCCCAGATGGGCAATGCACTAAGTGCCGTATAAAACAATGAGACTATAGCCCATATAGCAGCTAAGCAACATGGTATTCCGAAGACCTTACTTCTGAGGCAACTAGGTGGCTCTAAAGCCTCTGATGAGCAGTCCCAGCCTGCCCAACGACTATCTAAGTTGCAGGAAGAGAGTATCACCACTTGGATTTTACGTTAAGAGAAGTTAGGCTATACTCCAACAGCCTCCTTAGTCCGTTCTCTTGTAATAGTCATCCTTAAGAAGAATGGTGATATAAAGCCCCTTAGTAAGAATTGGGTTGCTTCCTTTAACAAGAGGAATCTGATGATCTTAGCCAAATTAGGCTGTAAATAAGAAGCAGAGAGGTTTTCTGTATTTACTCCCAAGGCAGTCAACTAGTTCTTCGACTGTCTTAAGGACTTTGAATGGGTAGAACCAGACCTAATAGTTAACATAAATGAAGGAGGTGTTATGGAGGGAAATAGTCCGTATAGTCTCTCTAGATCGAATGCTATATACTCTAATAACTAACGAATCTATAGGTTATAACAAATTTATACTTAGAAGCTCTGAGAATCGATCCATAGCAGTTAAAGCTAATGCTGCTCAAGCCCTAGTTACGGTGATAGATTCAGTTACCGCAAAGGGTATTCATTTGCCCCCGGGTATTATATTCAAAGGCCAGAATCTCCAGTGGCAGTAGTTTACTAAGCAATTTAAGGCAATTATACCCCCTGATTGGGGTTTTGAGGTCTTAAATAATGGGTGGACAAGCAATGAGATCACGGTAAAGTGGCTATAAGATATCTTCATCCCTATAATCAACAAGATACACCAAAACAATAAGTCTCAAGCTATTCTTTTAGTCCTTAACAGTCACGATAGTTACCGGAGTGTTGATTTCATAATGATGTGCTATAGGCATAACATTAACCCTTGCTAGCTTCCAGCACATACTTCTTACGGTCTGTAGCCCCTTAATAATGGAGTCTTTAGTGTATTTAAAGGGGTATTCAATAAGGTAATGGAGGATATCAATAGCTAAACAGATTTGAGTTCTCTTAGCAAGATTAACTTCATTTGTTATCTTATTAAAGCTCGTGAGGCTGTTACCAAGCGGACTATTAAGAATACATTTAGGCATATAGGAATCTACCTTATATCTCGCGAGAAGGTATTGTAGTATTTGGAGATACAACCAGATAACGCCCCTAAGCTGCAAATCAAAGTTTCAGATGAGGATTCCGATTCCAACAATACTAGCAGTGAATCCTCTATTAAGGTTGATAAGAACTATATAACTAGGGACTACATTTTAAGTCTGGCCCCACGAGACAATAGAACGGCCAGATATAAGGCCAAGAGGGTTGCTGATGAGATCGACTTACTAAGGGCATAAGTTGCCCTATTAGAAAGAGAGAATGCTGGCCTTAAGGTTGAAAAAGAGGTCTGAGAGAAGATGAAATACCGGAGGGGTATACCCAACCCAAACGCAGAGTTCATGACTATGTTTGAAATAGGGGACAAGAATCTCACGATCGAAGCCCTAGATGAACTCCCAAGGCCTCAGAAACGCCGGAAAGTGGCTGCAGTTGAAGTTGAAGAAGAGGAGGAGGAAGATCACCAAGATGCATCCGAGCCGGAGGTTCAGGAGCAGATTGTAGTACGCAGCGGGCGTGCAATTCGACGACCAGCTAGACTGAACGATTGAGCGACTTCTCACGATCATTTTGATACTACTATTTAGTGTGTACGAGAAGAATTGATTGCGTTGTGGCTATTTAAATAATCTCTATCTGTGTATGATATGTAGTCCGAAGGTAGGTGAGTCCGAAGGTAGGTGGGGTACGGTAGCCGAGAAGCCAGCCGAATTGGCATCCCGTCTGCTATTACGTTAAGGGCGTCGTGAATATCAGCTTCTGAGTATTACTTCATAATGGTCTAATTAACGTGTAGAAGAAGTTTGGTGACCAGAAAAAAATTCCTCGTTGAGATATTTAAGTTTTTCTATGGGGGGTCCCTTGACGCGTCGCGGGTGTGGAGCCGCGGCGGAACAGGGGGTGCGGCGAATGTGGGCCCCCCGTTAACATGCCACATCACGATCGAAATGGTGCCCCTTTTTAAAGACTGCTCCAGTCTTGTGATTCAATTTTCAATGGCGCTGTGTTAAAGGGCATGCAACTTTGTATAGCAATTTCTCTCCAAAATTCATTTGATTGCTTATTCGGTCATTAAATCATCAGAATAATTCATGTCAGACCATATTTCATGTTTGGTTCTAGTTAAAGCTGTGCCACTGATTCGCCAGATAATCCAAAACATCTATCTCTGAGGCTGGCCTCCAGGAGAAAATCAAGGACAAGACCGGAATTTCAAGAAAATGTTCAAGACATTTCCACCGCCATCGGCGCCCAAATATGGAATGCCTCTATTTTGAGCTCCGTTCGTACATGGTTGCCACAGCTTTCGATAGCGGCCAATCTGATGTGTGTGGTTCTTATTAGCTTTTGTACCTCTTCGTGATGTGTCTGTGTTTGGCGCAGACAGTCCACTCACCGAACACGGTCCGATCTCGATTTCTCCGCGTCAGCATGGCCTCGTCGCCAACGCGAATCTCCCTCCCGATGTCCGCCCCAGGACTGTAACCGTACCTCCCGAAGACAGGCATGAAAGTACATCCCTTGTCCACCCTTCGGTCCTTGCTGAGCTTCTTCCAGGCCAGACCCTTCACATCTGCGGCCGGCTTGCCCGTCTCATAATCGACCGTGATAGACTGGCACCTCAGGCAGTTGCCAGTCAGCGCTATCCGCAACCCCCCAGCAAACCGCAGCTCCGCCCAGTATTCCTCGTCAAAGGGAGCCGGGCTTCCGGATACGACTATGTTCGGCCGGAACTTGGTGACGTCCATCTGCACGTTCCCTGCCGACGGGTCGGTCTCCCGGAGCCGCCTGCCAACTTCAGCGTTGGATTCAGCCGTGACGACAAGGTATTGTGCCAAATCCGCGAAGCTGATACGCTCTTCTTTTTGCTTGATGAATGGCGGGACCAGAAACCGCCGGATGGTGTATAGCAGTGGCGGTAGGCTCTTGCGGAGTGCCTGATCGCCATTCGGCGCGCCGGAGCCGAGCACGGGGCGGGAGTACTGGCCCAGGTGGATCAGGCGGGCTTCGAAGCCGAGATAGCTGCTGAACCAAGCCGAGATGCTATCTCCCATGTCATATGCGTCGGTATCAGCACCGTAGAGATCGACGTGCACTTTATTCAGGGCCTTGACCTGTGGTTGAAGCGGAAAGCGGATCTGCTTTTCGCTCTTTGGGTTTGAGTCTGAATCCCCGGTTCCGGTCCAGGTGATGACGATGTCCCGTCCTCGGCCATCTGCAGAGTCCTCAAGGCGTGTTGAGAACAACACCATTCGGAGATGAAAGCCGCTGAACATGGGCTCAAACCGTTCGATCTCATTGGTCTCGGGATCGCGGTGTACCTTTTGCAGGCAGAACGTCCGGTCGTATTCAAAGCCCAAGGGGCCGATCTTCACTTGCTTGAGCTCACAGCCCCTTAGCCCCTTGACAGGATATAAATATAGCTGTCAAATATCATTAGCAGTCTGCACATTATCAAGTATTTCTGCTGGTCCTTGGCAAAGCATTGGACTTAGGACTCTTGAGGACTTACAGCTTCCACCTTGAGAGGTAGGCTTGCCGGGACAGACTTCTTAGAAATGGATGCAAATTGCAACACCGTGAGTAAGAGGAGGCCGACGAACAGAGCAACTGCAAGCGCAGGCCCTTGCTCCTCCATGAACGACCCAAGGTGAGAAAGCGATGCGATCATTCTCGCAGCAGCGTGACAACACTCGATTATGAGAGAGAGTGTGGAGATGTGGAAGAGAAATTTCCGCAACTTCGGGAGATGATTTGAAGAGGGGTTGGAGTCGCCAAGGTTTAGATAAACTTTGAGATATATGCCGCAGCGCTCACGTGAGGAGGTCTGCGTCTTGGCAGCATATGCTGCAAAATCTACACATTTGGAGTGGGTTATCATGCCACCACTACAAACGAGCCTGTGATGTATGTGGACAATGATGAGAAACGTTCGGATGACTCGCTCTGAACGCTTTTAGGGCTGTGCTTTCAAGCCTCGCCTCAAAACAAGACTACTAGAATTTCCATAGCACTAAGCAGAGGGGAAAGACAATTTCATAATCCACAGCGCTGTATGGTAGTCAAATTTGAGAAACGAATCAGCTCAGTTGCATCTCAAATTATGGCAAATTCGCATACTAATTAGATTCCAAAGATACTACCACGCTCGAGGCGATGTCGTTCATGGGCTCCTTTATACTGTGGACTTGGCGTGTTCACAGATAGCACATGAGATATAAATAGTTGATAGAACGTACCTAGGTATCCACTCTAGAGCTGGGACTTTCAGGGTTCGTTTGGGATCTCCTCTAGTGTACTTTTTAGGTCACTCCATTTCGGCGCTTATTGTAATTGAGATCCAATGCTATCGCGTTCAGCCGCCTGCTGTGATGAAAGGATACATCTACCAGCCTATAGTATGAAGTTGGCAAACGTGGCTTTCTTACACAGTACCTCGGCTACCAAAGCATGTCATTCCCTAGGAACGATGTGAGCAGTCTGAGGAGGTTTACTTCCAAAACTCACACCTGTACTGACAGAAACATGCCATAGTATTCCGTGACGCTTTTCACGGAAGACACAGGCTAGGCCCCAACAGATGTTCAGAGGCACCTTGGCTTGGCTGTGTTTCAAATCTGGACCTCAGCTGCAGCTTGAGCTTCACCGATTTCTAGAAGCATGTTCCATGCAGGATGCAGGAATGCGGAACAAGACAGGCAGTGTACGTACACCAACTGTCAAGCTCCATGTGGATATGCCGACACTGAAGCCTACTGGGTTCTGTGGGCGGTTTACCCACCCACGTGCGCCACGGAAGCTCCTGCTGGGCAGAGGTTTTGCTGCGCAGTGGATACAGCAGACTGGATACCCGCAGAGAAACAATGGTGTTTCCTGCCAGCAGTATCTGCACTGCATGCGTGGCATTACATCGGCCATGCAGAGCCCCATATTTCCGTTCCCCGCTCGCGAACACCGCTACTTGGAATCGGCTATACTCCCACCCAACTGAACCAACCAACGGCGGTGTCGGTGTTGTCGACGATCATGAGTCTGGCCGGCATGCAGCTGACTGGCCACAGCTCCCCAGTGATATCCCTCGACCACACCCCGCAGCTCGTGGGCACCTTTTGGGGGGGGGGGTGGATATGGCATGCCACAGCGGTCAGAACACAGCAGAATAAGTATATAACAGGTTGAAGGCGGCGCTCACGATCGAGACGCCTCGGCGACTCTGACCTTTCACTTAGCAGTTTGTCAAGAAATTGGCAGGGAATTTACAACGCACAATGGCTCAGTCCGGAGCTGCAACGGATCTTTACTCCTCGCCCAGCACGGGCTTGGTGCTCCAGCTACGGCAGAACCCATATGTCCTAGGCCTCGCTTCGGTAAGCACACCTTGCCGCATCACGCCTGGGCCGCCGCCTGGCTGACATTTGTTGTTCAACAAGTTCGCGTCTATTGGGGGCTTCCTCTTCGGCTATGACCAGGGCGTCGTCTCGGGCGTCCTGACCATGGAGTCGTTCGCCGCCAAGTTCCCGCGCATCTTCCTTGACAGCAGCTTCAAGGGATGGTTCGTGTCGACGCTCCTTCTGTTCGCCTGGTTTGGTTCGCTGGTCAACGGGCCTGTCGCGGACCGGGTTGGCCGCAAAGGCTCCATCCTGGTCGCCGTGGTCATCTTCACGCTCGGCTCGGCTCTGCAGGCCGCTGCGGATTCGGTTCCCATGCTCTTCGCAGGTAGGTTGGGGTAAAACTTGGTGGTACACTATAGAATCCACATGCTTACTATCCACAACAGGGCGTGCCATAGCCGGATTTTCTGTTGGCATGCTCACAATGATTGTACCAATGTATATGTCTGAAGTGTCAACCCCTGCCATTCGTGGCACTCTGGTTGTGCTACAGCAACGTGAGTAATACATTACTTTACCTTTACGGTTTAGCTATTCTAACATAGGATTAGTGAGCATCACCTTGGGTATTCTGGTGAGCTACTGGCTCGAGTACGGAACTCAATACATCGGAGGCATCCGGTGCGCGCCCGAGATTTCCTACACTGGAGGCTCAGCATCTGCTCCGGAATTCGATCCCATCGCCGACGTCGGGGCAGGCGGCTGCACCGGCCAAAGCGAGGCCTCGTGGAGGCTACCCCTCGCCATGCAGATATTGCCTGCCATTGTCCTCGGTTTCGGCATGCTCTTCTACCCGGAATCGCCGAGGTACTACCTCATGAGGCAGAAGGAAGACAAGGCACTGGAGGCCCTCGCGTGTATTCGACGGGTTGACGTCGAGTCGGAGGCTCTGTGCCGCGAGTACCTTGCCATCAAGGCCGAAGTTCTATTCGAGGAGACATACGGCCGCGACCGATACCCCGGGAAGACAGGTGTATCACTATACCTGGCAGAGTACTCATCTTTGGTATCAAACAAGGCTTCGTTCAAGCGCTTGGCTATCGGGTGTCTCGTCATGTTCTTCCAGCAGTTCATGGGCTGCAACGCCATTATCTACTGTAAGTACAAAGCCTCGCCTTTTGTCAGTCCCGTGGTTCGAGTTCTCTTGCTAACACAGACCAGACGCTCCAACAATCTTCGGACAGCTCGGCTTGTCTGGAAAGACGGCATCGCTCCTCGCCACCGGCGTTTACGGCGTCGTGAACACACTCTCCACGCTGCCAGCTTTGTTCCTCGTCGACAAGGTTGGGCGCCGTCCTCTTCTGATGTGTGGAGCGCTTGGGACATTCATCTCCCTGGTCATAGTCGGTGGAATCACCGGCGGCTTCGGATCCACGCTGGCCTCTCACAAAGCCGCTGGCTGGGTTGGCATCGCCTTCATCTATATCTACGACATCAACTTCTCGTACTCATTCGCCCCGATCGGCTGGGTCCTCCCATCCGAGATTTTCAACCTCGGGAACCGCTCCAAGGCCATGTCGATTACCACGAGCGCCACTTGGATGTGCAATTTTATCATTGGGCTTGTTACGCCAGACATGTTGGAAACCATCGGGTACGGGACTTACATATTCTTCGCGGTATTTTGTCTGCTGGCGTTTGGATTCACGTACTTGTTTGTCCCTGAGACCCGTGGAAAGAGCCTGGAGGATATGGACGCAGTGTTCGGAGACAATGCGGCGCACGACGAGAAGGCGAGGCTTTTCAATATTGCAGCGGACCTTGGTATCGTTGATCTGGATCGATACCAGTCTGCGAAGGGTGGGGATGAGAAGCCATCGGTTGAGCAAGTGTAAAATAGAAAGACTCCTTTGACTGAGACTCAATGATTTATGATTAGGAACCTCATCTTACTGTTGCAGTGTGATGCATGGACATGATACTCTCAGCCTGATTTGCTCCCACGGACATTCCTGAGCAAGCACGGCCGTCACCATCAGTTACAGATCAGATGAGAAGAACAGTAATGCTTGAAGAAGTCTGATATTTTCTTTCATTCTAATTTCAGGGAGATTATTGAAATGACTGGTAGTGCCCTCGTCAGGCCACGTTCCTGTCGAGAACAGCATGGAACCCCTAGTGCATTCTACTAATTAGGTACGTGTAATGATCACACCAAACCTTTATAGGGTTCAGTAGGTAACCTATAGGCAGAGTTCTAAATCTACAGAAATCTACAAATCTACAAATCTACAAATCTACAAATCTACAAATCTACAAATCTACAAATCTACAAATCTACAAATCTACAAATCTACAAATCTACAAATCTACAATCTACAAATCTACAAATCTACAAATCTACAAATCTACAAATCTACAAATCTATAAATCTATATATAGATTATAGATTATAGATATACATATAACGTGGTTTACCAGTGAGGACCGTATCAGTGAGTGGATCAGTAGGTACCTTTTTGCTAGGAATACTAATAAAAGGATATATTAGGGAATATTAGAGGCTATATGCTTACTCATTAAAAAATTTAAATATGTATATATATTATTTAAAGATTTATATAACAAAGATCTTTTGATTATATTACTCTATTTCAAGATATAAATATAGAATTAAATTTGTGATTTAATTCATTTATTATTAAGTTATTATGAACCACTCGGATTAGCGGCTGACACCGTAGAAAACACCCCTGCCTCAGAGGGGTAATCCCCAAGCCAGCCAAAAGACCTGATGGGTCAGTAATGACCAGCCCCCACCAAGGGTTAGGGTCTAGCTTGCAACGCTTGATTGCGAGCTATGCAAGCTCGCTCAAAGGATTGTAATGATCAAAGGGGTTTCCGAGTACATTAATCCTGAAAGATCAAGGGTTTATATTCGGAATACATTATTAGGCGGTTGTTGAGCAATATTATTAACTTAATAATGATCACTAGCTATAAGGCTATTCAACATTGGGATTGAATACTTAGATTAACGACTGAAGAGTCTATTCTACAAGAGCTACCTAATGTAATAATAACCATATCCTTATATATTCTAACTCTTCATTCATCATTAATAATATCAATGGTGATCTTATTAATTAAGTATTGCTTAATGGAATCAATAATGATCTTATTAATTGTGGTGGGTCCCTAACCCTAACCCTAATAAGGTGGCATCACTAATTAGATTAGGCAGGGCGCTCCTTTTGGGGGCCACTTCCCAACCTGCAGGGTTGTCTTCTGTAGTAGTTAGCTGCCAATATGTGTTGGTCCATAATACTATCTCCCTTCTTACTTCTTTTATCCTTAAAAGTATTTTATAAGTTATTTTCGCTTATTTACATTCTTATTTACTCCTTCCTAATTCATTATATTAGGTAGGGTTACTAAGTCTTATCCCGTAAAGTTCTTTTCTATTGCTAAGTATAAGGCCGCCCTTCTTTTCGCTATTACCTTAAAGAGTAGCATCATTCTTATGCCTTGTTTTTATTGCAAGGAGTACAACCTAACCAAGGACTGCAAGGTTGCAGATTCAAAATCTGTTTGCTATTAGACCTATATTCGCTTTAATCTATCCAACTATAATATTCAAGGTCTTACTCCTGATTAGTTGAATAAGGTCACCTTAATATACTATTGACTGGAGGAAGAGCTGGAGGCTATAAAGGAGGAGGCTCAACAGCTAAACGCAAGAATTTTATGCCTTTGCAAGTAGAAGCAGTTATAATATAAAAAGATAATGTATATGGTTTATTAAGGTATTAATAATATAAAGGAGTTAAAGCAGGTGGAGAAGGAGGAGGCTGAAGTAGAGCGGAGGCGGATTGCTATGCAGTCCGCTAAGGTTGTCCGCTAAGGTTCCATCAAGGAGGCTAGTGGGATGGTAGCATAGAAGGTATGGTTGCATTCCAAGGGTGAAGTAGGAGTTTTTGATTAGAGTTCCCTAATAGGTGATAATACCAATTGGTCTGAATTTATAGGTACTAGTAATAAGGGTAGTAAAGGAAATATGCCTGTGGGTAGCTTATCTTAATACCTGATTTTATTACTAGGAATAGAACTTATTTAATTATTATCTAACTAATTCTAGTTCCTAGCCATTCTTAGTTTACTAATTGTGCTGTATTATTCTGGTTTTATTTTTCTATAACTAGTATTCGCTAGGGTATAGGGTGTGAATACTAGTATTTGTTTAGATGAGTTTTTAGATGTAACCAGTATTCAGGTTATTGGTTGGACAGGGCAACTGGTATTGGTGTGTCTTTTAAGGGGTTGGCTGGTTACTAATTTTTAGGCCATCCCTCTTATAACTAGTCTCTTATTAGTTATTTTCCCTATTTTGGTTATAAAGTCTGGGGTTCATTATATAGTTTCATTATAACGTTAGTTCATTATAGTTTGTTATATGTGGGGTCTTCAGGCCGCATTCCTAGCTTCTAGGACTATTCCGTAGTAGTCTGCATATAGTATCTTTTAAGTTCATCATAACAGTAGGTCAAATTTTAGGCTAATTCCTATATGTTCTCACTAGAATTATAGCCTTTCCACTTGATAAGGTATTCCATTATTCCTTAGTATTACCTTAAGTTTATGATATTTTCTACTTTATATTCTTTATTATATTTATTAAGTATTTTAATCTATGTTTTAAGTTTTGCATTCTTAGGTGCTGGTTCTAAGAGTGAAATATAAAAGACTGGATGCTATTTTATTCCCTTAGGTAGTAAGAGTTTATAGTTGGTATCTGAAAGTTTTCTTAAAATTTTAAAGGGGCTGATTTTCTTATAGTCAAGCTTTTTACTAAGTTGCTTGGTTTTAATGTTTCAGCGAAGGAGATAGACCTTATCTCCCTCCTTAAGAATTAGTCCCTTAATTCTCTTCTAATTTGTATATTTTAACATTCGCTCCTATATAAAAGAAAGTTCTACTTGGATATCCTTCTGGATTCATCTGATTTATATTACTTTTTATTCTGCTAATTCTGCTAGGGTATTATCTAGCAGTAATTTGTAATATGCCTAAGGTTTGTATCTATAGAGTGTAAAGAAAGGTAACTGCTTAATTATGCTGGTAGTTATGCTGTTATAAGCAAATTGTACTAGTGGTAGCAGTTTAACCCAATTATCCTATAGTTAGTTGATATAGTATTAGAGGTATTGTTCTATAATCTGGTTGATTTATTCCGTTTATCCGTCTATTTATGAGTATGCTATTATTAAGAGCCTATGCTTTACTCTAAGTTACTTCATTAGTAACTTCTAAAAGTTTAATATAAAGAGCTTATCTCTATCTAAGATAATTTCATATAGCATTCTGTAATTACTTATAATAATTTATAAGAATGTATATGCAAGTTCTTCTATAGTACTGGCTTCCTTATATGGTATGAAGTATGCATACTTGCTCAATCTACAAACTACTACCAGAATACTGTTATAATATACTCCAGTTAAGGATTCTCATAAGAGAGGTAATTTAATAATGAAGTCTAGGCTAATGGAGGACCATATAGCCGTGGGTACTAGCAGAGGTTTTAATAATCCATATAGCTTATATCTAGAGGCCTTGTTTTTATTATAGGAGTTGCATTTGCTAATGACATCTTGAACCTTCCTCTTAAGGTTAGGGATCTAGTAATTCCACTGAATCCTTTTAATTATTACTACAACACCTTAGTAGCTATACGCCGGTGCTTTATATATTACTATAATTAACTTATCTTATTCCTTTAGATCAGCAGGGGTTTTTCTGGTTTGGAAGTTAACTCTAATTATAGCATTAAGTTTGTAGTTAAGAACGAGGCTCCCATCCTCTTGGGTTTTAAATACTGTCCATTTTATAGGTGAATCCTTTTCCTGGTAGTTAGGTCTTTAGCTAAGCATATCTATTCTTACATTCTTAACTCCATCTATATAAATAACCTTAATATTAAATTATAATAAGAACTCTATATATCTAATTTATTGCTTATTAAGAGTTTTAATTATTATAAAGGTTATAAGATTCTTATAATCTATATAAAGTTTAATCTGCTTTTTAGCTCCTATAAGGTAGTACTACTATTCCTAGAATATATATACTATAGCTATAAATTCTTTATCTAGTATGGTATAATAAGTTTCTAGTCCATTGAATTTCTTGCTAATGTTTGTAATAATGTATATCCTTCCCTATTTGTCTTTTTAAGTAAGTTCTCTGCCTGTAGTATTGTTTGAGGCGTCTGTATAGATTTTGAATTCCTTTTCTGGGTCTGCTTCCTTAAGTACAGGGTCTCCTATAACTTTGTCCTTAAGTATCTGGAAAGCCTATTATTCGGTATCTATCTACCTAAAGGTATAATCTTTCTTAGTAAGGTTTATTAATGGTTTCGTGATATTGCTGTATTGTGCGATGAATTGTTGATAGAAGTTGGCATATTTAAGGAATGCCCTGATATCCTTAATGTTTATAGGGGTTAGCTATTCCTTAATTGCTTTAAGTTTTTCTTCTTATATCTTGATTTTTCCTGGTTTAATTATATACTTGAGGTAGTTGACTTTTTGTATATACTAGCTGCACTTTTCTAGTTCTACTAGGAGATTGGTGTCCTAAAGTTTTTAGAGAACCTTTTTGATATATTCCTTATGATCATTAAGGTTTTCTGAGAAGATGAGAATGTTATCTTAGTAGGTAATAATAAAGATATTAAGGTATTTACTTAGGACTTAGTTGATTATTTCCTAAAATAATATAGATGCATTAGTTAATCTAAAAGATATAACTATTATTTCGTAATATCTATAGTATATCCTAAATGCTGTCTTCCATTCTTCTCCTTCTTTCATTTAGATAAGGTTATATCTATACTTTAAGTTAAGTGCTATAAACCATTTTGCTCCTCTAAGTCAGTCCTATAGTTCCTTAATGAGCGGGAGAGGATATCAGTTTTTAATCATAATATCATTTAATTATTAATAGTTTATATAAAGTTATAGCTTGCTATTCTTCTTTAGTATAAAGAGGATTGGGTATCCAGCTGGTAATTATAATAGCCTGATGAATCCCTTCTGAAGGTTTTCATTAAGGTATTCCTTAAGTACTTTAAGTTATTCTTCATTAAGTCTATAGATAGGCTTAAACTAGGGTATTATTCCGGGTTTTAATAGTATTTCATAGTCCTATTACATATATTATAGTAATATAGTATTAAGTTGTTCCTAGAATACTTTCTTGAATTTATAATAGTCTTCTAATATTTATACTAGTCTATTAGTCTTATCTCCTTCTCTCTCTTCTTTTAGGTAAAGGAGGTATTATTATATTTCCTGTATTATATGCTAACTGGTTATATTAGAGTGGTAATCTCCTAACTAGCTTTAGTCCTTCCGCAAGGTGCTTAAGTAGCCTAGTCCTTCTCTATCTTCCTGGAGTTAGGCCTTCCATCTACTCCTAAAGGTATCCATAGGTCCATTTGAGTATATTACCCGTTTGCTATCCTTAGTAATATAACTCCTTCCCTCACCATTGATTGCAACCTTCTTCTAGGGAATAGCATTATCCCAAAAGATCTAGCTAGTAGCCCAATTAATTTAAGGATTATTCTTTCTTAACTAAGGTATTCCTAAAATCAACTAATAATTTACTATCTTAATAATATTAAATAATAGTAATTCCATATAGTTATAAATCCAAACTAAGAGGGGATTAGTCTTTATATNAATAACTCTATTACTATAAGATACTTTAGTTCTATCCACTATATTAAGTCTATAGGGTTCCCTTTTCTTATACCATAATAGGTAATATTTATTTACTACCTTTAGGGAAATGAAATTCCCTTATGCTCCACTATTAATAAGTATCAAGCATGTGTGGACTCCTAGCTCAACCTGAACCATCAGGTGGCTATAGTCGCTCATTATTGCATATAAGTACCTCGTAATATAGTTGGTTGCTGCCTAAGGTTTTATAGACAGCCCTTCTAGTTTTTTAACTGTTTATCTATAGCTAGGACCTCCTTAATGCTCTTAAGATTTCATTTTATAATGTTTTGTGATTCTTGCAGGTTATCAACCAGCTATTACATGCTGTAATCCTATTCCTTTATTGTTGGAGTTTTAAGCAGTAGCCCCTACTATCTTAGTAGATGCATAAGTATGTACACCTTGCAGGTTGGTTTATTGCAATTTGCCCATC
Organism: Stenocarpella maydis; assembly: GCA_002270565.1. Classification (NCBI taxonomy): domain Eukaryota; kingdom Fungi; phylum Ascomycota; class Sordariomycetes; order Diaporthales; family Diaporthaceae; genus Stenocarpella; species Stenocarpella maydis. Next base: position 1,026 of record NQMI01000207.1, on the reverse strand, counting down.
CGTTAGGGTTCTAGAGATATTCTAAAGGTATGCAGGAATCCAGCCTTATTAGGGCGCATCCCATCTTATTATGTTTTTAATATAAGTGCTAGTTCTTAAAATCATTATACTTATATATATATTTAATATCCTTACCTAAATATTATTAGGGAAACCAGCTATATTTGGTTTTTTCCCTTATATATTCCTTATATCCATTATAAATATATAATATCTAAGAGATATCTTTATATTTATTATATAATAGACACATGCATCCCGCATCTCCTGGTCTCCTATATTCCTGGGTAGGTTGTCCTATAGTTTCTTTAAAAGGTCTCCCTGCAATTATAACCGCTATAATATTAGTTCTTGGGGCTAAAAGGGGTGCTTATCCTAGATAGTCTTGTAGTTCCTTCCACTAGGTTTGTAGCGTAAGTAGGGCCTAAGGGATAGGTTTTCCTTTCATCCTAGGGTTAATCTATAGGGGCTCCTCCCTATTTCCTACTGCTAGGGTTCTTCCCTACTTCCCTAAAGCATTCTTAGGAAACCATCTAGTAGCCTCCTTATTGCTATAGTGAGTGGCATAGCTGTTGTTAAAGCAAGTTATCTAACTAAGTAATGTATATGCCTTTCTGGGGTTCTGGGGATTCTTCATTAGTGGGATAGGCTGCTATTATGCCTTATCTTTCTAATATTTTTTGCATTAGGACTTAGTATATTGGGAGAAGTATAGACTATTATGGAGGTCTTCCTTATTAGGGTTATAGAAGTTATATCCTTTATCTGGGTCTTAGTCTAAATATACTTAATATTAATTATATATGGTTATTCTACAGATATAGTACTTATTTGCAAGTTCCCATTATGGTTTGGACCTAGGTGGTCCTTATGCATTATAAGTAGCTATACTAGCTTGATGGGTAGCTTTATTAGCCTATTGGGTTCCTTCAGGTACTAACTTCCAGTCTCTATTTTTCTTTAGAGCCTAGCATTCTAAGGCGAAGTGTCCCATCTTGTTGCAGTTATAGTATTTAACGTTTTTCT